>JAQGDG010000301.1:0-199267 GCA_029844215.1 Przewalskia tangutica | reverse complement strand
GGTCCGCGAGATTCATCACCATCGGAGCCGGGGTCTGGATTATTTGTTTCAAGCGCGTTAATGATGTTTAGATCCTAGAGTCGCCGTGCCTTCCTGGCTGCCGAGGTAAAGGCTACGGAATTCCGCTGATAAGTGTATCCGGCTGATGTGATAAGGATTCGCGCCTACGATACGTCAGATCGAGATACGATCTCCGAGAAGGGAAGAGTTTGTTTCGAAAGTAGCACCGACGGGTGCCGTGGATATAAGGATAGATTGACGTACCCGTGACGCAGACTAATCGCCAGGTTTCAGCGAGGTACGCAGTTGTTTTGCTTCAATCGTTCGTGGTCGACTTTGCCATGGTCGCGTGACTCTCGAGCATTGTCAGATGGGTTAGGGATGACCGGAAAAGCCGACATACGAGTTTACCGCTTAGTGTCCTAATTAGTAGCAGTCAAAGTCAACACCGTGGTTCAGCCCAAAGTTACTATTACAGCGATTTAGATCCCCGACTTCTGTGTACGAGCGAGGTGATTAACGCCGGATCTTGTTACGCGTGTGGCATCGCACTGTGAGTAAGTTCGACCCCTCATGCCAGAGGGGTCAGCGGTAAACATGCCGCATGAAACTAACTCGTGTTCTTCCTGTTAGACCACTTGCTCCTACTGAGGTTTATGCTACAGATTTATAGCACAGTGAGATCGCGTAGACCCACGATCGGTTCCTACGCGGCGATGTTAGACAAACGAGTCCTTGGCTACTGATAACTTCTCGGAGGTTTTTCGTGGCGGATTGTGATTACTGCGCTGGTCTCGTTGCATTACACCCTTTAAACCAACGGAAGACGAGCGCATTATCCAGGCACTTTGAGGATAGGTCATGGGTCACGTTGTTGCGATTTTCGTAGAGTTAGCCGAGAATTATTTGCCTCGCTAGTTACGTGACGATAATGTATACCCTTCCAAAGATTCCTGATGGCCCGTATGAGGCCTCAGATGTATGTGCGAAGGTGTAGACGCTTCTATTGGGTTGGTTCGACGTGAGGCGAGGTTCAGCTTGTTCGTGCGCAGACTTGATTCAATGCAAGGTCGTGGATAAGACTTCCAAGCTTAACCAGAAAGATTATTAGTAAGCTCGTGAGTCGAATAAGCTTTAGGAAGATAACCGGACGCTGACATATTTGGGTCTAAAGACATTTTGTACGTTTAGTATCGTTATGTGGCCACGCAGGCATTATTGTATGTAGGGGCTGTAGGAGACTATGCCGCTACCTTTAAGTTTGACTTCCCAAAAGAAATATTCGATCGAATGCTTTCATGCGTGTAGTTAAATGTTACTCCCCTAATTCCGTGATATGTTTATGTTAACGCACGTAAGAACTAAAAATGTTAAGATTTGTAAGACAAGTAAAATTATCTGGAATTTTTGGAATTTGTTTCGAAACTAATTATCATGATTTAATGGAGGGCTTAATAATTTAAGTCAAATTCCCCTTAGCCGGGTCTCTCGGGACGAATTTGACATGGTTAGAATGGTCATTTGACCATAATTTAAAATGTACCAAGTCTTGCTACGGAGACAAAGAGCTTCGACATCATGGACTCATTGCAAGTGGCCACTTGGCTCGACCTTTTAATGAATTGCATCTAAGCCAACCATTTGTGTAGATCTTGACCTCTCCATAGTATTATATATGTGTACAAGTAGCAAGACAAGTGGCTCTACACATAGAAATTTTCAAGAAATTGAAGAACACCTTGAGAGGCTCTCGCTTTAGCATCCATTAGAGAGAATTTTTTTGTTTGTCATTCAATAAGCTCCATACTTTAAACGAAGGTTCCTAAGAGTATTGTAAGTTTATCTCAATAGAAAGATCCCTAAAGTGGTGTTTTTCGGGATTAGTCGCAAGGCTTAAAACCTAAGAGTTATTCAACTTTGAAGTTGGAACTTGAAGAGGAGTTCTTCATAAGCTTCTCGGCGGTTGCTTCGAGTGGGATTGGAACGTCAAAAATAGAGCTAAAGTCACAAGGATCGACTTGTAATCTTGGATCATATTTGGGCTAATGAGGTAATAATCTTCGCCTTACTTTGTAATTGAAGATTCCATGTTATGATAAGTTAGAAATGATCATGTGATATGTGTTATGAAGATTGATAAGTGTTATGGAAATTTGAAGCTCAAATCAAAATGACACGTTAAGCCATTTGAAATTGAAATACAATTCGTCGATAATTAGAATCACGACGTTATCTACTTCGGCGTTATAGCGTTATAATCGATCGAGGCTTTATAACATGTTATACTAAACAACTTGAATTGAAAAGGAATTGAAAGGCTGATATGTTGTTACACCTTGGCCGAGAAGAACATTATATGTCGACTAGTTTGATATTTATCACAGGTGAATTTTACACGCCTTGATTAATGTTACAGAATCCCCATTGTTAACTACTGGCTGATTTTAAACGCATGTTTGGTTATTGAATTCGCCTTGAAAAAGGTGTTAAAAGATGTAGAAACAAAGCAAGTGTTGTCCGATTTTCCGTAGAATTTAATGACTTTGCACTTGGAATATTCTACGCTTAGCAGTTAATAGACGTATTACGGTCATTATAGGCTGACATACTACGATGCATTTGCTATACGGGACTTAGCAGCTGATTAAACCAAGAGGTATGTGGAACTTTCTTATCTCTCGAGCATGATTAAGTTGTAAATGTATAGTACGGCAGATGTACTAGATTTTGACGACCTAGTCTGAATCATTTGATATCCTTGGTTTATCTTAAGAATGATCAAGTCGGGTCGAGTTAGGGAATTAACTCACTTGTTTAAATATTAAGGATATCTTGGTTTTCAAAAGTTAAGAGACTTTAAGTATGTTGAAAGTATTTTTGATACTTGCTTTTGTCGAAAGTTTAAGTCTCTTGGTTATAAAGAAGAACGTAAGTTTTAAAGCATAAATCTAGTATAACGACTTTATGGGAAGTTGGTTATAATATCTTTTATGGAAAGTTAAAGAGTGTGTTTTACTCTAAGTAATTTAAATATGATAAATGACTTGAAATAATGAAAGGCAAATTGATTTAACGGCATCAATTGTTTAAAGTTTTAAAAGAAAGAAGTCACTTGATTTAGAAGCCTATAATTGTATTTCTAAAAGGTATTGACTGTCTTGAAAAGAAGTTATGACTTGATACTACGGTTATTAGTATCTGGAAGTTTTATATGAAAAAGAGTCATTTTAAAAGAAATGAAGACGTAGTACTTCGTTAAATTCTGATTTTATAATGACATGTTAGTGCCTTAAGTAAACTAAAACGAGAGGTATAGAATAAGACTACACAAGATGTTGTGATTTCTTAACTTGCTTACGAATGGCGATGTGTCGGCGATAATGCTTATGTTATGTATGATGTCAGAGTGCTTATATTATGGCGATAGCCATTGTAAAAGGGTTTATTGTGCATTACGGGTCATTCCCGCTTGTGGCATTTGCATATTCCGTGGATTTATACCCATGATGCGAGGAATACCTCATGCGGTCCGAAGGGCTTACGCGGGTGAAATAGTCCTACGCGTGGCGGACCAGTCCTATGCTAGGAATAATCACGCGTCTACACGACCTACGCGCGGGCGGATACAACTATGCGAGGACACCTACGCTGGTCCATACGACTTTGCGTAAATAGTCCTAAGAGTAGGATCGCTTAACGATATCACGCGTGGCCCCGCTTGATCATGAGCCTCCTATTTTTACGCAGAACGATACTCTTGTTTACTCATTGTTAGTAAGGCACGGTACTATTATACGAGTTTTCATACAAGTCTCCGCTTTATTTTAGACTTATGATTTCACTACGATTTTCAATTTCACATATTTGGTACATTGTAATCGACTCTCCTTCGGGCCTGCTCATGTCGCAGGGAGTATGTTGCTGATCCTCACTCTAGGATCACTGCTCACCGCTGGTAAGCTCCTTTATTTCGGAGGCTTATCCCCGTATTGCCTGCTGTTGTACATTCAGGCATGACAGGCCCCATCCCGCCAAAGTTGTTATTCTTAAAGGTCCAGAGTTACATTCAGGATCGTTTGTAAGAACAAATATGTACCGCTTTAATTTTGTATTATGTATGTTACTTAAAGCGCCTTATTTGCCAGCCATTGACGCTTCATCGCCTAAGCATGATTTTTATTTTTAAGAGTTGTGTATGTTCCTACCGCTATTCTCCGATGTATACCAAAAGGGTGCCTGTGTAAGTACCGGGGCACTCCGCCATGGGGTCTGGTCGGGTCGTGACACAACTTCTTCCATTTCCAATCCAAACTTGTGAAAATGACTTAGGTTTTAGTCTGCGACTAACGTGGAAAACGCCAAGCTCAAATCTTTCTATCGAGATATCCTTACAATACCCTCAGGACCTTGGGATAAAGTCTCAGAATAATGGATCAAAACTACAAAATTTTTGTGCGAGATAGTCACAATGCGAGAGCTCACTGGACAAGAAATGTTGTGAAATTTTCTAAGTGTTGAAGACCTTGTCAGATTTCACTAGTAAAGTGTATATATAACACAATGGAAGGTCAAGATATCAACAAATGTATGGCTAGATGAAGAACACTTGGATAATTAGCCGTGGACAAGTCAACAATCTCAAGCTTCAAGACTTATTCATCTTTAATGGTCAACCACCATTTTACTCCTTTGCATTAAATCATCCAAGACCATGCAAGGTGCCACGTGTCTCCCTCCCATTCGTCCATAAAATTCTCAGAATCCTCGTGAGGCCCCACAAACGAAAAATTCTTCTGTGGGCCCCACATGACCAAATCCATAAAAATAAATTTTCATAATGATAATAAGTTTCATACTCTTCAAATAATGCATTTTGAGAATCCACCTCATCAACAAACATTTTTCCTTCCGACGTTTCTAAGATTTTCCGCTTAAAACAATTCTTCCTTTCGCATCAATTTTCAAGTCTTGATTCTTACGCATATCTCTCTTATACACGTCCGGACTTACGAGGTGTAACAAAGGTGATGGAATTGATATTATGGGGTCCGCTGAGAATTTCACAATTTCGCTGGGACCTTCAAAAATATAATATTTTGGACTAATCGGAGGCTTACACGTGGGCACCCTCCACTTGTCTTGCTAAGATGACAAAAAATTAGATATTTTGAGAGGGTACAAGTGACATGGGTCCCACTCCACTTGTCTATACATATCCAAGTCCTGCAAGACTTGGATCACTTTACACTTAGACCAAAAATAAGCTCTCATCTTCTCCCCTTTAGCTCCATAATTTGAGAGCCCCTTGGCTAAGAACAACCATTGCTGATCAATTTACTTTCCAAGATTAAGCCCTTAAACCAAGTGCTAAGCTTCCAGATTAATATTCTACACGCTTACTTGTCTTCGCTGAAGTTGATGCCAAACCCTGTGGGTTCCGCCGACTTTTAAGTGAGATTCAAATAGAAGTCGTCCTAAGGTCAGAGGTACATATATGTGATTGTAACTTCAAGAAGTGGAGCGAATCTAAATCAAAGGCACCAATAAAGACCGGACTGTTTTGGGGCGCTTGGGAAAAATGATGTAAAAGTCCTTCTTCTTTAAATTAATTGATATTACTTATTGTTATTATGTATGGATGAACTTTTTTAGAAAAATAATGAAGAATAAAAAGCGCTTGAGCCATTTTTTCGCTAAAACACATTTGGGACAGATTTGATGGAAATGGAATTCGCTGGTTATTGTCATGTTATCTTCACCTATCGTGATGTTATAATGGATTAATATTGTTATTAATAAGTTGTTATAACTTATGTAGAAGTTTTGGAACTCGAATTGGAATAAAATAGATTAAGGAACGAGTTATCGGGTTGTTGTTGTTGTGGCTCAGAAACCGCCAAACCGTTAGACGTTGTTGTGTCGCTTAGTTGACTGTTTTGAGGTATTAAACGCTGGAAATTTAGTTGTTGTTATGAATGTTTGGCGTAGAGTACAATGAAAGTCCTAAGGAATAAGTATGGAAAGGCGCAAAAGGCCTCACATTTTACCTCGCATGGCTGGATTGCGTACTATTTTTACGGGCTGATTTGTGGACTGTTTTGTATAAATGTGGGGCAGAACTTTACACGCCCAGTTAGACGGTAATCCCCTTTGGCTAACTGTTGGTTGTGCCTTAAATGCGGCTTGTTGGTTGATGAATACGCCTTGAAAAATGTGGAAAAGTACGAGATACAAAGGAAGTGCCGCCAATTTTTCGTGAGGAATTGAGGGCCATTATTTGGTATAAGTCCTACACTTGATAGCTTGAAGTTGATAGAAGTGATATTGTCATTTTAGGTTGAAGTACTACGTGTAACACATTCTACTTGCTTGTGGAATAGCCAATAAGGTTGAAGTACACTGGAGCGTACGCTACTTGTCGCTTGGGTTAGTCGCCAACGAGGTATGTGAACTTCTTCCTTCCTTTTCATGATTATTTGCAAGTCTATGTGACTAAATTTTAGCGAGTCTATGTGACTTGATTTGGTAAGTCTATGACTTAATCCATTTGAAGTAAGTAAGTCGATTTTGGAAATATACGTAGTCTTGATTATGAAAGTAATGAGTGCTTAGTCAAAATTGTATAAGTTACGTGGAAATACTTTTAAAGTTAAGAGATTTGATTTAAGGTTAAGAGACTTGATTTCTTTACAAGTTATGAGACTTTATTTTTCAAGATACGAGACTTGATTTCTAAAGTTAAGAGATTTGATTTAAAGTTATGAGACTTGATTTCCTTACGTTATGTGACTTTATTTTTCAAGATACGGGTTACTTGATTTACTTCTAAAGTTAAGAGGCTTGATTGAAAGAGTATGTGACTTGAGTTTTAAAAGTATACATTTATTGATTTAAAGAGGAGGAGTTTTATGATTCTTTTAAGTACGTATGCACGTAGTACTTTTGGGTTTTAGTTTCCCCAACGTGATAAGAAATAAAAGTGTCTTAAGTTCAGAAATGAAAGGTTGTTATAATAGCTTACGAAGTTGTTATAACGACTTAAGTATGAAAGTGGTGGTTTAAAATGTTATGTAAGGAAAATCACACCGAGCCCCAGGCGGGCCGATTATGCTACATGATTCCACAAGATAATCGAGCCCCACAAAGCGGGCGGATTATGCTACATGATTCCACAAGATACCGAGCCCCACAAAGCGCTTGACATGCCACATGATTCCACAAGATACCGAGCCCCACAAAGCGGCTTGACATGCTACATGATTCCACAAGACACCGAGCCCCACAAAGCGGTCGAATTATTCTACATGATTCCACAAGACAATCGAACCCCAGGTGCAGGATTATGCCATATGATTCATCAAGACAACCGTGTCCCACAACGGGTCAGTTACGTTATCACGCATTGGTAATCAAAGTAAGCTCCCAAATAAGAAGTCCCTCCATAAAGCGGCCGGATTATGTTATGTAAGTTACGTGGAAAAACTTGATCGAATTTAAGTATGTATGTAAGAATACGGTGTTAATTTATCGAAAGAAAGAAAAGAATGATTAATGTACGATTGATTTCATGAAGTTAAAATGGTACTTAGGATCTCGTATTTTAATTTTTATACTTGCCTCGCCATTCTTTTGTACGCTTATGATCTTGTTTAATGTACTTTATTTCCGCTCCATACTTAATACTTGTTGTATCGACTTCTTGTGACGCTGCTCATGTCCGCAGTCTAGGTACACAGCTGTGGATCCGTGAGCTTAGATCCTTGTTCAACATTTCGAGATTGCTCCAAGTTCCGGAGTTTGTCATTATGGCTAGGTATATTCAAAGGGTACGGGCGGGTCTTGTCCCGCCATAGTTGTTGTCACCTTCTAGAGGTCCGTATTCATACGGGCCGAACTGATGTAGTTATATTTACATTGTTGCAGTTTGTAGGGACTTTTCTGATTTATATTTATACTAAGCCTTTCCGCTTTGCCTTTGTTTAAAAAAATAATGAGTGCTATTTATCTTCCGCGATTTATTTATGTTGTATGGCAGTATGCCTGTGAAGGGCAATTACCACGCCCGGATTCGGCGCGATAAAGATTTCGGCGGTTATCAATATTCTAAGGCTCACACCTATGTCCCCAAACATACTTTTCCTTCTAACTGTGCTGTCTTAATCACAATTTACACAAAACTACCCGCATATAAAACTTAACATATAACCATCTTATCAACGTATACTAGTCTTTAAAGCGGTTAAAGATATACCGTGAACTATTGCTTCATTTTCTCTTTGTCGCTTCTAATCATAATCATAACTCGCAGGCACATAGCTATAGAAGACGGTGAAACCACCCACCGATCCCGGCGTCCGAGTCTTAACATCTCAAGGCTTACCTGCTCGGATAATTCCTCGCAAAATGACCCTTGCCACCGCAGTAAAACAAGCTCGAACACCATGACACTCTCAAAGACGAAGTCTACCATATCGCTGCCACACCTGTAGGTGGCCTCATATGACTAACATCTGCTCCTCGAAACTCAAACCTCGAGCCCCCGACCGCTTCCTCGAATACCCTGACGCCCCGAGGACCGTAGAGGACCACTCGCATCGGGCGAGGTGCATAACTAGCTTCACGAGGCGGTTCGCCTCGAAAGTTACCAAGCAGGCCCCGCTGCTTCGCCCTCAGACCGACGGCGGTCATACGACCTTACGCTCCTCACCCCTCGCATAAGCTCGCACGCGGCAATGTCCATGCCCGATCAAGAGCTACTCCGTATAACCTCTCGCTAGATAATAATCAAGTCCCGTGACATATCGGCACTTATCCTCCATGCTCGCCACTCAGAGCCGGAGATACCGAGCAAACGAGTCAAATCCCACAGACTCCCGAACCGTCCGCCCATTCTCGCTCAACATCATAAATCCTATCCACCCGGCTTCTCATCCGCGAGTCAAGAAGTTGGTTAAGAAATGCCTCCGAGAACTCATCCCAACCACCGGAAGCCGCATGCTCCCCGATGCTTCCCATGAATCAAACCGCTGACTGCAATATCACACAAATCGATTAGAACCCAATATCATCGACCGGGCCTCAGGTCACGAATTCGCCCGGCTCGTGGATCGTGCCTTACCCGCACCCAAGTAGTCATACATCGTAGAAATCAGCTGAATATAAAACATACGCTTATGAAAAAGAGATAAGATAATAAACAAAGCCAACCAAAACGGTTGCCTTTCGCATATATACAAAATTTTTGAACAAGCATCCTTTACAACCCCGCCATAACAGCACTACTGCATCTTTAAGAATGTAATAACTATGACGACAGGCCCCGCCATACCCCGAATGTACAAGAACCTACAACTCAGTGGAAACATACAAGGTAAACCTCGAGAAACGGAGCTTCCCAATACGCCGAGCCGCGACCCTACGAGCGAGGATCAACAAATCGATGCACTTCTACCGCTGCATGATCGCAAATTTCGAAAGAGGTCGCATAACAGTACCAAGTGTTATACCTCGATTTCCGCAGTATGTACGCGAGGACGACGAGAAAAGTTTGAGCCTTAAAATAGGCAAGTGGTCAAAATTTTGTGCATAACACCCAAAAAGAATCGCTGACTAAACGCTTTACAAAGCTTGCATGTAAGGAAAATTCGCTATGTCATTTATTATTTTTATGGATTTTTCCGAGAGATGAAATATTTTGGATTAACGGAGGGTGACATGTGTCACCTCAAAAGTGGACGCCAAGCGGCCGATTTGCACGCTTTTTGTGTTGAATTTTGGTCAATGAGTTGGTAGGATATTCGCGGATAGCTTGGCGCGGTAGATGGATAAGGTACATACGGGTAAATCCTAGCCCTACACTTGCACCACACTTGTCTTCATCTTGGCCATTGTGGCCATTGCTTGACCTATAAATACCTCTTAGTTGATGAAATTCTTCATCCAAAATTGTTCTAAGTCTTGAAAGCCCTCTCCCTTTCAGGTCAAGTTCTCGCCCCAGCCTCCCCTCCCCTTGGCAAAAGTACCCCTAGCCTAGTCAGCTAGTAAAATACCCCCTTGGTAGAGAAATACTTCCAAGTATTGTTATAATGCCAAAATACCTTAGCCCATATACCTTGTAGTATTCCCAAGGTTACCTCTATACTAAAAGCCCTAAAATACTACTATACTTTCCTTTAGCCACTAAACGAAACCCTAAGGAAATCTTCAGTTGGTTGAAGTATTTAAGCAGAAGTTGGTTAGAACTTCTAAGGGTTGGTTGGAGCGGGTCGAGCAATCTTATAGAGCTAAACCTTGCTGTGATCGACATTAAACTTGATAATTTTGGGCTTACTGAGGTAAATAATCCTATCCTTCTATTGTAATTGGAAATTACATAACGTAGTAGTATAGATTTGAATATAAGATACATAGAAGGATATTACATGAAGAGAATTGAACCGTAATATGGTTGATATTACGTAAAAGAATCAATAGATCACATCGAATAATATTAAAAGAAGATTAAATCAGACTTACATAGATCAGATTTACGAGACTTAACCGCTGTTGGTTGAATGTTCGCGAGTAGCATGTACTACTTGGAAGGTGACAAGGCTAGCCGTTATAGCCGCGGAGCGCTTTTGCTAATATTCGATAATCGCCGCGAGGTACGTGATTCTTCCTATCCTCTCGAGCATGATATTTTAAAGAATATATATATATAGTACAGACGACGCGTGTTAATCAACGTAGTTGTACGGCAATGTCTTTGACTTAAGCCCTAATAATAAGAATCTGAAGTATTTTAAAAGAATATATATATAGTACTATGACGTATTTATGTTAATCGAATGTAGTTTTACTAATGTCTTTTGACTTAAGCCCTAATAATAAGAATCTTGAAGTATTTCAAAAGAATTAAGAATCCTTTTGAAAGAAGAATAATACTTGTTTGAAAGCTTAAGAGTTATACTAGCTTTACGGGAAGTTAGGTATGACGACTTAAGAGAGATAAAAGAATGGTTTATCGATTTTAAGAAGTTATGAGACTCGATCTTAAAAGAGAAGAGACATGACTTAAATGAATTAATATGAATTTTGTGTGAAACCTCATTCGTGAGTAATGAGTACTTGTTTTGTTTAAAAAGGAATAATGTTTTACGATTTGAAATCGAATTTAGTATCGACAAACCAATCGCAGCGCTAATAAAGTGGAAATGTTTTGACTAATTAAGTATTATTGAAACCAGTAGAAACCTCCATCCGCATAGAAGCTAAGATGAGACAAAATGATATTACATTTCCTAGATCACGGTCGCTTAATAAGATTGATTTTGAACAAATAACCTACTCACATATAAGGCATATGCTTTCAAATTGTTTAAAAGAGAATTATATTCTTAAGCGATTAAGACTATGAACTACGAAAACCTTTCTAAAATAAGAGACTTAAGTACTTGAAATTAGGCAAACTTGAACTTATGGAAAAGAATGTTGTTACTCATGTTGAAAGGAAAGTGTTTTCGTTTACCTAAAACGCGAGTCACTCTATTTTAATACTACGTATCAGTGACCTTATAAAAGAACCGATCTTTTAAAAAGAATTTAACGCATTTAAATACTTTGGGGTCGTAACCGGACGATGGCATAAAATAACCTTGAGTCAGCCGCGTAACGCGGCCTACGCCGCGCGATAGCCTTTGTTGTGCAAATGTTGTATTTCTACGCTACCGAGTCCCACGAGACGGGTCGACACGATTCCATTTGATTCTTCACCGAGTCCCATTGTTACACCCCGTAGTTCCAGCGTATGTATATGAGGACGACGCACGAAATACGACATTAAAATCGGTGAAGAATACGTGATTTTTCGACTTTAAAAGTTTCCGAATTTTGAGAAGGAAAATGTTCATTAACGGGAATTGATTCCCGATTTGGTATTCGGACTTTTTGGAATATTTGAGAATTATGGAATTTTATTTCCGAAATTGGTCACGCGGGCCCACTGAGAATTTATGGTTTTGTGGGCCCACTTTATTTTCGATTTTGGCATTGCCGATATTTTCTAAGATGAAATATTTGATTTAGTAGGGGCACACGTGTCACCCCGTGGCCATGTTGGCCGAATCGGAGAAGGCCATGACGCTTTTAAGCGGACGTTGGCCCATTTTGGCGGCTACCACTTGTCCCATTTTTGTGGTAGCCAAATGGTTGGCCAACTACCCACACACATGTACTCCCATCCTCACCACACACTTGCCTAGATCTCGCCATTGATTTTCCTATAAATACCCCATTGTTTCAAGACTTATTTCATCCACACTTCGAGATTCTAAGTCACAAAATACTCCCCTTTGTCGGAGGTTCTCGTCCTACTCTCCCTTGGTGTAGGAAAATTCTTCAAGTGTTGATATAGTCCCAAATACCTTAGCCTAGTATCCCTAGTTGTATTCCAAGTTATTTCAATACTAGAGCCCAAAATTTACTTTATTCCTTTAGACGCAAAAACGGCCCTAGAAAAATCTTCATACTTAGATGAAGTGTTACAGGTTATTTGGAAACTTCGGGTTGCTTGGAGCGGGTTGGAGCATCGATTTGGAGCCAAACGTTGCTCGTGATCGACTTATAATCTTGGATAATTTTGGGCTTATCGAGGTAACGATCTATGTCCCCTATCAGAATTGGAAATTATACGTCGCAGAGTTAATCATCAGTATAAGATATATCAAGTATAATTATAAGGAATCAACCGTATTTACATCGACCGTATTTGCGTAGACTTGTAGTATTATCGCGGAGTAGAATTGTACACGCCCGTTAGACGTGTAACCCCGGAATTGTTGGGTTCGTAGCAGCCTGCTTCGGCGAGGAGTTTTACGTGGTCATGGTGGGAGGTGCCGCTGAATTTTTCGTGAGAATAAGGAATCTTGTATCTAAATTATTCTACTAAGAGAGCCAGAGGTTGATAGACGCTTGTGGCCTTATAGTCAAGACTCACGAGTAGCGATTCTACTCAATGGTGGAAAAGGAGCAAGCGTTAGAGTACTTTTGAGCGCTTTGCTAATTGGTCGATAATCGTCGCGAGGTATGTGAAACTCTTCCTATCCTTTCTAGCATGATATTTGTGAAATATATTTAGTGCAGACGCATGTGTTTAAAGGAAGTTGATTTTCCTTTTGTGTCCTTGACTTGATTCCAAAGTTAAGTGACTTGTTATGAAACATTAAGGACTTGAATTATGTTAAAAGTTGTAAAATCTCACTCATGATTAACGGGTGTGTGGTCTTTTAAAGAATAAAGTTATCTTGATTTCAAAATAAGAATGGTTTTATCATTGATTTAAAATGATAACTTGACTTATAAACAACTTGATTTTGGGAAAGGAGAAGTAATTTGATTTAAATGTATAGGTTACTTGTTTTTAAAAGAGTAAGACACTTGGTTTAAAAGTATATTGCTACTTGACTTTAAAAGGAGAAGTGCCTTTGTTTTAAAAGAAGGTATGGAAATTGTTTTGGTTTTACTTTGATGTCTTTTGACTTGAGTTTAAATAATAAGAATCTGGAAGTATTTCAAAAGAGTTATTAACCATTTTGAAAGAAAAGAAATACTTGAGTTTTAAAAGCTTAAGTGTTATACTAGCTTTACGGAAGTTAGGTATAACGACTTAAGCGAAGATAGTAGGAACGGTTTATTTATTTTTTTTTATGAAAGTCTTGTATTGATTCTCGAAAGTGTAGTAAGATGGTTTGATAAGTAGACATGTTAGGATGCTACGCATGTTAGTGTCTTCGTGATGTTTGTATAAAGGGTTTCCTTGCGTTTTATGCTGTTTAACGATGTTCGTTATGTTAGTATTATATCACTCACCTCGACATGATTCCGGTTGTCATCCGACGCGGGTAGACTCAAAGCGGGTCTGTGACCTATGATTCGAGAATACCACGCTGGCTCAGGTGACCTACGCGAGCTACGAGAGTTCCGTGTTAGTGGCGCCTTTATGGTCACGCGGTTCATGTGGCTACGCGATCGCGAGTCCAGACGCCACGGGGAGCAGCTACCCGATGCGGGAATACCTCACGCGGGCCATCGGAGTGGCTTATGCGAGTCGCGGAAGTTCGCGACTAGACGCGCGACATTAGATAACGCGGCGAGCGGCTACTTCGATCATGGCGGTTCAGACAAATCTCATGATACGCTTTATGACCTTGTTGGTACTGGGTTTTAGTAGTCGGCTATGCCTTCAGACTTACCCCGTGACGGTTTTATTATGACACGTAGGACTCGTGTTCATGTATTCCTTAGTGCTTTATATCATGTATCGCCACAGCCGGCAAGATATTCCACGCATGATTGATGGTGGGCGCGAGACCCATAGTTGTATTTGAGTGATGACTTTGAGGGCGCGAGTCCCCACTTGATATGATCGCTATTTATCAGAATCGTAGTTTGGTTATCATACATGTCTCCTTCTTTATATAGACTACTATGATTTCATTTACGTGATTTTCGGGCCATATACTTGGTACTGCTGTATCGACCTCCTTCGGGCCGCTCATGCCGCAGTAGAGGTACACCGTTGTTGATCCTCGCCTAGTGGTCACGTCAGCTTGGGAAGCTCCGCTTCCGAGGCTTATCAGCCGTATAGTCCCCGCCGTTGTAAGTGCTACATTCAGGTACGCGGGCCCCGCCCCGCCATCATTGTCATATCATTCTTGAGGTCCAGAGTATCATGGTGGCAGAATTGTAAAAAGGGATGTAATCGTTTCTAGTTGTTATATATTTATGACGAAAGGCAACTTTTCTCGATAACTGCTTTACACTTCACTTTATTCATGTCTTATTTTATATTCCGACACTGATGTATGGCTACTCGGTGCCCGGTAAGGCACTACCACGCCCGGTTCGGTCGTGACAAAAGTGGTATCGAGTAGTTAATCTCGAAAGTGTCCGCACCGTGATCTAGTAGTAGTCTTGATTATCGGTGTTGTGCACCTCACCTATAATCGAGGTCAGCAGGATATTTAGGATTTGTTTCCATTCTTCTCACTCGAGATCGCGCTTTTTAGAGCTTTATAAGTCGACTCCTCTCGACGTATTCTTTTTCACCCGCTATGCCTCACGCAAGGCAAACTGAGCCCGTGGCAAGGCAACAGAGGAGTCATGAGCAGAGCATGAAGGTTACTGTGGCACGCCCATTCATTATCCGAGATAGCGCTCATTCGGGGAGTTCACACGCCGCTAGCCCCAGGAGAGTTTAGAGCAAGAGGTGAGCTACCGAGACCACGATACACCGAACCTCTAGTCCCACGGCCAGAACTAAGCGATATGAGTTACAAGCGAGACGGCCCGACATTAGCTAGTCCGGCGGCCGGAACGAGGACGACGGAGCCGCGGTTCCGACAGCACGCAGTTCACCCTAGATCCGATAGTTTCGAGGCATCGGCTTTCTCGAAAGGTACCCACCCGAAGTTCTATGGATCGAGGACCGAGGAAGATCATCGAGTTTATTCGACAATGCAGCGATCATGAAAGTGATCGAGACCTCGAGGCATTTCTACACTTTTTGCCCTCGCCACGGCGAGAGCTCGCAAATAGATTTACGAGGTCGAGGCGTAACGCGAACGGTTCGGGAATACAAGATGTAGTTTGACTTATCGCTCGTTATGTCCCCGCTTTAGTGGCGTATACGGAGGATAGAGTGCACCGATATGTCACACATTACGACGATTATCTAGCAGAGTTGTACAAGAGTAGCTTTCCGACACGGACATTGCTCGCAGACATGCTTACACGCAGCAGCATCGAGGAACGAGATCGACCTTGACTAACCAAGATCAGCGTACAGGCCGTAATAAGAGGTCCTTCGGTAACTTTCGAGGCGGACCTTCTCGCCAGCAGATTGCTATGCGCCTCCGCCAAGACAGAGTGGTCCTCCGCGCACTTCGTGACGCTCGGGTATTTAGGAGTTGGTCAACTCCGTGGTTTCGTTCATGATTTATATAGGTTCCAACACAGCTTATTCGCTTCTCTATGTTCACTACGTGGTAGACGCCATCCCGTGAAATGTCGCTCTTTTTACTAACGCTTGTTTTACCAGGGCCGCCGTACATGCGAGGAGAGAATGTCCTAGTAGGAGGGATACAGGGATGACTTAGCCTACCAGTCGGGCCATGGAATCGTGGTTCGTAGAGAGGAAGGGTGTTAGTTGTAGTGAGGTCACCCCACCTCGACGTGGGCTATCAGGGTAAGTGACATCAGGAGAGTGTCGTGACTTCTTCGACAACTTGTTTTGCTTCTCGGCCAGCAGGGCCATCTTGCGAGAAATTGTCCGACCAGATGTGGCGCGATGTAGAGACTCACCTTCGTGATCGCACTAATTCATCATCTTCCTAGCATGCGCCAACAGGGTGATCGACAGAACGACAGCGGAAGCGAAAGAGACGCAGTATATCCTCAACCTCTAGAGATTTGTATGTGTGATAAGCACGAGTATACCTTAAGTGTTATGTTCGATAGCATTGTGTTAATTGTGATTAGAAAATACGTAGTTGTAAAGGGTAATTCGGGACGAAAACGGGAGCCTTAGAATTTATAATACTGGGACTCGATGCAAGCGCCATCCCGAGCGGATGATTTTACGCTGGTCTTTGTCAAGTACTCGTATACGCGGTGTATTTATGGATAATTCCATGGTAGTGTGAGATGAAAGTGGTAGCTTTCATGACGTGAATTGGTAAGATTGTTCCGGACGGAACCAGAGTTTAGTAAGAAGTTGGCCTGCCGAGGCCATATCGCGAGTCAACCCGCAGTCTAAAGTGGTGGGGCACTTTGAGGTGGTCCCGCTTAGATGA
This sequence comes from Przewalskia tangutica, assembly GCA_029844215.1. Classification (NCBI taxonomy): domain Eukaryota; kingdom Viridiplantae; phylum Streptophyta; class Magnoliopsida; order Solanales; family Solanaceae; genus Przewalskia; species Przewalskia tangutica. The sequence continues at coordinate 182,435 of JAQGDG010000301.1, read as the reverse complement.
TAGGGTCACGAGGTGTTAGCCCAAGTTTAGTTAACCATCGTGACGAAGTTCGTGGGAAGTTGCTCACCAAGAGCGTCGGGCCGACGAGGTCACCATCTTGTCTTTTCCAGACCGCTTACTCCTACAGCAGGTTATGCGAGATGTTATATCGTGAAGGTTGTAAGGTTCCACGAGGTGCCTACTTTCACCTATGACAGCAGTGAGCCTAGTTTACTGCTGTTTCTTTTCCGGAGGTTTTACTGCGCAGGTTAGGAACCAAAGTGAGTCTTAGTATCGCATTCGCCTCGCCGTTGCTTGATTTCGTGGTAGCTGCGAGGATTGCTGCCTCGCTGGCGAGTGTTTTATAGCTACCATTTCAAAGATTCGAATATCGCTTATGACGCCAGGGCTAAGTGTGTTGCCTGGCCGATTGTCTGATGTTGACAAAGTTCAGATAGTTGGTTCATACTTGTTTCGGCAGACGGATATGCGGCTTATCCGTAAGAGATTGGCACCGAGTCACCGGTCGCATGATAGTCGCGCACTACACTTAGAGTTCAGTTGACGCTGGGCCTTCAAGGTACCACCCCGGAAAGCGGTATGACGAGATTTGAAACCGGAGCACAGCGTAAATGTGGTAAGTTGTGAGAAAGAGTTCGATTGCACGGAAGCGGTACGACGAGTAAAGGAAGAAGCGAGTATGTGTTAAGAACATAACAGTGATCATTTCGCTTGTGGCAAGGTGCGGGAGTACCTTTAGCCATCAGGTGGGAGTTTTGTGATGTTAGAGGTGATTCCTCGTGGACTTTGACGTAAGTATTTGCGCTGGTGTTTTCTCGCGGCTACGTGGGCATTTGCAAACTAGTTAAGCCATGAGGAACTCGATCGTTATCCTGTTTTGGAATGAACATTCGGACGAACGTTTCTGGCGAGGGAGAATGTTACACCTCAGAGTTCCAGCGGTATGTATATGAGGACGCACGACGTAAATACGACATTAAAATTGGAGCCAAGAAAGACGTGATTTTTCGATTTTAAAAGTTTCAATTTCGGAAGGAAAATGTTCGCAACGGGAATTGATTCCCGATTTGGTATTCGACTTTTTGGAATATTTGAGAATTATGAATTTATTTCCGAATTGGTCACGTGGCCCACTGAGAATTTATGGTTTTGTGGGCCCACTTTATTTTCTGGATTTTTGGCATGATATTTTCTAAGATGAAATATTTTGACGAGTAGGGGCGACACGTGTCACCCCTGCGCGCCATGTTGGCCGAATCGAGAAGCGCTGTCGACGTTTAGCGGACAAGTGGCCCACTTCGTGGCGCCACTTGTCCCATTTTTTGTGGTAGCCAAACGGTTGGCCAACTACCCACACACACGTACCCCATCCTCACCACACACTTGCCTAGATCTTGGCCATTGATTTTCGTGATAAATACCCCATTGTTTCAAGACTTATTTCATCCACACTGAGATTCTAAGTCACAAAATACTCCCTTTGTCGAGGTTCTCGCCCTACTCTCCCTTGTAGGAAAATTCTTCAAGTGTTGATATAGTCCCAAATACTTTAGCCTAGTATCCCTAGTTGTATTCCAAGTTATTTCAATACTAGAGCCCTAAATTCTACTTTATTCCTTTAGTCGCAAAAACGAAGCCCTAGAAAATCTTCATACTTAGATGAAGTGTTAAGAGAAGTTATTTGGAAACTTCTAAGGGTTGCTTGAGCGGTTGAGCGTCAGAATCGAGCTAAACGCTGCTCGTGATCGACTTATAATCTTGGATAATTTTGGGCTTATCGAGGTAATGATCTATGTCCCCTATTGTAATTGGAAATTACATGTCAGTAGTTAATCATCGAGTATAAGATATATCGAAGTATAATTATAAGGAATTGAACTGATTTACATCGACCGTATTTGCAGAGACTTGTAGTATTATTGTGGAGTAGAATTGTACACGCCCGCTAGACGGTAACCCCCGAATTGTTGGTTCGCAGCAGCCTCGCTTGAGGAGAGTTTTATGTGGTCATGCGGGGGAGGGGCGGCTGAATTTTCCGTAGAATAAGGAATCTTGTATCTAGAATTATTCTACGAAGAGAGCTAGAGGTTGATAGACGCTTGTGGCCTTTATAGGTCAAGACTACGAGCAGCGATTCTACTCAAGGGTGGAAAAGGCAGCAAGGTTAGAGTACTTTGGAGCGCTTTGCTAATTGTCGATAATCGTCGCGAGATGTGAACCTCTTCCTATCCTTTCTAGCATGATATTTGTGAAATATATTTAGTTCTAGACGCATACGTGTTTAAAGGAAGTTGATTTTCCTTTGTGTCCTCGACTTGATTCCAAAGTTAAGTGACTTGTTATGAAACATTAAGGACTTGAATTATGTTAAAAGTTGTAAAATCTCACCATGATTAATGAAAGCGTGGTCTTTTAAAGAATAAAGTTATCTTGATTTCAAAATAAGAATGGTTTTATCATTGATTTAAAATGATAACTTGACTTATAAACAACTTGATTTTGGGAAAGGAGAAGTAATTTGATTTAAATGTGATAGGTTACTTGTTTTAAAAGAGTAAGACACTTGGTTTAAAAGTATATTGCTACTTGACTTTTAAAGGAGAAGGCCTTTGTTTTAAAAAAGCATGTATGGAAATTGTTTTGGTTTTACTTTGATGTCTTTTGACTTGAGTTTAAATAATAAGAATCGAAGTATTTCAAAAGAGTTATTAACCATTTTGAAAGAAAAGAAATACTTGTTTTAAAAGCTTAAGTGTTATACTAGCTTTACGGGAAGTTAGGTATAACGACTTAAGGAAGATATGAACGTTTACTTATTTTTTTACGAAAGTCTTGTATTGATTCTCGAAAGTAGTAAGATGGTTTGATAAGTAGACATGTTAGGATGCTACGTGTTACTGCTTGTGATGTTTGTATAAAGGGTTTCTGTTGTGCTTATGTTGTTTAACGATAAGTCGTTATGTTAGTATTATATCACTCACCTCTTGACATGATTCCGGTTGCTGCCTCCGATGCGTGGTAGACTCAAAGTGTCCAGGTGACCTATGATTCGAGAATACCTCACGCGGTTTGTGTGACCTATGCGGAGCTACGAGTTCCGTGTTAGCGCGCGGCCTTTATGGTCATGCGGTTCATGCGGGCCACGCGGATCGCGAGTCCGTGACGCTGCCGGGAGTAGCCACCGACGCGGAATACCTCACGCGCCATCTGAGTGGCTTACGCGAGTCGCGGAAGTTCCAGACTAGACGCAGACATTAGATATCGCGGGCGAGCGGCCACTGATCACGTGGCCCAGACAGATCTCATGATACGCTTTATGACCTTGTTGGTACCGTGGGTTTTAGTAGTCATTATGCTCTTCGCATTTACCCTGACGGTTTATTATGACACGTGTAGACTCGTGTTCATGTATTCTCGTGCTTTTATATCACAGATCGCTAGTGAGGAAGATATTCCACGCATAATTGATGTCGCGGGCGTGAGACCCATAGTTGTATTTGAGTGACGACTTTGAGGCGCGAGTCCCGACTGACACGATCGCTATTTATCAGGAATCGTAGTTTGCTATCATACATGCCTCCCGCTTATATAGACTACTATGATTTCATTTACGATTTTCGCCACATACTTGGTACTTGCACCACCTCCTTCGGGGCCGCTCATGCCGCAGTAGGTACACCAGTTGCCGATCCTCGCCTAGGGTCACAGTCAGCTTGGGAAGCCCGCTTTCCGAGGTTTATCACGTATAGTCCCCGCCGCTGTGTGCTTACATTCAGGGTACGGCGTGGCCCCGTTCCGCCATTGTTGTCATATCATTCTAGAGGTCTCAGAGTACCGCAGGCGTAATTGTAAAAAGGGATGAATCGCAGAGTTGTTATATATTTACGACGAAAGGCAATCTTTTCTCGTGATAACTGCTTTACACTTCACTTTATTCATGTCTTATTTTATATTCGCCGATTACTCGATGTACGGCTACTGGGTGCCCGGTAAGGCATCGCCACGCCCGGTTCGGGTCGTGACACCATGACGGGCCGACACGATTTCATCCGATTCTTCACCAGTCCCACGAGACGGGTCGACACGATTTCATCCGATTCTTCACCGAGTCCCACGACGGGCCGACACGATTTCATCCGATTCTTCACCGAGTCCCACGGACGGGCCGACACGATTCCACCCGACGATTATTCACCGAGTCCCACGAGACGGGTCGACATCGATTCTACGATTTCTTACCGAGTCCCACGGACGGGCCGACACGATTCCACACGACACCTAGCTCCGCGCAGCTGGCGGCGAGTTCCACGGCACGAGGGATGGCCGAGGGCGCGAGTCCGACTTGACATGATCGCTTTTATGTCGCGAATCGTAGTTTGGTTATCATACATGTCTCCCGCTTTATATGTACTATTATGATTTCATTTACGATTTTACGCTTCACATACTGTACCAGATCGACTTTTTGGGCCGCTCATGCCGCAGTAGAGGTACATCAGCGTTGATCCGCCATAGGATCACAGGTCAACAGATCAAGCCTCGCTTCTTCTGAGGCTTATCTTTGCATGCTACCCGAGTCCGTAAGTTCTCAGACATCTGTGGTACGCGGGCCCCGTCGCCTATTATAGTTGTTGCCACTTTTTAGAGGTCCGTAGTAATCACAGGCAGAGTTTGTAAAAAGGGATAACTGCTCAAAGTTTTATTATATATACAGCCGAAAGGCTTATATTTTCATGGTTAAACTGCTTTCATTTGATAATTGTTTCATGTCTTATTTATATTCCGACACTGACAGATGACTACTGGTGCCCTGTAGGCACTACCACGCCCGGTTCGGTCGTGACAAAAGTGGTATCGAGCGCTTAATCTCTGAAAGTGTCTACGCACCTGTCTAGTAGAGTCTTGACATTTGCGTGTTGTGCACCACATCTATAATCGTGAGGCTATAGGACATTTAGATCGTTTCCATTCTTCTCATTCCGAGATCGTGCCTTTGAGCCGCAGATAAGTCGACCCTCGACGTATTCCTTTCCTTTACCGCTATGCCTCCGCGCAGGCAACCCGCCTGGGCGGCAAGGCACTTAGGAGCCGCGAGCAGAGCACTGAGGGTTACCGGGCAGAGGCCCGGGCCAGCACCGAGATAGTGCTTCGTGACGGCGAAGCTGCGACGCCGCCACGGCAGAGTTTAGAGCCGCCGCAGTTGGCCGCCGAGACTACAAGACTGAGCCTCCACCCCACATCCCGGCATGAGACGGGCATGGAGATGGCCGCAAGCATCGCCAGGTCGTGGCCGATATGCAGAATAGGCCGACGCAGCAGCCTCCCCAAAGAGCACCCGTAGTTCACCCCGAGCGCATGCTTGAGATTACTGACTTCGAAGTCAGAGTCCGCCAGTTGTTCTATGGATCAAGAGTCGAGGATGACCTCGTGAGTTTATCCGACAACTACACGATCATGAGAGTGATCAAAGCCTCGTGAGGCGCAGTCGGTGGTATTGGGTTCGCATCACCGCAGATACCGCAAATGACCGGTTTGATTCGCGAGCCGCCCCGGAGAGCATGACTTCCACCAGATGGACGAAGTTCTCAAGGGCTTTTCTTACGCTTCGCCTCTGGCTGCATGATGAGGGCTCGGCCGATGATTTTTGACGCTGAGGCAGGATCGGCACGGCTAGAGAGTACAATGGAGTTCGACTCATTAGCTCGGTGATGTCCCTCAGAGTAGCCGAGCATGGAGGACAGAGTACACCGCCACGCCACCGCTAGATGATTACGGCGTGAGGCTTGTACGGGTGTAGCTCTTCACCGACACGGACATTGCCCGCACGCAAGCTCACGCGACCGGGACGCGAGGCACGAGAGGTCGACGGAACGGCCGGATCGCAGTAAGAGGCCGCAATGTGCAGAGTCCTTTGGTAACTTTCGACGCGCCGCCACAGCAGACTAGTTATGTACTCCGCCACTGCAGAGTGGTCCTCCGCGCCTTCGTGACGCCGGTATTCAGAGCCGGTCGTGGCTCCGTGGCTTCGTTCACGTGCATACGTTCTAGCCACGGATTCTACGTTTCCCCGGCACGATATGGCGCACGCCATCCTGTGGAATGTCGCCTTTTTATCGGTGCTTATTTTTCCCGCTACCCGGGCCGTAATACACGACGAAACCGCCCTAATAGGAAGGACGCAGCAGAATGACTCACCACCGGTCGCTGGCGTGTTCATCGCCTTCTCTAGCTACGCGCGCAGGCGTGAGTATGGTTAGAGCGACGAAGGAAAATGGCGCTTGATACAGTATATTCTTACCCTCTATGTAATAGTATGCGCTGATGATATGATGACGTGGTAAGTATTATGTTCAGATAGCATTATGTTAAAATTGTGATTTAAAGGCCCGGTTAGTAGCGGTAAGGTCGAGTACCCAGATATTGCGAGCCTTAGAGTTTTATACGCAGAGACCTTAGACGCGAGGCCATCTCGAGTAAAAGATTTATGTTATGCTGACCTTTGTCGGGGTGCATGGTATACGTGGGGTATATTTATGATAAGTCACCGAGTGGTATAAATCGAGAAGGTAGGCGAGCTAAGAAGACCACTAGGTTTTCGACTTGACGTAGATTGATCCGGATCGGGGAACAAGTGTTTGGTACGATACGGGTCGGATCAGGACTATTCACGTCAACCCGCGCCTGCTTTTGTGGGCGGGTCGTGGTCCCGCTACTGGTAGGGTCAAGGTGCTAGCCCAAGTTTAGATGACCATCGCACGAGTTCGTGGACGTGTTCACCAGAATCAGATCGCAAGGCCGGAATGGCCTGAAAGGAGTTCGGGGATAGGTCATGGGCCGACGCTTTGATTTCGTGGGTAATGAGGATTATTTGCCTCTGCTGAGCGAGTATTATACTAGCTACCATTTCGTATTCTGACGTCACCTAAGCCTTGTCATGGCTAAGTATCGATCACGTCGATTTGTTCGATGTTGGCAAAGTTCAGATAGTTGGTCCCTACTTGTTTCAATAGAACGTGGATAAGCGCAGGCTTATCCAGAGGAGGTTTTAGCAACTCGTAGATTTTGGAAACAAAAGAATAAAATGTGGTAAGTTATGAGAAAGAGTTCGACAGTGGTAATGCGAATGTGAGAGAATGTAAGGATCATTTCGCTTGAAAGAGAAAGCGCATGGAGTATATTTTAGACTTCATGGAGCTTTGTAGCGATGGAGGTGATTCCTGACTTGGACGTAAGTATTTAGCGCCAGATTGTATCGTGGCCAAAGCGTGGCATGATTGTTTTCGTAAGTATAGCATCAAGACTACATCGACGATGTTTGTTTCTGAGATTGTAGGAACATTCGAGACGAATGTTTCTAAGCAGGGAGAATGTTATACCTCGTATTTCCAGAGTATGTACGTGAGGACGACGAGAAAGTTTGAGCCTTAAAGCAGGCAAGTACGTAAAATTTTGTGCATAACACCCAAAAAGAATCGCTTTCACGTAAACGCTTTACAAAGCTTTCATGTAAGGAAAATTCCGCTATGTCATTTATTATTTTTATGTGGATTTTTCCGAGAGATGAAATATTTTGACTAACGGAGGGTGACATGTGTCACCCTTAAAAGTGGACGCCATGGGCTTGATTTGCACGCTTTTTGTGTTGAATTTTGGGTCAATGAGTCGGTAGATATTTGTGATAATGTGCAGACGGATAAGGTACACATGGGTAAATCCTAGCCCTACACTTGCACCACACTTGTCTTCATCTTCGCCATTGGTTGGCCATTGTTTGACCTATAAATACCCTTAGTTGATGAACTTCTTCATCCAAAAATTGTTCTAAGTCTTGAAAGCCCTCTCCCCTTTGTGTCAAGTTCTCGCCCCAGCCTCCCTCCTCGGCCGAAAGTACCCTAGCCTACTTGTGCTAGCCTAAAATACCCCCTTGGTAGAGAAATACTTCCAAGCATTGTTATAATGCCAAAATACCTTAGCCCATATACCTTTGTAGTATTCCCAAGGTTACCTCTATACTAAAAGCCCTAAAATACTACTATACTTTCCTTTAGCCACTAAACGAAACCCCAAGGAAATCTTCATACTGGTCAAGTATTTAAGCAGGTTGGTTAGAACTTCTAAGTGGTTGTTTGAGCGGGTCGAGCACCTGAGTAGAGCTAAACCTTGCTCAGATCGACATTAAACTTGATAATCTGGGCTTACCTAGACGGATCCTCGATACATCTCTCAAAGATAGATACGTGAAAACGGATGCATCGCTCCAGACGGACAGATCTAACTCATAGCAACCTTGCCTACCTCTGGATAATCAAACGCCCAATGTACCTCGGGCCGAAGTTTCCTTCTTCCCGAATCTCATCACACCCTTCATGGGCGACACCTTAGGAAAACCCAATCATGAACTCGAACTGGGACGCCGACGACGATGATCTCGTGATATGACTTCGCCGACTCGAGCCGTCAAGAACCTCTCTCGGATAAGCTTCACCTTATCCATCGCCGCCGCACCAAATTGGTCTCACTAATCGCACTCGCCCACATCGAACCAACCTATAGGCGATCTCGCACTTCCTCCCATACAAGGCCTCATAAGCGAGCTATCTGAATACCGGAGTGGTAGCTATTATTGTACGCAAACTCAACTAGAGGCAAATGATCCTCCCACCACCTGGTCGATAACACAGCTCGCAGATATCCTCAGAGTATGGATAAGGCGCTCGCCGTCCGCTCTGTCTGGATGGAATGCAGAATCGTGCTCACCAAGGCCCCAAACCCTCTCGAAAGACCTCCGCAGTTAGCCAGAACCGGCCTCTATCCGATATGATCGAAATAGGGACTCCATGCACCGACGATCTTCTGATATATAGTCCGCATAATCCTCACCAAAAAGTCATCCCGACGGAAGAAAGTGGGCTGATTTCACACCGCCGACGATAACCCATATAATCATGTCTCCTCCGAAAAGCAGGTAATCCCGCGATGAAGTCCATGTTGATCACCTCCCACTTCCGTGCTCGGATCTCTATCATTCAGAATAAACCACTGTGCCTCCGTGCTCTACCTTCACCGCCGACAACACGCATTGAGCTACGAACTCGCAACGCCCTCTTCAAGCCATCCCACCAATACACGCATCGGCGTCGTGGTACATCTTGGTCGCACTTCGACGGATAGAGTAACGCGCGCCGCAGTGCTTCCCCAAGAACTCGCCAAGTCCTCAAACATCCGAACACACAACTCGCCAAACCTCAAGACTTCATCAGTGCTATCTCAAAAGCGACTCCTTGCCTCACGAAGAGTCAGATACGATAACGTGTCAAACCGATCTCGAATCGTTGCTTCTTCACCTCTCGACGACGGAAGACTGCAACCTCACGAACTCAACCCCACCGCCATCGTAATCAATCAAACGGACACCAAGGCTCGCAACCGATGCAAATCACGAACCATGTCCTCCTCTCTAGCCGCACATCCGATAGGCTCCCATCGACCTACGACTAAGAGCATCCGCCACAACATCGCTTTGCCCGTGGTACAGATATCAACATCAGAATCCTTAAGCAACTCTAACCACCGCCTCTCGCCGTAAGTTCACTCCTCCGTCAAGATATAATGAGGCTCTGCGGTCTCAGTATAAATATCCACACGAACCCCATACAAGTAGTGCCTCCAGATCTTCAAGGCGCGAATCACCGCGCTAACTCCAAATCACGCGGGTAGTTCCTCTCGTGTTTCTTCACCGCCGGATGCGATACGCTTATAACCTTGCCCACAGATCAACACACATCCCAACCCGATGCCCGACGATCACAATACACAACATAACCGCTGACCTCTGGAAGAGTAAGAACGGGCGGCCGCCGCCTCTTTCAAAGAATCGAAACCCCGCCACAAGCTTTCACCATCAAACTTGGCCGCTTTCTCGAGTCACCTAGTCAATGGTGCGTAGATAGAAGCAAACTTCTCCACGAACCGATAATATCCTCGCATGCCCGTAAAATCGCAACCTGGCTGAGTAAGAGTTCAGGCCAAGTCCTCGATCGCTTCGATCTTGGTCGATCCACTGAACGCCATCACCCGATAATATGCCCAAGAAAAGCCATCAAGTCAACCAAAACTCACATTTGGAAAACTTGGCGCATAACCGCTGGTCCCGAGAATCACAAGACAGCCTCAAATGTTCCGCACGCTCCGCCTCGAGCGAGAATAAACCAAGATATCATCAATGAACACTATCACAACGCGTCCAAAAATGGTTTGAAAACTCGGTTATCAAATCCATGAATATCACGAGCATTGGTCAACCCAAAAGACATGACCGAACTCATAATGCCCGCATCGGTCCGGAATGCACCCTGTGGACATCCACCTCTCGACTAACTCGATGATAGCCCGATCGCAGATCAATTCGAGAAACATCTCGCGCTCTCGCAATCGGTCGAACAAATCATCAATCCCGGAAGGGGGTATTCGCTCTAATGGTCACCTTGTTCACCGCTCAGAATCAACACATTACGCGCAAGGCCCCGCCCTTCTTCTTTACGAACAATACCGCGGCCTCGTGGAGAAACACTAGGCCCGACGGCCCTTCTCCAAAGAAATCCCTAAGTCGATCCTTCAACTCTCTCAATCGGCAGTGCCATTCTCATGGCGAACGGAATAGGCCGAGTGTCCGCAACACATCTATACAAACTCGATCTCCTCTCGTGAGGATACCCGGAGGTCGCCCGAAACACGCCCGGGAACTCTTCGACCATCGAATCGATCAAAATCGCACCGCAGCCTCAAGATCAAACACCCGAACGAGACGGTAGATATACCCTTCGCACTATCTTCCTAGCCTTGTGGTAGGAAATAAACCTACCCTCTACGATACCGTGCTCTCTCCCACTCAACAACCGGCCTCGGGAACCGAACTGCATTACTTTCTCTCTCAGCCTACATTGGCGAGCAAGAAGCCAGCCAATCCATCCCCATGATCACGCCGGTCAATCATCTCCAACTCTATCAAGTCGGCCAGGGTCCGACGATCAGAACGGTCACAGACAAGCCCAATATACCCGCCGAGCTACCACCGAATCACCCACCGCGTAGCTACCTCGAAAGCGGTCTATGACTCGTGCTCTATCCTCATCCTACTAGCAACAAGTGGAGATATAGACAGAGTAGTAACCCGATCTATCAAAGCATACACATCAAACCTGTGAACCGGAGCAAGGTACTCGTGATTTACATCAAAGCGAGGCCTCCGATCCTCGCTGGCCGAAAGCATAAATGCGCTCAGGACCGCGAATCGGGACCCGCGCCACGACTCTGCCGCGACACCGGTCCACGAGTACCTTCCCTCCGGCGCAGTAATCGCCGGGATGAAGAAGACCCGCGAAAAACCGCAGTCGACTCCTACCACCCGCGCCACTCCTAGCCGGGCCGCAGTGACTCACGCCACAATCAAACAAGCTCCCGTAGCACCACAACTCCCGGCGGATCTACCGACGGCCACACCGGCGGGTGGTCCTGACGCCGCACTCTACCGCTCGACGCTCAAGTCCTGGGCCCCGGTCCGCCTCAATATCTCGCCGGCCGGCGACGGCAGGAGTGCTCGAGCCGGGCTGTGGTACCCAGATCGCCGCCGAGGCCGCCACCACGAGCAGCCACCAAAAGACTTCGCCGCCCCGGTCTTCTTCTCGCTGCCGCCAACCCGCTTCGCCTCTACGCCTCACAACCAAGAGCACGAGCTCGCACGCGTAATGTCCATACCTACCGAAGAGAAACACCCGCATACGACTCGCCATATAATCATCTAGCCTTGACGTAGCGTGCACCCTATCCTCCATATTCGCTAATAACGCCGGGACATATCGAGCCAATGAATCAAACTCGACATCAGACTTCGACAAAGGCCCTCTCTACCTCAAGAAGAAAATCTATCACCGCGCCTCCTCATCCGCGAGGCAAGAAGCTGAGCGAGAAAGCCTCCGAGAACTCATCCCAAGTAGCCGGGACGCTGCGGTTTCCCGGATAACTCCCATGAATCAAACCAATCAATCGCGTATCACGCAATTTACGTGGAACCAAAGATCACGACTGGCCTCCGATGCCCCGATCACCTCAAAATCCTCGCACTGACGGATGAACTCCTCGCGATCATCCTCCGCCGACCAGAAACTCGCGCGGGCTACAACTCGTGAAGTCTCAGAGCCTCAAACTTCTCGCCGTGAACCACGGCACGACCGGGCGGATCGAATCGCAGATCCACTGCCTCATTTCGCCACGATCCTCGCCAATACCAGCATCTCCTTGTACTCCTAACTCCTCCGCCCGTGCCGCGGGACGCGTGAGCGCTGGTATCGTGGTCTCACCACGCCGCGCCTCTAAACCTCCTCGTCGGCGGCGCAGAACTCGCCGTCTCGTATAGATCGGGCCCGAGCCTCGTGACTTAGGTGTCCCACTAGCAGCCTCCCCGCTTTGCCCTTCGCCCGGTTGCCGCTTTACGCGAGGCATAATCAGCATGTAAAAGGAATACGTTAGAGGGTCCAACTTTAACACACTCTAAAGCACGATCTCGTGAGTGAGAAGAATGGAAACCAATCCTAAATATCCTATAGCCTCCTGACATCGTGTGGTGCACAACACACCGATAATCAAGACTCTACTAGATACGGCCTCAGACACTTTCCGAGGATTAATCGCTCGATACCACTTTTGTCACTTTACCGCGAGTCTCACTCCGAGACCCAACAAATGGTACCTGCTGCGCATGATCCCATACATAGCGACGTGCCATACGGAGAGCCACGGCTCGGGTTCGTTCTCGTAGCAGGCTCGCCTCTTTATACGCCACTTCAAGGAGGTCAAGATAACAGTACTAAGTATGCGAATCAGAAGTACTTAAATGAAAACATATCATTTTAAAATCGCCATATATACGTATGAAACAACCAAGGTAACCGCATAGTGCCACCTCATAAACAAGAGCAACAATGGGTAAATCAGAATGTGTCTTTTCTAGGTCCGCGAATGATCAAGCAGGCCAATTTCCCGTAGTATCACCACGCAGTTTAACTCGACTCCCGTAGTCCGCAGATAGGCCACTCACATAGGCCCGCATAGGTATATAACCCCGCATCGAGGGTAGCTACTCGCATCGCCCCGACTCGTAGTCCGCACGGCCACATGGACCGCATGAGGTATAACTCGCATCACTAACTCGAACTCCCGAGCCCGCATAGTCCTCGACCCGCACGAGGTATTCTCGAATCACGGTCCTGCATCACCGAGTCTACTCCCGTGACGGAGGGCAGCTTAACCCCTGAATATGTCAATAGTGAGTGATATTATACTAACATAACAAATTATCGTTAAACAACATAAGCACAACAAGAATACTCTCTTATACAAACGCTATAAGACACTAACACACATAGCATCATATCATGTCTACTTATCAAACCATCTTATTATTCTTTCACAAATCAATATAAGTCCATTATAAACACATAGGCAAACTGCTTTTTTTATCGCTTTAAGTGGTTATACCTAACTTCCCATAAAGTTAGTATAACTCTTAAGCTTCGCTTAAAACCAATTAGTTCTCTTCGCTTAAAAATGATTCGAATTCAAATGCTTTCAGATCCTTATTATTCAGCTTAAGTCGCAAGACATTGCCGTAAGTATTATTCAGCTTAAGTCAAAAGACATTGCCGTAAGTATTATTCATAACACGGTACGCTTCACCGCACTATATATATTTTAAAATATCATGCTTTAGGAAGAATCACATACCTTCTCAAAAACCACCGCCAAGTTGAATATGTCACACAGAGAATCAACCTATAATAGTCGACACGCCTATCAACGCCTAGACTACTCAGAAATAGTTCTAAGCGTAGGCTCTATATCCTACTAAAATCGGGCAAAGACTTCCCTACCCTGAGCTACTCAAGCTCCATCAGAAAATAGCTCAATTCTATTCTCAGAATATCCTTCTAAGTATTTAATACTTATTCTTATACTATAACAAAGAAGTATTCTCTAATTCAAAAGAGGGTTAGGATTATTTACCCTGTGAAGCCCAATAATATCCTAGATAAAGTCGATCCGAGCAAGGCTTAGCTCCTAAGTCAGACGCTCCGATAGTTCCAAGGAAACCTTAGAAGTTCTTACAACTTCTACAAGACTAAAGGATTTGGGCTACTATTGGGCATTATAACAATACTGAAGGCAACTTTTCTACCAAGGATGGGGTAGTGTTTCGCTAGGCTTCTTTAGAGTGGGTATTCGCCAAGACTTCACAAGTGGGAGAAGCTGAGGCTTAGTGACGATGGCTCACAAGGGGGAGGATGTTTTAGGCTTGGAAATTTGTGATGAATAAGTCTTCAAAGAGAGGGTATTTATAGTGGAAACCAAGTGGCCAAGATCAAGCTGGCAAGTGCTGAGGGCCAAGATTTGCCCAAGTGCCCCTAACCTACTCCTCAAATCACTCCACAAACAAAGGTCCATGTTCTATGCCCCAAAGCCTCCCAATCGCCCAAGGCAAAAGGCCACTTTGCTTCCACTGAGGTGACAAGTGTCACCCTCTCGCTGGTCCAAAAGGTTCCGCCGCCTAAAAATCCGCAAAATTAGAAATGGCATAGCCGAATTTATCCTACGCGAGTCAGGTAAAACGCTTCGCCGGAAAAACGATTCTTTGCGGGTCAGGCCCAAAAACGCGCTATGCCTAAACTTTAAGGCCAACTTGACGCACTTCACGCATATTACCGTAAATACGGTATAACATATGCCAAGTAAGCGGACGACATCTCCGCAATAATCACTCACACATAACTACGGGTCTCACGCCCATAATATCACTACGCCCGTGGAACTCATTCTCATCACGGGCAAGACATGATGTAAAACAACATCCATACGTGAATCAACACTAGATCCTCGCTCAAGGCCATCAAACCGGGACGCTAAGTAGAATCGCCTATACTGCATCCAAAAGCTAGTCATAAAACTTCACGCAAGGTACTAAGCTAATTACTGATCCAAAGCTAGCCACGAATCGCCGAGGCAAGTACTAAAGCTAACGCATTCTAGCCAACCGCCTCACGATATGACCGAGGCAAGTATCTCAAGCTATCTACCGAGGCTACCAATACAAGAGAATGGCCGTAACAAGTATCTAAAGGCGCCTCAACCACACGCATAAATCAAGACCGATCGCCACATCGCGCAAGCTTCATGGATTAGCGTCCATGGACTAACAATGAACCTCACAATGACCGTGATTTCCCAAGATCTCACTCCTAAGTCATGGCCATGAAACCATCCTATCGACGACGCCCGCGGAACATCCATCACGCCAAGACGTCCAAAGGAATAACAAGATGATACTCAAAGTCGACGATACTGCGGAAAATCCAACGCACAAGATGTCCAATAATCAATCGTATAACCGCCTCCTGCAGAGTCACAAGAAGACATCAACAAAACACTTGCACATCAAAGACTATCACGACAAGATGTGCAAGTTCAACATACATACATTTTTATCAACAATCCGGTTTCAAACCCAAAATACTACATACTTTCATTCATTCAAAAGACCTCTTTTTCGTGAAAAGCCACACGATACTAATACTGTAGTATTAAAACACGTTTCCTTTTAAACCAAATTACTACACCTTCGTAAAATCTTTATAAGATTTTTAAAATCAAGTACTCTATACCTTTTAAAACCAAGTGCTTTTCTTTAAAACAACAAAAGTTTTCTTTTAAAACCCAAATAACTTTACTTTTTCAAAACAAGTAACCTATACTTAAATCAAGTTACTTCTTTTCCAAAAAACAAGTCGTTATAAGTCAAGTCTCTTGTCTTTCAAGATCAAGTCTCTTAACTTTCAAAATCAAGTCGCTTTACAATAAACAAAATCTTTCTTTTATTTTCATAAAGTCGTTATAACTAACTTCCCATAAAGCCATTATAACACTTTATGTTTTAAACAAACAAAATCCATTTCACACACGCACGCTCACTGCATCATGTAGTTTACAACAATCATGCTCAAGAGTATAGGAAGAATCACATACCTTTTAGCTTAAGCCACAAGCCAAGTCAAGTATGTCGCGTAGAAGATCCACCTATAAAGGCCACAATATATCTATCAATCTCTAGTTCTCTCTTCAGAGAATACTTAAGCAAACAGCCTCGATTCTACGTAAAATTCGCAAAGACCTCCCCCGCTATCACATAAATCTCCTCCTATCCGTGCCCGCTACTGTGCCAACAACTCCTAAGGATTATACGCCTAACCTGACGTGTTCAATTTACTCCACAATAATACAAATACCATCAGAATACAAATTTCTATGTAAATACACACTAATACTCATTCTATATATAGTATGCTCAACTATATATTACTACAATATGTAATATCCAATTACAATAGGACATAGATCATTACCTCGATAAGCCCAAAATTATCCAAGATTATATTGTCGATCCCGAGCAACGCTTAGCTCCAATTCCTTACGCCCAACCCGCCTCCAAGCAACCCTTAGAAGTTTCTAAACAACTTCTAAATACTTCAACCAAGCTTATGAAGATTTTCTAGGTTTTATTTCATGACTAGCTGATAAAGTAGTATTTCCTGCTCCAAGTATTAAAACAACCTTGAATACTACTAGGATACTAGGCTAGTGTATTTGGAATTATACCACAATACACAAGCGTATTCTACACAAGAGGAGGGGTGGGACGAAACCACAAAAAAGGGAGGAGTATTTCTTGAAAGGCTTTCAAGTGTTGATGAAATACTCTTCAAGCTAAGGGGTATATATAAGAGTCAACGCCAAGATCAACGCAAGTGGTGGTCAAGATCGGGCCACGTGTGGTAGTCCCACCACAACACATGGCCAACTAAATAGGCTACCAAGTGTCAAGGCCAAAATCGCTGTTGAGTAGGTTTTGACAAGTGGCTAGCCACTTGTCACACCATTTTGGCCCACATGGCCACACTGCGTGGCGACACGTGTCGCCCGATTCACCCAAAATATTTCGCCTTCCGAAAATATCCAAAATGCCTAAACCTCAAAACAAAGCGGACCTACAAAATCAGAATTGTTATACCCCGTAGTTGCAGTGGTATGTATGCGAGGACGCATGAGAGTACGGCAGAAATTTTGAAAAGAAAGAAAGACGCGAGTTTTGACTTAAAGTTTCCAGAATTGTGAAGAAAAAGGTTCGTTAATGAGAATCGATTCCCGTGATTTGGTTTATGGGCTTCTTAAATTATATTAGAATTTTGAGATTTTATTTTTCTAAATGGTCACGCCAGCCCACGGAGAAATTTACGCTTTGGGCCCGCTTTGTTTTTGAGATTTCAGATTTTGGATATTTTCTAAGACGAAATATTCTGGGTAATCGGGGCACACGTGTCACCCCTACGTGGCACCCTTTGGCCAATTTACCTTTGTGCACAACACCCGACAGAGTCGCTTTTCGACTAAACGCTTTGCATAACTTGCGAGGGGAAAATTCGACTATGTCGCTTTGTATTTTTGCGGATTTTTCCGAGCGATTTTAACATCTGGGCCAACGGTAGGTGACACTTGTCACCTCAAGTGACGGTTTGCAGTGCGCGGACGCCTTCCTCCTTGTTTTCAGGCCTTGTTTCGCCTTGTTTGGTGCATTGTTTGCGGGCATGTTTTGTGAGTAGGGTTAGGTGCACTTGGCTTAATCTCGCCCTACACTTGCCTCAGACTTGGTATGATTCGCCATCGTCGCCTTTCGCCAGGCTATAAATACCCCCTTAGCGACGAACTTATTCATCCACCTCACTTTGTCTAAGCCTTGAAAACTCTCCTCCCTCTCGAGTGTTCTCGCCCCAAGCCTTCCCCTCCCCTTTGAGTGGCCTCAGGTCGCAGCCTCCTCCCCTCGAAGGGCACCACTGGGCACCCCTAGCCTAGTTGTTTTCGAGATAATACCCCTCAGGGTATAGAAATACTCTCCTAAGATTGTTATAATGCCCAAAATACCTTAGCCTTTACCTAGTAGTATTTCAAAAGTTACATCTATACGTAGAGTCTTAAATACTACCTTTTGTCCTTTTAGTCTCAAACCGAAACCTCAAGGAAATCTTCATACTGTGAAGTGATTCGAGCAGGTTGCTGTAACTTCTAAGGTTGTTTGAGTGGCCTGAGCGCACTGAGCGAGCTAAACCTGCTCAGATCGACATTATAACTTGATAATTGGCTTGTCGAGGTAAATATTCTTGTCCCTTATTGTAATTCGAGCTACATGTTGTAGGATTATATAGTTGAAGTATACTATATATGTAATCAACATACTATGCGAATGTCTTTTGACTTAAGCCTCAAGAGTAAAGAAAGAATCGAATCAGATTTACATAGATCAGTGATAACAGAGACTTGTAGTATTGCCGAGTAGAATTGTACACGCCCGCTAGACGTAATCCTCGTTGGCTTGGTAGCCGAATTCGATAGAGAGGAGAGATTTACGCCATGGGGGAGGTGCCCAATTTTCGTGTAATACATAACTCGTGGTTTTGAAGTTAATAGACATTTGTGACCTTTTAAGCGAAAGTACGCAAGAGTAGCGATTCTACTGATGAGTGGAAAGGGCCAGCAAGGTTGTCAGAGTACTTGGAGCATTTTGCTTATCGTCGATACTCGCCGCGAGGTACGTGAACCTCTTCCTATCTTTTCTAGATGATTGTCATGGAACTACGAGTACCAGACGCATACGCGCTAAGTGATTTGTTGGTTTAGAACATAGTGTTATAATAGCTTTACGGGAAGTTAGTTATAACGACCTTATGTAGGTGAAAATGGTTTATCACGTTAGAAGTTAAGAGACTTGATCTTATAAGATAAGAGACTTAACTTATTTGTTTTAACGTGATGTTTGTGAAACCTCATTCGTGAGTAATGAGTACTTGGTTTTTAAAGGGATAATGTTTTATCGATTTCGAATCGAACGGTATCGCATGCACTATTGCAAACTAATAAAGGAAAATGTATCAATAATGATGTGTTCTATTAAAACCAAGAGAAACCTCCATCCGCATGTTTCTAAGACGAGACAAAATGATATTACATTTTCTAGATCACGGTCAATAATAAGATCGTTATAAATAAGAATAAATTACTCACATATATGACATATGTTACTCAATTGTTTTAAAAGAGATTAAGACTACGAAGTTATGAAACCTTTCTAAAATAAGTGACTTGAGCATTTGAAATTAGGCAAATTTGAACGCTTGGAAAATAATGTTGTTACTTGATTTTACAAAAGGGAAGGTCTTGTTTACTTAAAAAGATAGTCACGATTTTTATACTACGTATTGCAGGGCTTATGCGAAAGTATTTTGAGTTGTGTGAAACTTGCATGCTTGTGACGATAGCCTCATTGTACGTTGTTGTATTTCGTGTTACCGCTTCTCGACAGAGGGTCGGTTGATCGTTGAGAACTTACTCGACACGCCGCAGTTGACGGAGAAATTCCACGTACATTCTCGCTGATCAGGTTACTTTGCTAATCGCTTGACATACCGACATGACGCTAGCCGCGCATGCCTCCATGTCGACATCGCTATTGTTTCCTCGGCATATCGACACGACGCGTAGCGCACGTGCATGTTTCCATTTGGAATGCCGCCTTATGGTTCCTTTGACATACCGACACGACGCGTAGCGCACGTATGCTTCCATTTTGATTGCCTTGTGGTTCCCTTTTCGACATATCGACACGATGCGTAGCGCACGCATGCTTCCATTTGAATTGTTAATACAACTTTGCATCGTGCAGACTTGGCGTCGTGTACTTCTTGGTGTTATCATATCATGTGATCACGGCATATAAGGCATTCCACGCATGAATGATGCGAGGCGCGAGACTCGACTGATATAATCGATATACGCAGGTACCGTAGTTTGGTTATCATTCATGTCTCTCGCTTATATGCATCGCTATGATTTCATTTACAGATTTTACGCTTCACATACTGTAATTGCCGTTGCATCGACTTCCTCGGGCCGCGCTCATGCCGCAGTAGAGGTACATCGGCCGTGGATCCTCGCCTAGGATCTCGCCAACAGACGGGAAGCTCCGCCCGAGGCTTATCTTTTGCATGCTGTTCTCGAGTTGTAGGTTCTTGTACATCTGTGGTACGGCGGCCCCGTCCCGCCATAGTTGTTGTAAATCTTAGAGGTGAGTAATCGCAGGCGTGGTTTGTAAAAAGGATAAATCGTCGGTTTTATGATATATACCAAGGCAATCGTTGGCCTGCTTATTTATTATGTCTCTCATTTCATGTGTAAAGTTTTTATTTCCACGGTTTTCTCTCGATGTCAGATCACCAGGTGCCCGGTAGTGCACTACCACGCCCGATTCGGTCGTGTGATAAAAGTGGTATCAGAGCGCTTAATCCTCTGAAAGTGTCTGCATCGTGTCTAGCAGAGTCTTGATTATCGTCAGGCACCACATCTATAATCGTATGCTATAGGACATTTAGGATCGTTTCCATTCTTCTCATTCCGAGGTCGCGGCTGTAGAGTTGTGTTGTAAGTCGGACCCTCTCGACGATCTCGCTTTTACCGCTTATGCCTCCGCGCAAGGCAACCAGAGCCTGGTATGGCAAGGCAGCCGAGGAGCCGCAGTGAGATACAGAGGAGTATCGACGGCGCAGTCTGGTCAGACCGAGATTGCGGCTTCGACGGCGAGTTTTGCGACGCCAAATTTCGCCAGAAGCTTAGAGCCGCAGCTGGTCGCCAAAACCACGCGACTGAGCCTGGCCTCACACCGGAGCAGATGAGACGGGCACAAGGAGATGGCCGGCTTGCCGCCGTGGTCGTGGCTGCACGCAGGATAGGCCGACGCAGTTAGCCCAGCCCAAAGAGCACCTGGCTCACCCCGAGCGTATAGTTCGAGGCTACGACTTTCTCGAGTCAGAGCCCGCCGCAGTTTTACGGGTCGAGGCTCGGCGATGATCCGCAGGAGTTCATCCCGGCAGCTACGGCCGCATGAGAGTGATCAAGGCTTCGAGACCGAGCCGGTGGTCTTAGGTTCGATCGGCCGCGTGATACCGCAAGCCGATCGTTTGATTCGCGAGTCGTCCCGGGAGAGTACGCGCTCGCAGCATGTGGACGAAGTTCTCGAGGCATTCTCACTCACTTCTTGCCCGCAGATGAGGATGGCACGCCGACAGACGGCGACGCCGAGGCGCATCCGCGCAGCCGAGTACAACGCGAGTTTGACTCATTGCCGTTTCGTATGTCCCCGCTTTAGTGGCAACCACGGAGGATAGAGTGCACCGCCACGCCACCGCTAGATGATTACGACGTAGGCTTGTTCGTGTAGCTCTTCATCCGGCACGACATTGCCCGCATGCAGCTCATGCACCGGACGCGAGGCACGGAGAGATCGGACGAACGACTGTGGTCAACAAAGCAGGCTGCAACAGCAGGTCCTTGGTGACTTTCGAGGCGCATCGCCACAGCAGACCAGTTATGCGCTCCGCCGCAGCATGGTCCTCCATAATCTTCAAGGCATCCAGAGTATTCGTGAGCGTCGTGGCTCCAAGGTTCAGGACGAGAGAGCGGGTGTTAGCTAACCTGCCACCCCTACCTCAGACCGCCGTGGTAGACTCCACGGTGGGAGTGTCGCGCTAGTCCGGGAGTTTGTTTACACGCACAGCAGGCCATTTTGGGAGAAACTCTCCACCAGGTAGCATCGGTAGGATAGCACAAAGCACGAGATCGGGCCATGGTTCTTCACCTTCCACACCATAGGCGTGATGTTCATACACCGCGCCACTAGAGGTCGCGGTGGAAGTTCCTCGCCTTACGGTCCTTCAACCGCCTATTTTCGTGTATATCCTTAACCTCTGTAGACTTGTATGTATTGATGTTAAGATAATGTGTTAAGTGTTATGTTCTGATAGCTTTGTGCTAATATGTGATCGAGAAACCCGCAGTGTAGAAGGGTAAGCCTGGCAATGGAAGTGCAACCCAGACTATTTCACGACAGACCTTAGAGGTAGGTCGCACGAGTAAAAGATTTATTTTATGTTTGACCTTATCAGAGTGCGAGTATACGTGGGATTTATTTGCGTGATAAGTCCACGGGTAGTGCGAGACGGAAGTGTTAGCTTTCATGACGCTATGTTGGTTGATTGTTCCAGACGGGGAACAAGAACGTGGCGCGGTTGTGGTCGGCCGAGGACCATTTGAGGGTCAACCCGCGCCCGCTTTGTGGTGGCCGGGCCGAGGTGGTTCCGCCAGTGGTAGGGTCACGAGGACGCAGGCCCCGCTTTAGGTGACCATCGATGAGTTCGTGGATACGCTCTACCAGACCGGTTCAAGGCCGGAATGGCCTTGGGGAGATCAAGTTAGTAAGATGACCAAGCTCGGAGGTAGTAACCCAAAGGTTGGAAATGTACATCGACTGTGCGGTACCTGATACTAGAAAGAGTTCGAGTGTTCGGTAGCGGTACTACGAAAGGGATAAGAGAACGGTGTTAGTTCGCGGGTTGTCGCGCGCCAAGAACTTGTTAGAGGAACTTTATCGTTATCCGATTAGAAGGAACATTCGGACGAATGTTTCTATGAGGGAGAAATGTTATACCCCGTAGCTGCAGTGGTATGTATGTGAGGACGCACGACAAGAGTAGGCAGTAAATTTTGAAAAGAAAGAAAGATGCGAGTTTTCACTTTAAAAGTTTCCTGTAATTTGTGAAGAAAAAGGTTCGTTAATGAGAATTGGATTCCTGATTTGGTTTACGGGCTTCTTAAATTATATTAGAATTTTGAGATTTTATTTTTCTGAAATGGTCACTGGGCCCACTGAGAAATTTACGCTTGGCCCGCTTTGTTTTTGAGATTTCAGATTTTGGATATTTTCAAGACTTAAATATTCGATGACCTGGGGCGACACGTGTCACCCCATGTGGCACCCTTGGCCGAATTTACCTTCGTGCACAACACCCGACAGTCGTTTCGACTAAACGCTTTGCATAACTTGCGAGGGGAAAATTCGACTATGTCATTTTGTATTTTTGCGGATTTTTCCGAGCGACTTAACATCTTCGGGCCAACGAGGGTGACACTTGTAACCCTGCGACTTTGCAGTGCGGGACGCCTTCCTCCTCGCTTTGCGGCCTTGCTTTGGCCTTGTTTGCATTGTTTTCATGGCATGTTTCGCGAGTAGGGTTAGGTGCACTTGGCTTAATCTCGGCCCTACACTTGCCTTGCACTTGGCATGATCTCGC
The DNA here is from genome assembly GCA_029844215.1 of Przewalskia tangutica. NCBI lineage: Eukaryota > Viridiplantae > Streptophyta > Magnoliopsida > Solanales > Solanaceae > Przewalskia > Przewalskia tangutica. Next base: position 159,159 of record JAQGDG010000301.1, on the reverse strand, counting down.
CATCGGTCGCCTCAAGCCAGGCTATAAATACCCCCTTAGTGACGAACTTATTCATCCACTCCTCACTTTGTCTAAGCCTTGAAAACTCTCCTCCTCTCGAAAGTGTTCTCGCCCCAAGCCTTCCCCTCCCTCGAGTGGCCTCAGGCCGAGAGCCTCCTCCCCTCGAAGTGCTGGGTACCCTCAGCCTAGTTGTTTTCGTGATAATACCCTCAGGGTATAGAAATACCTCCTAGTATTGTTATAATGCCCAAAATACCTTAGCCTTTACCTAGTAGTATTTCAAAAGTTACTCTATACGTGAGCCCTAAATACTACCTTTTGTCCTTTTAGTCTCAAACCTAAACCCTAAGGAAATCTTCATAGCTTGGTCAAGATTTGAGCAGGTTGGTTAGAACTTCTAAGGGTTGTTTGAGTGGCTGAGCGCACTCTGAGCGGAGCTAAACCTTGCTCAGATCGACATTATAACTTGGATAATTTTGGGCTCGAGGTAAATATTCTTGTCCCCTTATCAGAATCGAGTTTACATGTCAGGATTATATAGTCAAGATACTATATATGTAATGAATATACTATGCGCAATGTCTTTGACTTAAGCTCAAGAGTAAAGAAAGAATCGAATCAGATTTACATAGGATCAGATTGCAGACTTGTGTAGTATCAGTAGAATTGTACACGCCCTGCTAGATGAACCTCGTTGGCTTCGTAGCCGCTCGACAGAGCAGGAGATTTACGCTGTGGGAGGTGTCACTAATTTTCTCAGAGAACATGGAACCTTGTGTTTTGAAGTTAATAGACGCTGTGACCTTTTTAGGTGAAAGTATTAAGAGTAGCGTATTCTACTGAGAGTGGAAAGGGCCAGTGCGTTGTAGTATTTGGAGCATTTTGCTTATCGTCGATACTCGCCGCGAGGTATGTGAACCTCTTCCTATCTTTTCTAGCATGATTGTTGGAACTATGTAGTACGGTAGACGCATACGCGCTAAGTGATTTGTTGGTTTAGAACATAGGGTGTTATAATAGCTTTACGGGAAGCTAGTTATAACGACCTTACGTAGTGAAAATGGTTTATCGACGTTAGAAGTTAAGATACTTGATCTTATAAGATAAAGAGACTTAACTTATTTGTTTTAACGTGGATGTTCATGGAAACCTCATTCGCAGTAATGAGTACTGGTTTTAAAGCGGATAATGTTTTACCGATTTCGGAATCGTAACGCATCGACGCACTATCAGCAAAGTTAATAAAGGAAAATGTATTGAATAATGATGTGTTGTATTAAAACCAAGAGAAACCTCCATCCGCATGTAAGCTAAGATGCAGACAAAATGATATTACATTTTCTGTGATCACGGTCGCTAATAAGATCGTTATAAACAAGAATAAACTACTCACATATATGACATATGTTACTCAATTGTTTTAAAAGAGATTAAGACCATGAGTTATGAAACCTTTCTAAAATAAGTGACTCGAGCATTTGAAATTAGGCAAATTTGAACGCTTGGAAAATAATGTTGTTACTTGATTTTACAAAAGGGAAGTGTCTTGTTTACTTAAAAAGATAGTCACGATTTTTATACTACGTATTGCGCGGCTTATGTGAAAGTACTTCGAGTCGTGTGAAACTTGCTCTACGCTGTGACGATAGCCTTGTTGCGTTGTTGTATTTCGTGTTACCGCTGCCTCGACAGAGGGCTCGCTTGACCGTTGAGAACTTACTGACACGCCTACAGTGACGGAGAAATTCCACCCGCACGCTCCTCGCTGATCAGGTTACTTTGCTAATCGCTGACATACCGACACGACGCGTAGTGCATCGCATGCTTCCATGTTGATACCGCTTTATTGTTTCCTTCGGGCATACCGACACGACGCGTAGCGCACGCATGTTTCCATTTGGAACGCCGCCTTATGGTTCCTTTTGGACATATCGACATGACGCGTAGCGCATCGCATGCTTCCATTTTGATTGCATTGCCAAGGGTTCCTTTCGACATACCGACACGATGCGTAGCGCATCGTATGCTTCCATTTGAATTGTTAATACCTGGCATCGTAGACTTGTGTTGCCGTGTACTTGGTGTTATCATATCATAGATCACGGCAGAGGAAGGCATTCCACGCATGAATGATTGGAGGCGTGAGACTCGATTTGATATAATCGATATACGCGCAGCATCGTAGTTTGGTTATCATTCATGTCTCCTCGCTATATAGATCGCTATGATTTCATTTACAGATTTTACGCCACATACTTGGTACTCAGATCGACTCCTTCGGCCGCTCATGCCGCAGAGGTACACGGCCGATCCTCGCCAGATCTCGGGCCAACAGATTGTAAGCTCCGCTTTCTCCGAGGCTTATCTTTGCATGTGTTCTCGAGTCGTAGGTTCTGTACATTCGTGGTATGGCGGCCCCGTCCCGCCATAGTTGTTGTAAATCTTAGAGGTCCAGAGCACCGTCAGGCGTGGTTTGTAAAAAGGATAATCGTCGGGTTTTACGATATATACCATGCAAATCGCTGGGTTGGCCTGCTTATTTATTATGTCTCTCATTTCATGTAAAGTTTTTATTTCCGGGTTTTCTCTCGATGTTGTATCACTAGGTGCCCAAGGCACCGCCACGCCCGATTCGGTCGTGATAAATTCTCCCAGGCCCCACGTGACCATTTCCGAAAATAAAATCTCAAAATTTAATATAATCCAAGAATTCGAATACCAAACTGGGAATCCACCCCACTAACGAACCTTTTCTTAACAAAAATCGAACTTTTCCATAAAAATTCACATCTTTCTTTCTTTCCAAAATTTTTGTCGTATTCTCGCACGCATATCCTCACATACATACCCCGAACTACTGGTATAACAATTTACTCGTAAGCCCAAAATTATCCAAGTTTAAAGTGATCCCGAGCAACGCTTAGCTCCTACTCCGAGTGCTCCAATCCGCCCAAACAACCCTTAAGTTCTACGCAACTTACTTAACACTTCAACCACTATCAAGGTTTTCCTAGGGTTTCGCTTAGTGGCTAAAGGAAGTATAATAGTATTGCCTGCCTACGTGATAGAGGTAACTTTGGAAAGTACTACAATGTATTTGGGCTAAAGTATTTTGGTATTATAACAATACTGAGAGTATTTCTCTACCGTGGGGTAGCTCGCCAGAACCACTAGGCAAGGGGGTGCTCACCGAGGGCCTTTCTCAAAGGGGAGGGGGGGATGGCTTTGGACGAGCTCACACAAAGAGGGGGAGGATTTTAACACTTAGAAAATGATTTTGATGAAGTTCATCAACTAAGGGGGTATTTATAAGTCAAGCAAGTGGCCAACCAATGGCCAAGATCAATCCAAGTGTTAGGCAAGTGTAAGGTGTAGATTAAGCCATGTGTACCTTATCCATCTACCACACCAACTATCACAAAATATCCTACCTAACCAAGACCTCCCATTTCGCCCAAGCCGCCCACAATCACGCTAATGTGAGGTGACTCACGCCACCCTCCCGCTGGTCCAAAATGTTTCATTTCTCTGAAAAAATCCGCAAAAATTATAAATGACATAGACGTATTTTTCCTTCGCAAGTCTTGTAAAACGCCATTTAAAAACGACTTTTCGGTACTTGTGTACAAATTTCAACTGCTACAACTTTAAGGCTTAAATTTTTATACGCACGCCTCACGCATACTGAAATACTGGTATAACATTAACAAGATCCAAATCTTTCTTTATATCTTATAGTACATAATATACTTCTAATATATGTATAATATCCATATACATTATAATCAACTTCACAAAGAGGTTAAGGTTCATTACCTCAAGATAGTCCAAAAAGAATGACTGTCCAGATTTTTAGCCACCGCTCGTCAGCTGAACTTGTAACGTCGATAAATTCTACCCAAAGTGTCCTATCGACGAGAGGTTTGTTGCGTTGGAAACTAGACTCGAAGAACTTCATTTTAAGCTTTTGAAACACCCAAAACTACTAATATGCTAGAGATATTCCTTCCAAACGTGACTAAAAATCTGCCCAAAACAGTCCCAAAATCTGCCCACTTTCGCAAGCGGGATTATTGAGGCTAGGGGTGTGAAATCTTGTCTAACTTGTTAATAATGTCACGACCTGCTCAGGTTCGTGATCGTGCCTACCGGGCACCCAAGTAGTCATACATCGAGTAATCGAAATATAAAGCAAGACATGAAACAGCTTTATAAAATAGACATGCTTATGTGAGAAAACACGCTTTCTAAGATACATATATATAAACATGGTTTAGCAAGCATATCCGACAATGCATAACATGACTACGCACTCTAAGGAAAAATACAACTATGGCGGGACAGGCTCCCGCCATACCCCCGATCAGACAAAACTATCTACACCAGGAGATCATACCCAAAAGTAGAGCCTCCTAAAAGACGGAGCTCCACACCAACGCAGAGATCCTAAGAATGTGGATCTAGCACTGCTGCCTCTTACCTCATGTGATGAACGCACTTCAAGGAGGTCAAGACAACAGTACTAAGTATATGAAATCAGAAATACTTAAATGAAACATATCATTTTAAAAACATGGGCAGTATGTATGAAACAACCAAGGAACCCGCACATGCTACATCACAAACAAGAGCAACAATAGGTAAAATGTAATAGGTCTTTTCTAGGCCGCAATGATTCAAGCAGGCCACTCGCCTGCATTATCACTCAAAGAAGTTTAACTCGACTCTGAGTCCACATAGCCACCACGGGCCCGCACGGCGAGGTATAACCCCGCATCGAGGTAGCTACTCCTGATCGCCCCGACTCGCTGTCCGCATGCCACACAGACCGCATGAGGCATAACCCCGCATACTAACTCGAACTCTCAGAGCTCCGCATAGGCCCTCGACCCGCATGAGGTATTCTCGAATCATAGTCCTGCATCACTCGAGTCTACCCCGTGACGGAGGGCCTAACCCCTAGATCATCTCAAGAGGTGAGCGATGGTACACTAACGTAATAACTTATCTTTAAACAACATAAGCACAACAAGAATACTTTTTCACAAACGCTATGCAAGACACTAACACACATAGCATCATATCATGTCTACTTATCAAACCATCTTTATTATTCTTTTCACAATTCAATTTAAGTCATATACACACATAGTCAAACTTGTTTCTTTTATCAATCTTAAGTGGTTATACTCAACTTCCCATAAAGCTAGTATAACTCTTAAGCTTCGCTTTAAAACCGCTTAGTTCTCTTCTCTAAAAATGATTCAAGATTCTTTGAAATGCTTTCATCTTTATTATTCAGCTTAAGCCGTGAGGCATCACAGTTGTTATTCGTGCTTGCCGAGGCATTGCCGTAAGTATTATTCAGGCTTGCCGAGGCATTGCCGTAAGTATTATTCGTGCTAAGTCAAAGACATTGCCGAGTTATTATTCATTAACCCATGTACGCTTCACCGCATATATATATATTGTAAAATATCATGCTTTAGGAAGAATCACATACCTTCTCAAATAAAAACCACCGCCAAGTCAATATGTCATACGCAGAGTCACCATAATAGTCACGTATATCTATCAAAGACTACTCAAGGTCATTCTAAACAGAGGGTTCATAATTCTACTGAAAGCCGGCAAAGACTTCCCTACCCTATGAGCTATATAAGTTCATCAGAAAACAAATTTCATGTAAGTATTAGCTTGATTATTCTTCTTTAAACCCTTCTCATCGTGGTAACACTTCAATTCTATTCGTGATATTCTTCTAAGTATTTGATACTTATTCTAATACTACTACAAGTATTCTCTAATTCAAAAGAGGGTTAGATTAGTTACCCTGCAAGCCCAATAATATCCTAGAAAAGTCATACCGAGCAAGGTTTTGCTCCTAAGTTGTATGTCTAAGAAACCTTTAGAAGTTCTTCACAACTCTACTAAGTAGTAAGGTATTTGGGCTAGGTATTTTGGGCATTATAACAATACAAGAAGGCAACTTTTCTACCAGTGGGGTAGATTTTTGGCTAGGCTAGTGGCCTCGCCAAACTACTAGGCTAGAGGGGGTTGTTCGCCAAGGGCCTTCACAAGGGGAGGAGGAGTGTTGGACTAAAAGAGCTACAAGGGAGAGGAGAGGATTTTCAAGACTGAAAGCTTTGTGGACGAAGAACTCTTCATCTTAAGGGGTATTTATAGGTCAAGAAGTGGCCAACCAATGGCCAAGATTTAGACAAGTGCAAGGCAAGTGTAGGGTGAGGATTAACTATACACAAATATCCTACCAACTCCTTGACTTGTGCACAAGGCACAAAAACGCGCTATTGCTTAGCCAATTCGGCCCAAACGGACGATTTGAAGTCCACCAATCGAGGGTGCCGTTGTCGCCTCCCGCTGGTCCAAAATGTTTCGCCTCTAAAAATCCGCAAAAATTAGAAATGGCATAGCCGCATTTACCCTACGAAAGTCGTGGGAAACGCTTCGGAAAACGATTCTTGCCGTAGTCAGGCACAATTTCGAACTCGGCCTAATCTTTAAGGCTAAACTTTTGACGATTCCCCACGCATATACCGAAATACTGGTATAACATTCTCTCACTTAGAAACATTCGTCCAATGTTCCTTCCCAAGACGCTTAACGATAAGATTCTTCATAACTTAAACATTGCAAATGCCACACGCGCCACAAAACAACACTTAGGCATAAACGATAATCTAAAATTTACAAGTAGGAAAGTGAATTACCCGAGGTGGGGAATAGGTGAGGATACTTCGCCTCATGTCCTCCTCGGCCCCACGCCATCTCCTCTCGAGCTCGCTCCGCCACAAGACTTTGACTGCCACGCCCTTCGTCCGCAGACGCCTAACTCGACGATCGACTATCGCTATGGGAATCTCTCATACGATAACCCTCGGCCACCGACATCGCCAATCGGTGTACCCTAGATGGATCCTCGATACATCTCCTCAAAGATAGATACGTGAAAATCGACGCACCGCTTCCAGACGGACGGCAGATTCAACTCATAGGCAACCTTGCCTACCTCGCGACAACTAAACGCCCAATGTACCTAGGGCCGAAGTTTCTTCTTCCCGAATCTCATCACACCTTCATGGGTGACACCTTTAGGAAAACCCAATCATGAACCTCGAACTCAAGATGCCGACGACGATGATTCGTGATACGACTGGCCGACTCGAGTCATTAATAGCCGCCTTGATAAGCTTCACCTTATCCATCGTCACATCAAATCGTCCCACTAGCCGCACTCTCGCCCACATCGAACCAACCTATAGGCGACCGCACTTCCTCCCATACAAGGCCTCATAAGGCGCCATCTGAATACTGGAGCAGAAGCTATTATTATACGCGAACTCAACTAGAGGCAAATGATCCTCCCAACTACCACCGGTCAATAACACAAAGCTCGCAGATATCCTCAAGAGTCCGGATAGCGCGCTCGCCCTGTCTGCGTCAGGATGAAATGCAGATCGTGCTCACCGCCCCTAAACCCTCCGAAGGACTCTGGTTAGCCGAAATCGGGCTCTCGTCTCGATATGATCGGTTAGGGACTCATGCAGTCCGACGATCTCTGATGTAAAGTCCGCATAATCCTCACTAAAAGTCATCCCGACGGAAGAAAGCGGGCTGATTTCACCGCCGACGATAACCCATATAGAATCATGTCTCTCCGAAAAGCGAGGTAATCCTGACAAGTCCATGTTGATTACCTCCTACTTCCGTGCCTGGGATCTCAATCGCTCAGAATAAAACCACCAGCCTCGTGCTCTACCTTCACCGCCGACAACACGGCACCGAGCTACTTAACTCGCAACGCCTCTTCAAGCCATCCCACCAATACACGATCTAAGGTCGGGTACATCTCGGTCGCACCGACGGATAGAGTAACGCCGCTGTGCTTCCCCAAGAACTCACGCCAAGTCTCAAACATCCGAACACACAACCGCCTCAAACCTTAGCACCCCATCGTGCTACCTCAAAAGCGACCCTTGCCTCACGTAAGAGTCAGACACGATATCGAATCAAAGCCGATCTCGAATCGCTGCTCTTCACCTCCTCGACGATGGAAGACTTGCAACCTCACTTAACTTCTAACCCCATCGCTATCGTAATCAATCAAACGACACCAAGGCTCGCTAATCGATGCAAATCACGAACCATGTCCTCCTCTCTAGCTGCACATCCGATAGGCTCCCCATCGACCCACGACTAAGAGCATTCGCCACAACATTGGCCTTCCCGTGGTACAGATATCAACATCGTAATCCTTAAGCAACTTAACCACCGCTCGTCAGATGTTCACTCCTCTCGTCAAGATATACCGGAGGCTCTTGTGGTCTCATAAATATCCACGTGAACCCCATACAAATAGTGCCTCCAGATCTTCAAAGCGTGAATCATACCGCCAACTCCAAATCACGCGGGTAGTTCCTCTCGTGTTTCTTCAAATTGCCGGATGCATATGCTATAACTCGCCATGCCGCATCAACACATCCCAACCCGATGCCCGACGATCACAATACACAACATAACCGTCTCGACCTCCGAAGAGTAAGAACGGGCGGTCACAATCTCTCTTTCAAAGAATCGAAACCCCGCCACAAGCATCACCATCGAACTCGGCCGCCTCGAGTCACCTTAGTCAACGGTGCAGATATAAGCAAACTTCTCCACGAACCGAGCAATAACTCGCAAGGCCCAGAAATCGCGAACCTCCGCCGAGTAGAGGTCTCGCCAAGTCCCGATCGCCGATTTTGGCCGTGATCCACTGAATGCCATCACCCGGCAATATGCCCAAGAAACGCCATCAAGTCAACCAAAACTCACATTTGGAAACTTGGCGCATAAATCGCTGGTCTCGAGAATCACAAGACAGCCTCAACGCTCCGCATGCTCCTCGCTTCCGAGCGAGAATAAACCAAGATATCATCAATGAACACTATCACAAACGTGTCCAAAATGGTTTGAACACTGGTTCATCAAATCCATGAATACCACGAGCATCGTCAACCCAAAAGACATGACTCAACTCATAATGCTCGCATCGTCCGGAATGCAAATTCCTGTGGACATCCACCTCTCTCGACTCGCACCGATGATAGCCCGATCGCAGATCAATCTTGAGAAACATCTCGCACTCGCAATCGGGTCGAAAAATCATCAATCTCGGCGGGGTATTCGTTTAATGGTCACCTTGTTCACCGCCAGAACAACACACATGCGCTGGCCCCGCCCTTCTTCTTCACGAACAATACCGCGCCTCCTGTGGAGAAACACTAGGCCCGATGAAGCCCTTCTCCAAAGAAATCTCTAAGATGATCTCTTCAACTCTCTCAACTCGGCAGCGCCATTCTCAGATGGCGAATGGAAATAGGCCGAGTGTCCGCAATATGTCAATACAAAACTCGATCTCCTCTCGTGAGGGATACCCGGAGGTCATCTCGAAACACGCCTGGGAACTCGACCATCGAACCGATCAAAATCTGGTACCGCACTTCAAGATCAAACACCCGAACGAGATGGTAGATATACCCTTCGCACCATCTTCCTAGCCTCGAGGTAGGAAATAAATCCTACCCCTACGATACCGCGCTCCCTCCCACTCAACAACCCGCCTCAGAAACCGAACTGCATTACTCTCTCTCTCAGCTTCACATTGGCGTAGCAAGCCAGCCAATCCATCCCCATAATCACGCCGTCAATCATCTCCAACTCTATCAAGTTTCCGCCAGGTCCACGATCAGAACGGTCACAGACGCTCTAAATACCCGCCGAGCTACCACCGAATCACCCATCGCGAGCTACCTCAGTGGTCTATGGACTCGTGCTCTATCCCTATCCTACTAGCAACAAGGGGAGATATATAGACAGAGTAGAACCCGACCTATCAAAGCATACACATCAAACCAGAACCGAGCAAGGTACCGTGACGACATCGCGAGGCCTCCGATCTCCGCTGGCCGACAAAGCATAAACGCGCCTCAGGACCGCGAACTGGACCCGAGCCACGACTCTCCGCCACTGACCCATTTAGCACTCGCCCCGGCGAGTAATCAGAGGAGATGATGAAGCGCAATGTAACTCGGCCGAGCCCTACCACTGGGCCACGCCTTGGCCTGACAAGCCGCAGTGACCCCGCTGGCCACAATCAGAATAAGCTCCAAAAGTAGTACCACACTTCCCGTGAATGGGATCTACCGCACGGCCACACTGTGGTGGTCCCGATCGCCGCACTCGCACTCGACGCCCGCCCCGGGGCCCCGGTCCGCCTCGAAACTCGGGCAGGGCCGAGGATCGCAGGAGTGCTCGAGCCGGGCCGTGCGACCCAGATCGCCGGCCGGTGCCGCCACCACGAGCAACCACCGTAAGACCCTCCCGCCCCGCCTTCTTCGGCCGCCCGCCCACTGCCGACCTCTTTCGCCGTGATCTGGGCGGCGCGAGCTCGCGACGCGGTAATGCCCATACCGGAGAGAAACCCCGCACATGACTCGCCATATAGTCGCTTCAGCCCGTGACATAGCGGTGTACCCTATCCTCCATATTCGCTACCAATGCCGGGACATATCGAGCCAATGAATCAAACTCGACATTGTACTCCCCGCGCGCCCTCTCTCGCCTCGAGTAAAAATCTATCCGCCCGCGCCTCTCATCCGCGAGGCAAGAAGCGAGGAAAGCTCGAGAACTCATCCCAAGTAGCTGGGACGCAGGTTTCCTCGGATAACTCCCACGACCAACCAATCGATCGCGTATCACGCACTCGACGCGTAACCGGTCACAGACTGCCTCGAGGCCTTGATCACCTCATGATCCTTCTCGGCTAATCTGATGAACTCCCCGCGATCATCCTCCGCCACCAGAAAACTCGCGGGCTACAACTCAAGAAATCTCGTGAGCCTCAAACTATTCGCCGTGTACCACGCGCGATCGAGCTGAGCCGAACTGAACCGCCAGATCCAATCTCTCAGACGGGCCACAACTTTAGCCAAAAGCCGGGCCATCTCTTGTACTTAACCTCCGCCCCAGCCGTGGGACAAGAGGCGGTACTGTGGTCTCGCTGGCTGGCGGCGCCATAGAACTCGCCGCCTCGTATAGACCGGGCCTCGAGCCTCGTGACTCGGGTGTCTCGCTAGCAGCCTCCTACGCTTCGGGCTCTTCTCGGTCCCGGTGTTGCCTTACGAGGCATAATCACAGAAAGGAATACGCTAGAGGGTCCAACCTATAACACGCCTCTAAAGCACGATCTTCAACGAGAAGAATGGAAACCAATCCTAAATATCCTATAGCCTCTCGACATTAGCGTGGTACAACACACCGATAATCAAGACTCTACTAGATACGGTTCAGTAGACACTTTCCGAGGATTAATCGCTCGATATCACTTTTGTCACGACCTGCCCTGTGGCCCGTGGATCGTGTCTTACCGGCACCCAAGTAGTCATACATCGTAGTAATCGGAAATATAAAGCAAGACATGAAAGCTTTATAAAATAGACACGCTTTACGCGAGAAAACACGCTTTCTGCATACATATATAAACATGGTTTAGCGCTACATCCGACATTGTACAACATGACTACGCACTTAAGGAAAATACAACTATGGCGACAGGCCCCGCCATACCCTCGATCAGCATAAAACTATCTACAACAGGAGATCATACCCAAAAGTAGAGCCTCCGAAAAGACAGCTCCCGACACCAACGTAGATCCTAAGAACGTGGATCTAGCACTGCCGCTCTTACCATGCAGATGAACGCACTCAAGGAGGTCAAGATAACAGTACTAAGTATATGAAATCAGAAATACTTAAATGAAACATATCATTTTAAAAACAGCTTTGCAAGATGTATGAAACAACCAAGGAACTCGCATATGCCACATCACAAACAAGAGCAACAATAGGTAAATCAGAATAGTCTTTTCTAGGTCGCGAATGATTCAAGCAGGCCACTACCAGATATCACTCAAAGAAGCCTAACTCGACTCCCGAGTCCGTGATAGGCCACTCACGGGCCCGCATGAGGTATAACCTCGCATCGGGGTAGCTACTCTCTGATCGCCCCGACTCGCTGTCCGTGCCACATGCATCGCATGAGGCATAACCCCGCATACTAACCTCGAACTCTCGTAGCCCGCGATAGGCCCCGACCCGCATGCAGGTATTCTCAAATCATAGTCCTGCATCACCGAAGTCTACCCGCAGACGGAGGGCATCTTAACCCCAGATCATCTCAAGAGGCGAGTGATGGTACACTAACGTAATGTGCCTTATCTTTAAACAACATAAGCACAACAAGAATACTCCTTTTCACAAACGTTACAAGACACTAACACACATAACATCATATCATGTCTACTTATCAAACCATCTTTATTATTCTTTTCACAATTCAATTTAAGTCTGTTATACACACATAGTCAAACTTGTTTCTTTTATCAATCTTAAGTGGTTATACTCAACTTCCCATAAAGCTAGTATAACTCTTAAGCTTCGCTTTAAAACCACTTAGTTCTCTTCTCTAAAAATGATTCAAGATTCTTTGAAATGCTTTCGATCTTTATTATTCAAAGCTAAGTTGAGGCATCAGTAGTTGTTATTCAGTTTAAGCTTGAGGCATCGTGAAGTATTATTCAAAGCTTAAGCCGTGAGGCATTGCCGTAAGTATTATTCAAAGCTTAAGTCAAAGACATTGCCGTAGTTATTATTCGCTTAACCCATGTACGCTCACCGCATTATATATATATTGTAAAATATCACGCTTAGGAAGAATCACATACCTTCTCAAAAACCACCGCCAAGTTGAATATGTCGCAGCAGAGAGTCACCATAATAGTCACAGATATCTATCAAAGACTACTCAAGGTCATTCTAAAATGAGGGTTCATAATTCACGGAAAGTGGCAAAGACTTCCCTCACCCTACGAGCTATATAAGTTCATCAGGAAAACAAATTCTATGTAAGTACGCTTTGATTATTCTTCTTTAAACCCTTCACTGTGGTAACAGCTCAATTCTATTCTGTGATATTCTTCTAAGTATTTGATACTTATTCTAATACTACTACAGAAGTATTCTCTAATTCAAAAGAGGGTTAGATTAGTTACTCCTGTAGCCCAATAATATCCTAGAAATCGCTACCGAGCAAGGTTTTGCTCCTAAGTTGTATGCTCCAAGGAAACCTTAGAAGTTCTTCACAACTTCTACTAAGTAGTAAGGTATTTGGGCTAGGTATTTTGGGCATTATAACAATACAAGAAGGCAACTTTTCACCATTTATGGGTAGATTTGTCTAGGCTAGTGGCCTCGCCAAACTACTAGGCTGTGGGGGTGTTCGCCAAGGGCCTTCACAAGGGGAGGGGAGGAGTGTTGACGAAAAGAGCTACAAAGGAGAGGAGAGGATTTTCAAGACTTGAAAGCTTTGTGGACGAAGAACTCTTCATCTTAAGGGGTATTTATAGGTCGTTGCTGGCCAACCAATGGCCAAGATTTAGACAAGTGCAAGGCAAGTGTAGGTGAGGATTAACTATACACAAATATCCTACCAACTCCTCGACTTGTGCACAAGGCACAAAAACGTACATTGTTAGGCCAATTCGGCCCAAATGGACGATTTAAGTCCACCAATCGGTGGTGCCAAGTGTCGCTTCTCCCGCTGGTCCAAAATGTTTCGCCTCTGAAAAATCCGCAAAATTAGAAATGGCATAGCCGAATTTACCCTACGAAAGTCGTGGAAACGTCATGGCCTGAAAACGATTCTTTAAGCGAGTTGTGCACAATTTCGAACTCGCCTAATCTTTATACACAGACGTATTCCCTTACGCATACTGAAATACGGTATAACAAATAATCTTAATAAAACATTAAGGAAGAACACTTATGAGTGTAAGAATTTGACAACATTTGGTTGTGAGTAAAGGGCAATCGACTGTGAGCAAGATAATAATGAGGAGAGGGAAATGTTTTCAAGTCTTGAAATATACTAAGTGTGGAAGATTTTCATCAACTAAAGGGGTTTATATAGTACAACCAAGGGTTAGGATTGAAACATGTGTATGGTATAGATGTGTTTGTGTAGGTTCCTTTCCACACTTGTCCTACAAAACCCATGCAAGACCTTGACCATTTGACTTGCCCACAACTTGCCCCAAAACCGTCCAAAGCCATGCACAAAATGTTATATCCCGTATTTCCAGAGTATGTACGTAAGGGCGTACGTATAAAAATTTAAGCCTTAAAGTTAGGCTAAGTTCGAAATTTTTGCACAAGTGCCGAAAAGAGTCGTTTTCCGACGAAACGTTTCCACAGCTTACGTAGGGAAAATTCCGGCTATGTCATTTATAATTTTGCGGATTTTTCCAAGAGACGAACATTTTGGATTCAACGGGAGGGTGACAAGTGTCACCTCACATTGGCCTTGAGTGGACGCAAAAGGGACTAACATGGGGTCAAGTGGAGTTGGCAGGATATTCGCGCAAGTGTGTGGTAGACGGATAAGTGCACATGGCTCGATCCTAGCCCTACACTTGCCTAACACTTGGCTTGATCTTCGCCATTGGTTGGCCTTTGGTTAGCCTATAAATACCCTCTAGTTGAAGACTTTCTTCATCCAAAACTTGAGCAATCTTTCTAAGTCTCAAATCCTCCCCTCTCCTCAGTTTTCGCCCACCACCCCTCCCCTTCGAGAGCCCTTGGCCGAGAGCCTCCCTCCCTCAGTGGTAGAATGCTGGGTACCCCCTCCTAGCCTAGTTGTCTCGTGATAAATACCCTTTTGTGGTATTGAAATACTCTCCAAGTATTGTTATAATGCCCAAATACCTCGCCCAAATACCTTGTAGTATTCCCAAGGTTACACTTATACAAAAGCCCGTAAAATACTATTATACTCTCACCACAAAACGAAAACCTAAGTAAATCTTCACCCGTAGTTGGTTATAAGTAGTAGTTGGTTAGAACTTCTAAGGGTTGGTTGGAGCAGGTCTGAGCGCACTGAGTAAGAGCTAAACCTTGCTCAGATCGACATTTAAACTCTGGATAATTGGGGGCTTATCGAGGTAAACACTCTTGACCTTCTATTGTAATTGGAAATTACATGTTGCTGGAATATATAGTTGAAGTATACTATATATAGAATTGAACATAGCGGCAATGTCTTTGACTTAAGCTCGATTAATACTTTTACGCAATGCCTTGCACTTAAGCCCGAATTTAAATAAGAGAACTAAACTCTGAATTACATAGGACTCAGATACATGAGACTTGTGTAGCATTACCGTAGTAGAGCTGTACACGCCCTGTTAGACGTAAACCCCGGTTGGCTTGGTAGCCGACTCGACAGAGAGGAGATTTACGCTGTCATGTGGGGAGGTGCGAATTTTCTCAGAATATTCTACATCGAGATCTAGGATGTTAATAGGCGCTTTGTGGCTCTATAGGTTGAAGTACTACGATGGCGTGATCTACTTAGCTTAAGGAGAGCCGACGGCTTCGAGGTACTGAGCATTTTGCTATTAGTCGATAATCGTCGCGAGGTACGTGAACCTCTTCCTATCCGTTTCAGCATGATATATGTATAACTATGTAGTACCAGACGCATACGTGTTTAATGTATTTGATTGGTTTGAAACATAAAGTGTTATAACGGCTACGGGAAGTTGGTTATAACAAATTTATTTAAGGTAAGAAAATGCTTTGTGGTTTCAAAGTGGTAATCGATTTGACTTATAACGGATTTGATGTGTAGTAATAAAGAATCGTTGTTTCAAAAGACCTTTTGAAAGAAGAGTAATACTTGGCTTTGAAAACATAAGAGTTGTACTAGCTTTATGGGAAGTTAGGTATAACGCCTTCGAGTGATAAAAGAATGGTTTATCGATTTTTTTTTCAAGATAAGAGACTTGACTTAACGGTATCGAGCATGAATTTTGTTAAAGTGTGAAACCTCATTCGTGAGTAATGAGTACTTGGTTTTAAAAGGAATAATGTTTTACCGATTTCGAAATCGAATGAGTATCTGCAAACCATCGCAGCTGCTAATAAAGGAAAATGTATTGAATAATGAAGTATGGTATTAAACCAAGTATAAACCTCCATCCCATGGCTAAGACGAGACAAAATGATATTACATTTCCTAGATCATGGTCGCTTAATAAGATTGATTATAAACAAGAATAATCTACTCACATATAAGACATATGTTTCTCAAAACGCTTAAAGGAGAATTATGTTTAAAGGATTAAAACTATGAACTACTTAAACCTTTCTAAGACGAGAAACTAGCATTTGAAATTAGGCAAACTCAACGCTTGGAAAATAAGGTTGTTACTTGATTTTACAAAGGAAAGCATTTTGGTTTACTTAACAATGTTAGTCACCTATTTTTATACTACTGATCGGTGACCTTTGTAAAAGAAATGCATCTTTAAAAGGAATTTAACGCGTAGTACTTGTGGTTAAAACCTGACTTCGGCATAAAACTAAAGTACTTCGAGTCAGGTATAACTTGCCTATGCTTGTTGCTGTAGTTTGCCTATGCTTGTTGTCGTGAAACTTGCCTATGCTTGTTGTGATAGCCTTTGTTGTATTTGCACTCGCCTCTCACGGAGGCCGCTGATTTGTTATGAACGATTCTACACCGAGTCCCACGAGACGGGTGGACACGATTTCATTTGATTATACACCGAGTCCCACGAGACGGGCAGGACACGATTTCATCCGACATACACCGAGTCCCACGACGGGCAGGACACGATTTCATCCGACATACACCGAGTCCCACGAGACGGGCGTGACACGTATTCCATCCGATTATTCACCGAGTCCCACGGACGGGCCGACACGATTTCATCCGTTATCATACATGTCTCCCGCTTTATATAGACTATTATGATTTCATTTACGCCTTTTACGCTTACATACTGTACCAGTAATCGACCTTCGGGCCGAGCGATAAAGAGGCTGCGAGCTCTACCACGAACAGACCGAACCGTGGCTCTCCGTATGGCACGCCCGCCGTACTGGATCGCAAGCAGCCCTGCATCATTTGTCGGGTCTCCTGAGCGAGACTCGCGCAAAGTGACAAAAGTGGTATCGCAGCGCTTAGTCTCTGAAAGTGTCTACGCATCGTGTCTAGTAGTCTTGATTATCGGTGTCGCACCACATCTATAATCGTGAGGCTATAGGACATTTAGGATCGTTTCATTCTTCTCATTCCGAGATCGCGCCTAGAGCCGCAGGATAAGTCGACCTCCGACGTATTCCTTTCCTTTACCGCTATGCCCGCTGCAAGGCAACCTGTGCCCACGGGCAAGGCAATGAGGAGCCGTTAGGAGATACGCAGAGTACGAGGCGCAGCCCTGGCCACCGAGCAAGCTCCGACGGCGAAGTTTCGCGACGCCAAAGACCAAAGCTTAGAGCCGCGCAGCAGGTCAGCCGAGACTACGCACCGAGCCTCCGGCCCCACACCGGAGCAGATGAGACGGTACAAGGAGATGGCTCGCCATCGCCGTGGTCGTGGCCGATACGATGATAGGCCGACGCAGCAGCCTGCACCAAAGAGCACCGTAGTTCACCCCGAGCGCACACCTGAGGCTACGACTTTCTCGAGTCAGAGCCCGCCATTGTTCTATGGATCGAGCCGAGGATGACCAGAGTTTATCCGACAACACAAATCGCGAGAGTGATCGTAGTTTCGCAGGCGCAGTCGGTGGTATTGGTTCGCATCACCGCGTGATACCGCAGCTTGATCGGTTTGATTCGCTGAGTTGTCCCGGAAGAGCATGCACTTCCAGCCGCACGACGAGTTCTCAAGGGCTTTTCTTGGCACATTTCTTGCCCCCACAAATGAGGAGGGCTCGCCGACGGATTTTTGACGCTGAGGCAGGATCGCGGACTTGCCAGAGAGTACAATGTGGAGTTCGACTCATTAGCTCAGTGATGTTCTCGGTGGTAGCCGAGCATGGAGGACGAGTACACCGCCACGCCACCGGGCTGGATGATTACTGGCAGAGGCTTGTACGGTGTAGCTCTTCACCGCACGACATTGCCCGACGCAAGCTCACGACTAGACGCGAGGTACGGAGAGGTCGACTGAACGACCGAGATCGCAGTAAGAGGCCGTAACAGCAGGTCCTTTGTAACTTTCGAGGCGACCGCCTCGCAGCCTAGTTATGTACTCCACCAAGACAGAGTGGTCCCCACAATCGCCGGACGCTCAGGTATTCGAGCCGGTCGAGCTCCGTGGCTTCGTTCACGTGATATACGGGTTCTAGCCACGTTCGTGTTTTCTCACAGGCACGATGCGGCACGCCATCCCGGAATGTCATCTTTTATCGGTGCTTGTTTTTCCGCGCCGCCGTGGCCATATGACGAAACCGCCCTAGTAGGAAGGATGCCAACAATGACTCACCACCGTGTCGCAGGTTCATCGCTTTCTACACGCACAGGCAGGTGCTTATGACAGAGCGGAGCAGAGATCTGTATATCCTTAACCTCTAGAGATTTATATGCATTTATATAATGACCTTCTTATCGTGTGCTACGCTCGATAGCGCATGTTGGTTATGAGCTAGAAAGCATGGTTAGTCGAAAGGATATGATGGGGCATGGAAAGTGTGAACCTTAGAATATTTCGTGCCGAGACCTCAGAGGTAAGCGTCATCTCAATAAAAATTTTACTAACATTTTGTTGAAATACTTGGTTTGCGATAAATGTGTTCGGGATAATTCTCGGGTAGTGTAAAATGGAAGGTAGCTTTTATGACTTGTATAGGTAAGATTGTTCCATCGGAAACAAGAGCGTGACGCGTTGTTGGTCGGTCAGCTATGTTGCGGGCCAACCCGCGCTGCTTCGGCGCGGTCGCTCGTGGTCCTCCAGGTGGTAGGGTCACGAGGGTGCTAGCCCAAGTTTAGTTGACCATCGATGAGTTCGTGGGTGTGTTCGACCGTGAGATCGTGAAGGCCGGAATGGCCTTAAGCGAAGATCGAGGCTAGTAAGATAACCAAGTCGGAGCGGTGACTCCAAGGTTTTGAAAACTAAGCGATGATCAAGCGTGGTACGATACTAGAAGAGTTCGAGTGTTCGAGAAGAGTACGACGAGTAAGGAAGGAAGTGAACTTGCAACGATGGAAAAATCATTTTTGAGAAACGAATGCGGCGAGTGTCCTCGACCAAGAGCGAGAGTTGGTATTGTTTTGCATCATCGGTGGTTCCTCGCTGGCCGGATTTAAGAAATCGCGCATGTGTTATTTCCTGCGGCTGTGGCGCGGAAACTTGTTAGAAGAACTTTATCGTTATCCGCCTGAGAAGGAACATTCGACGAATGTTTCGGGCGAGGGGAGAATGTTATATCCCGTGATTTCCGCAGTACGTAAGTATGCACGATAAAAATATAAGCCTTAAAGTTAGGCTAAGTTCGAAATTTAGGCACAAGTGCGAAAAGAGTCGCTTTCGACTAAACGCTTCCCCACTACGAGGGAAAATTCCGCCATGTCATTTATAATTTTGGCGGATTTTTCCAAGAGACGAACATTTTGGATCAACGAGGGTGACAAGTGTCACCTCACATTGGCCTCGAGTGGACTGGAAAAAGGGACGAACAAGGTCAAGGAGTTGGTATGATATTTTTGAAAGTTGGTGTGGTAGATGGATAAGGTCCACAGGGCTTGATCCTAGCACTACACTTTCCTAACACTTGGCTTGATTCGCCATCGGTCGCCTTTGGTTAGCCTATAAATACCCCTCTAGTTGAAGACTTTCTTCATCCAAAACTTGAGCAATCTTTCTAAGTCTCAAATCCTCCCCTCTCCCTTGTGAGTTTTCGTCCACCACCCCCGCCCCCGTTGTGAGGCCGTGGCCGAGAGCCTCCTCCCCTTCAGGTGTTTAGCCTGGGTACCCCCAACTTAGTTGTCTCGTATAAATACCCCTTCAGGGTATTGAAATACTCTCCAAGTATTGTTATAATGCCCAAATACCTTGGCCCAAATACCTTGTAGTATTCCCAAGGTTACACTTATACAAAAGCCCAGAAAATACTATTATACTTCCCTCAGTCACAAAAACGAAACCTAAGTAAATCTTCACCCGTAGTTGAAGTTATAATTTGAAGTTGGTTAGAACTTCTAAGGTTGGTCGAGCGGTCCTGAGCGCACGCAGTAGTAGATAAACCGTTATACCCCGTAGTTCCGTGGTATATAGGTGAGATGTGCACGTAGATTACGCATGTAAATTTTGGAAAGAAAGAAAGACGTGATTTTTCGACTGAAAAGCTTTCCGCTTTTGTGAAGAAAAAGGTTCGTTAATGGGAATTGGATTCAGATTTGGTATTCGACTTTAGAATATTTGAGAATTATGGAATTTTATTTCCTGAATGGTCACTGGGCCCACGTGAAATTTACTGCTTTGGGGCCCGCTACTTTTTGAGATTTTGGCCATTATGGATATTTTCGAGATGAAATATTTTGGATTTAGCAGGAGGCGACACGTGTCACTCCCTAGGTGGCCCTTGGCGAAATTAGCTAGACAGTGGCAAGACAAGTCGCCAAGTCTTGCTAGATATTTTGTGTGACAAGCTGGCTCGTGGGTCCCACCCACACTTGTCCCCAATCTCAACCACACACTTGCCTTCATCCTATCCTCGTTGTCCTATATATGCACCCTTAGTTGATGAAATCTTCCACACTTAGACATTTGAAGACTTGAAAACCCTCCCTTCTCCCTTGACCTAGAGCTTCGGTTTTGCCCCCATTTCTTGAGCAAAATTTGTCCAACAATTCTTAAACTCTCAAGTGTTCTTCCCTAAGGTGTTAGGAAGATTGTGTACCAAGAGTTGGAAAAGATTTCACACCCTAGCCTTGAAGGGACGCCTTGGCCGAAAGTTGTCATCTTGAAACCCTGCGTTCTTCACTGAGTCAATCTCAAGAGAAGCTGGTTGTGAGCTTCTATGGTTGCTTGTAGCGGATTGGAACGTAAAGATTTGGAGCTAAGACTTGCTTGGAGCGACTTTAAGAACTTGGATATTTTTGGGCTATTTGAGGTAGTGGAACTTAAACCTCTTTGTGAATCGTTGTTATACATATATTATAAGTATATTATGGATTATATAATATATGGAGTAAGTTTGGAAGAGTTGGATCTTGTTAACTTGTTAAAAGAAAGGATTGGCCGCTTGCCATTAAAATGGTAAAACGTATCTTACTTGCAAGAAGCTAATAACAAAGTAACTATAACTTATATTAAGAATGGAAATATAAGTTGGACGACTAATGAGTAAATCGATAAGTAAATGGACAAAGTCGCCAAGGACCCCAACTTAAGGATCAGATTTACTTTGACCGTATTTACATCGACCGTATTTACATTTCGGCGGAAGATTTTTCAATCGCTCCGCTTGGGCGTGTGATCCCCTTTTAATTATTGTATTGTTATGAAGGCGTGATAGTAAACCGCTACGGCCGTCGCGTAATCCCCTTCTTTTACTTATTGTCATATGGAGGCGTGATAGTAAACCGCTAAGTATCGTTGGGCGGTAATCTTTCTTTATGTTGTTTAATTATTACGCCTTATATATATATATGGTATATATATTACGTTATTCGCCTTGGTAAAAGATGGAAAAGTGAGTATAAACGGGGAAGTTACAAATTTCCGTAGATTTTGAGGGCTTTTATTGGTATAAGTCTTCAATGATAAGAAAGGTTTGATAGAGTACCATGACCATTTTAGGAGCGGAGTACTACGCGTGGCGTGATCTACTCGGCTTAACGAGTAGCCGACGTTGAAGTACTTGAGCGCTTTGCTTATCGTCGATAAATCGCCGCGAGGTACGTGAACCTCTTCCTATCTTTTCTAGCATGATTGTTGCGGAACTATGTAGTACCAGACGCATACGCATAAGTGATTTGGTTGGTTTAAACATGTGGTGTTATAATAGCTTTACGGGAAGTTAGTTATAACGACCTTACGTAGGAAAATGGTTTATCGACGTTAGAAGTTAAGAGACTTGATCTTATAAGATAAGAGACTTAACTTATTTGTTTTAACGTGACGTTATGTGAAACCTCATTCGCGAGTAATGAGTACTTGGTTTTAAAGGGATAATGTTTTACCGATTTCGAATCGTAATCGTATCGGCTGCACTACTGCAAGTAATAAAGGAAAATGTATTGAATAATGATGTGTTGATTAAAATCGCAGAAACCTCCATCCGCATGAAGCTAAGACGAGACAAAATGATATTACATTTTCTAGATCACGGTCAGAATAAGATCGTTATAAACAAAGAATAAACTACTCACATATATGACATATGTTACTCAATTGTTTTAAAAGAGATTAAGACTATGAGTTATGAAACCTTTCTAAAATAAGTGACTCGGCATTTGAAAACGCAGGCTCGAGTAATCAAACTAGGCAAACCGAACTTAGGAAAAGAATGTCATTACTTGATTTTGAAAAGGAACGTGGGTTGGTCATTCTAATACTATGGGTATAGGTGACTTTTATAAAAGTAATGGATCTCTTTTAAAAGAACTTAACGATGTAGTACTTTGGGGTTAAAACCCGACTTTGGCATAAAACGAAAGTACTTCGAGTCAGTGTGAAACTTGCCTACGCTTGTTGTTGTGAAACTCGCCTACGCTTGTTGTGAAACTTGCCTATGCTCGTGATGATAGCCTTTGTTGTGCAAGTGTGGTATTTCTGCGTTACCGCTGCCTCTCGACAGTAGAGGCCGACTTGTCGAGAACTTACTGACGTGCCGGGCAGCGACGGAGAATTCCACGGCATGTTTCCATTTTGATTATCGTCTGTTGTTGATGTCATACGGACATGTCTACACCGACGCAGATTCGGCACGCGGTTACGCGCCGGTTGATTACCCGATATATTGTTATTGCGGTTACATGGACATGTCTACACCGAGGTAGAATTCCGGGGCACGTGGCACGCGGCAGGTTGATCACCCAAAGATATTATTGTTGATGTCATACGGACGCGTCTACACCGAGGTAGAATTCCGGGTACGGGCTACGGGCATTGGTATTATTGTTGCATCATGGACATGTCTACACCGATGCAGATTCCGGCACGCGCCACGCGAACATGATTGATGCTGCGGGCGTAAGACCCATAGTTATATTTGAGTGATGACTGAGGGCGCGAGTCCTCGATCGACATGATCGCTTATGTCAGGAATCAGAGTTTGCTATCATACATGTCTCCCGCTTTATATAGACTAGTATGATTTCATTACGTATTTTTACAGCCACATACTGGTACCACAGATCGACCTCCTTCGGGCCGCGTCACGCCGCAGTAGAGGTACATCGGCCGTGATCCTCGCCTAGGATCTCGCCATTGGGAAGCTCCGCCCGAGGCTTATCTTTTGGTATGTGTTCTCCGAGTTGTAGGTTCTTGTACATATCTGTGGTATGGCGGGCCCCGTCCCGCCATAGTTGTTGTAAATCTTAGAGGTTTGTAGTACCGCAAGTGTGGTTTGTAAAAAGGGATTAAACTGCTCGCTTGGAAAGAGTTGTATTTATTATGTTATCGGAAGGTAAACTGGGTTGGCCTGCTTTATGTTCAGATATCCTGCTTTCTTGTTTAAGTTTTATTTTCCGCCGGTTTTCTCGACGATCAGATCACCAGGTGCCCGGATAAGGCACCGAATCGGCCCCGAACGGGTCGTTACAAAAGTGGTATCGTGAGCGCTTAATCCTCTGAAAGTTGTCTACGCACCGTGTCTAGTAGAGTTCGATTATCGGCGTGTCAGGCACCACATCTATAATCGTGAGGTCAGCAGGACATTTAGGATTGGTTTCATTCTTCTCATTCCGAGATCGTGCCTAGAGTCGTGTTGTAAGTCGACCCTCCGACGATCTCTGCTTTTACCGCTATGCCTCCGCTAGCGCAACCAGAGCCCCAAGCGGCAAGACACCGAGGGAACCGCTAGTGAGATACAGAGGAGTACGAGGGCGCAGCCCGCACAAGACCGAGGTCAGGCTTCAGACGGCGGTTTCAGGACGCCGCCACCAAAGAGAGGTTAGAGCCGCAAAGAACGGCCGCCGAGACCGCAGCACTCGAGCCTCTAGTCCCACACCGGGCGCAGGAGACGGGTTATAGGCGAGATGGTTCAGCTTGTCGCCGTGGTCGTGGCCGATATGAGGATAGGCCGGACGCAGCAGCCCAGCCCAGAGCACCAGGTTCACCCCGAACAGATAGTTCGAGGCTACGGACTTTCTCGAGTCAGAGCCCGCCGTAGTTTTACGGGTCGAGGCTCGAGGATGATCCGCAGGAGTTCATCCGCAGCTACGCCGATCACGCGGTGATCAAGGCTTCAGAGACCGAGTCCAGGACCTTTGTTCAGATCGGCCGCGTGATACCGCAATGATTGGTTTGATTCACGGAGCTTTCCGGAGAGTACGCACTCCAGCAGATGGGATGAGTTTTCGGGCGCTCACGCACTTCGCCTCCGCAGATGGCGAGGGCACGCCGGCGATTTTTGATGCTTAGACAGAGCGCGACATTCCGGGAGTACAATGCGGAGTTCACCATCGCCCCAGACGCCCCAAATACAGAAGCTAGTATGGAGGATCGAGTGCACCGATATGTTACAGTGGCTCGGCGATTACACGCCGAGGCATGTTCGTGAGTAGCTCTTCACCGCACGGACATTGCCCGCACGCAGCTCACGACCGGATGCGAGGCACCGAGAGGTCGACGGAATGACCAAGATCAGCGTAAGAGGCCGTAACAACAGTGGTCCTTGTGACTTTCGAGGCGGACCGCCAAGAAGATACTAGTTTTGTACCTCCGCCAAGCAGAGTGGTCCTCCACAACCTTCAGAGTATTCGCCGGAGCAGTCGTGGCTCCGCGGTTCGTTTCTGTGAAGTGCGCGTTGCCTGACGCGTCACCCCTACCTCGTGTGGTCGATGTGGTAGACCGATTTCGGGAGTGTCGCGCGCCAGGGAGCTTGTTATTTTGGCGCCAGCAGGCCATTTTGCAGGAACCGTCCACTCGCGGTAGCACGGATGTTACGACTCACCACCGGACGCTGCTCGTTCATCGCTTTCATACATAGCTTATACTGGCAGGCGTGCCTATGATTAGAGCGGAGCAGAGTTTGTGTATATCCTTAACCTCTAGAGTTTGGTTTGCGATATGATGATCTTATTATCATGTGCTATGCACGGATAGCTTGGTTGTTTGTGTTAGAAAACACGGTTAGTTGGAAGGATAAGTGCGGGGCATGGAAAGCGTGAACCTTAGAGTTTTATACGTGGAGACCTCAGAGGCGCAGGCCGCCTGAGCGGGTGATTTTACTGCTGGTCTTTGCCGGCGTACTTGGTATGCGGGAAATATCAGGATAATTATACGGGTAGTGGAGACGGAAGTGGTAGCTTACGACGTGAATTAGTAAGATTGTTCCGGACGGAACAAGAGTCGCGCGCTAGGGTCGGGTTGAGGCCATTTGGCGTCAACCCGCAGCCCATATCGGCGTGGGGTCGGGCCGAGGCGGTCCCGCCAGTGGTAGGGTCACGAGGTGCTAGCCCAAGTTTAGGTAACCATCGCACGAGTTCGTGGACGCGCTCAACCGTAATCGATCGCGAAGGCCGAATGGCCTTAGAGTAAATCGCCAGTGCGAGCCGTTGTAAGATTAGAAATGATTCCTCGCCGCTTGGATTTGAGTTTTGCGCACATGTTATATTCTCGCCATCGTGGCATGACGGCTTTGTAAGTATAAGAGTGAAGACTATACCGACACAAGTACGCTTCGAGATTTAGAATGAACATTCGGACGAATGTTTCGGCGGGGAAGAATGTTATACCCCGTAGTTCCGTGGTATATAGGTGAGGATGCACGTAGATTACGACATAAATTTTGGAAAGAAAGAAAGACGTGATCTTTCGACTAAAAGTTTCCGCTTTTTGTGAAGAAAAAGGTTCGTTAACGGGAATTGGATTCTGTGATTTGGTATTCGACTTTAGAATATTTGAGAATTATGGAATTTTATTTCCTGAATGGTCACTGGGCCCACGTGAAATTTACTGCCAAGTGGGCCCGCTTAGTTTTTGAGATTTTGGCCATTATGGATATTTTCGAGATGAAATATTTGATTTGCAGTGAGGCGACACGTGTCACTCCCAGGTGGCCCTTGGCCGAAATTAGCTAGACATGCTGGCAAGACAAGCCGCCAAGTCTTGCTAGATATTTTGTGTGGACAAGTTGGCATGGTCCCACCCACACTTGTCCCCAATCTCAACCACACACTTGCCTTCATCCTATCCTCGTTGTCCTATATATGCACTTAGTTGATGAAATCTTCCACACTTAGACATTTGAAGACTTGAAAACCCTCCCTTCTCCCTTGACCTAGAGCTCGGTTTTGCCCCATTTCTGAGCAAAATTTGTCCAACAATTCTTAAACTCTCAAGTGTTCTTCCCAAGGTTTTAGGAAGATTGTGTACCAAGAGTTGGAAAAGATTTCACACCCCTAGCCTTGAAGGGACGCCTTGCGAAAGTCACATCTTGAAACCCTAAGTGTTCTTCACTTGAGTCAATCTCAAGAGAAGTTGGTTGTGAGCTTCATGGGTTGCTTGTAGCGATTGGAACGTAAAGATTGGAGCTAAGACTTGCTTGGAGCGACTTTAAGAACTTGGATATTTTTGGGCTATTCGAGGTAAATGAACTTAAACCTCTTTGTGAATCGTTGTTATACATATATTATAAGTATATTATGGATTATATAATATATGGAGTAAGTTTGGAAGAGTCGGATCTTGTTAACTTGTTAAAAGAAAGGATTGGCCGCTTGCCATTAAAATGGTAAAACGATCTTACTTGCTAATAAGCTAATAACAAAGTAACTATAACTTATATTAAGAATGGAAATATGTCGATGACTAATGAGTAAATCGATAAGTAAATGGACAAAGTCGCCAAGACCCCAACTTAAGGATCAGATTTACTTGGACCGATTTATTGACCGTATTTACATCGATCAGATTTACATTTCGCGGCGGGAAGATTTTTCAATCGCGCCGCTTCGCTGGATCCCCTTTTTAATTATTGTATCACATGAAGGCGTGATAGTAAACCGCGCACGGCCGTCGCGTAATCCCTTCTTTTACTTATTGTTGTATGGAGGCGTGATAGTAAACCGCTGCTACTGCTTGGGCGTGTAATCCCTTTCTTTATGTTGTTTAATTATTACGCCTATATATATATGGTATATATATTACGTTATTCTGCCTTGGTAAAAGATGGAAAATGAGTATAAACGGAAGCACACTAAATTTCCGTGAGATTTTGAGGGCTTTTTATTGGTATAAGTCTTCAATGATAAGAAAGGTTTGATAGAGTACCATGACCATTTTAGAGCGAGTACTACGGTGGCGTGATCTACTTGGCTTAAGGAGTAGCCGACGTCAAGTACTCGAGCGCTTTGCTTATCGTCGATAAATCGTCGCGAGGTATGCGAACCTCTTCCTATCTTTTCTAGCATGATTGTTGGAACTATGTAGTACCAGACGCATACGTGCTAAGTGATTTGTTGGTTTAAAACATGTGTGTTATAATAGCTTTACGGGAAGTTAGTTATAACGACCTTACGTAGTGAAAATGGTTTATCACGTTGAAGTTAAGAGACTTGATCTTATAAGATAAGAGACTTAACTTATTTGTTTTAATGTGACGTTGCGTGAAACCTCATTCGTGAGTAATGAGTACTTGGTTTTAAAGTGATAATGTTTTACCGATTTCGAATCGTAACGTGCATCGGCTGCACTATCGCAAATGCTAATAAAGGAAAATGTATCAATAATGACGTTGTATTAAAACCAAGAGAAACCTCCATCCGCATAAGCTAAGACGACAAAATGATATTACATTTTCTAGATCACGGTCAGTAATAAGATCGTTATAAACAAAGAATAAACTACTCACATATATGACATATGTTACTCAATTGTTTTAAAAGAGATTAAGACTACGAGTTATGAAACCTTTCTAAAATAAGTGACTCGAGCATTTGAAAACGGTAAGTTCGAGTAATCAAACTAGGCAAACCGAACTTAGGAAAAGAATGTCATACTTGATTTTGAAAAGGAACGGGTTGGTCATTCTAATACTACGGGTATAGGTGACTTTTATAAAAGTAATGGATCTCTTTAAAAGAACTTAACGATGTAGTACTTGGGGTTAAAACCCTGACTTTGGCATAAAATGAAAGTACTTCGAGTCAGGTGAAACTTGCCTATGCTTGTTTGCGGAAACTTGCCTATGCTTGTTGTTGTGAAACTTGCCTATGCCGTGATGATAGCCTTTGTGCAAGCGTGGTATTTCGTTACCGCTCTCGATGCAGGCCTGGCCGACTTGTCGAGAACTTACTCGACGCGGCCGGGCAAAGTACGGAGAATTCCACCGCATGTTTCATTTTGATTATTGTCTTGGTTGATGTCACACGGACATGTCTACACCGACGCAGATTCCGGCACGCGGCCACGCCATGCCGATTACCCGATATATTGTTATCGCGGTTACACGGACATGTCTACACCGAGGTAGAATTCCGGCACGCTACGCGCGTGGTTGATCACCCAAGATATTATCGTTGACGCCACACGGACGGTTCACACCGAGGTAGAATTCCGGTACGCGCCACGGGCATTGGTATTATTGTCGCATCACGGACATGTCTACACCGATGCAGAATCCGGCACGCGCCACGACGCGAACACGATTGATGCGCTGGGCGTAAGACCCATAGCGTTATATTTGAGCGACGACTGAGGCGCGAGTCCCCGATCGACATGATCGCTTATGTCGCGAATCAGAGTTTGGTTATCATACATGTCTCCCGCTTTATATAGACTCAGTATGATTTCATTACGATTTTTACAGCCACATACTGTAATTGCATCGACTTCCTGGCCGCGCTCATGCCGCAGTAGAGGTACATCGGCCGTGGATCCTCGCCTAGATCTCGCCTCAGCTGAAGCTCCGCTTTCTCCGAGGCTTATCTTTGCATGTGGTTCTCGAGTCAGGTTCTTGTACATCTGTGGTATGGCGGCCTCGCCCCGCCATAGTTGTTGTAAATCTTAGAGGTCAGTAGTATCACCAAGTGTGGTTTGTAAAAGGATTAAACTGCTCGCTTTGAAAGAGTTGTATTTATTATGTTATCAAGGTAACCGCTGGGTCATTCTGCTTATGTTCGTGATATCTGCTTTCTTGTTTAAGTTTTATTTTCCGCTGGTTTTCTCGATGATCAGATTACCAGGGTGCCCGGATAAGGCACCAAGAACGGCCCCTAACGTCGTTACATAAACCTTTGCTCAGATCGACATTTAAACTCTGGATAATTTGGGCTTATCGAGGTAAACACTTCGACTTCTATTGTAATTGGAAATTACACGTTGTTGGAATATATAGTCAAGTATACTATATATAGAATCGAACATAGTCGCGGCAATGTCTTTTGACTTAAGCCTGACAATACTTACGCAATGTCTTGCGACTTAAGCCCTAATTTAAATAAGAGAACTAAACCAGAATTACATAGGATCGTATTACAGAGACTTGTGTAGCATTATCGTAGTAGAGTTGTACACGCCCGTTAGACGTAAACCCCCGTTGGCTTGGCAGCCTCGACAGAGAGAGATTTACGCTGCCATGGTGAGGTCAATTTTCAGAGAATATTCTACATCGAGATTAGGATGTTAATAGGCGCCTCAGGGCCTCTATAGGTCAAGTACTACGATGGCGTGATCTACTTAGCTTAAGGAGTAGCCGACGGCTTGAGGTACTGAGCATTTTGCTATTAGTCGATAATCGTCGCGAGGTATGTGAACCTCTTCCTATCTGTTCTAGCATGATATGTGTATAACTATGTAGTACGGTAGACGCATACGTGTTTAATGTATTTGATTGTTTGAAACATAAAGTGTTATAACCGCTTTACGGGAAGTCGTTATAATGTTTACGAAGGTAAGAAAATGCTTGTGGTTTCAAAGTAACTAATTTGACTTATAACGGATTTGATGTGGTAGTAATAAAGAACTTGAAGTGTTTCAAAAAGACCTTTTGAAAGAAGAGTAATACTTGGCTTTGAAAACATAAGAGTTGTACTAGCTTTTACGGGAAGTTAGGTATAACATCTTAAGAGTGATAAAAAGAATGGTTTATCGATTTTTTTCAAGATAAGAGACTTGACTTAATGGTATTGATATGAATTTTGTTAAAAGTGTGAAACCTCATTCGTAGTAATGAGTACTGGTTTTAAAAGGAATAATGTTTTATCGATTCGAAATCGTAATGAGTATCGCAAACCATCGCAGCTAATAAAGGAAAATGTATCAATAATGAAGTATGGTATTAAAACCAAGAGAAACCTCCATCCGCATAAGCTAAGACGACAAAATGATATTACATTTCCTAGATCATGGTCGCTTAATAAGATTGATTATAAACAAGAATAACCTACTCACATATAAGACATATGTTTCTCAAAACGCTTAAAGGAGAATTATGTTTTAAAGGATTAAAACTATGAACTACTTAAACCTTTCTAAAACGAGAAACTTGAGCATTTGAAATTAGGCAAACTTGAACGCTTGGAAAATAAGGTTGTTACTGATTTTACCAAGGAAAGCATTTTGGTTTACTTAACAACGTTAGTCACTCTATTTTTATACTACGGTATCGGTGACCTTTGTAAAAGAAACGGATCTTTAAAAGGAATTTAACGACGTAGTACTTAGGGTTAAAACCCTGACTTCGGCATAAAACGAAAGTACTTTGAGTTGGTATAACTTGCCTATGCTTGTTGTAAGCTTTGCCTACGCTTGTTGTTGTGAAACTTGCCTATGCTTGTTGTGATAGCCTTTGTTGTATTTCGCACTCTCGCCTCTCGATGGAGGCCTGCTGATTTGTTATGAACGATTCTACACCGAGTCCCACGAGACGGGCAGGACACGATTTCATTTGATTATACACCGAGTCCCACGAGACGGGCGTGACACGATTCCATCCGATTATACACCGAGTCCCACGAGACGGGCAGTGACACGATTTCATCCGATTATACACCGAGTCCCACGAGATGGGCAGTGACACGATTCCATCCGATTATTCACCGAGTCCCACGGACGGGCCGACACGATTTTATCCGGTTATCATACATGTCTCCCGCTTTATATGACTATTATGATTTCATTTACGCTTTTACGCTTCACATACTTGGTACCACAGATCGACTCTCCTTCGGGTCGCTCATGTCACGAATTCGAACTGGCCCGGATCGTGCCTTACCTCGCACCCTAGTGATACAACATCGAGTAATCAAGTGAACATAATACACATACATGAAACAAATGAAGTACAAAACAAGAATTTGAGGAAAACTTGCCTTCTAAGATATATAAATAACAACTCTTACAAATGAACAGCTTAATCCTTTTTACAAACCCCGCCACAACAAGATTACATGCACTTCTAAGAAAAAGATACGATAACAATGGCGGACAGTGCTCCCGCCATACCGAATGTAAATACCTACAACGACAGTGGACTATACTAAGATAAGCTTCCGAGAACGAGCTTTCCCAAACGCTGAATCTGGACCCAAGAGCGAGGATCAACGATCGCGTACCTTTACTCGCGATTTAACGCAGCCGGGCGAGGTCAAGCATAACAGTACCGAGCATGCGAAACAAAATATCGTAAATGAAATCATAATAGTCTATATAAAGCAGAGACATGTATGATAACCAAACTACAGCTCACAATAAATAAGCAATATATCAAGTCGTGACTCACGCCAAGTCATCACTCAAATACATAAATACGGGTCTCACGCCTACAACATCAATCATGCCCGTGGAATACCTTCCTCACCGCGGCAAATAACGATAGAAAAGCACCAAGGAACACACATGAACAACAGTGTCCCACTGTGCTCAAATAAAAAAGACAGGTAGGCACGTAAGGCATAGCCGACTACTAACACCTACAAGATTAACAAGGTCGTGAAATCGAATCATGATATCTCGCTTGCATCACATGATCAAAGCCGTCACCGCCCGCAATATCAAATGTGCGCTGCCTCAGCCCCGAACTCCCGCAGCCCGCATAGGCCAATCTCATAGGCCCGCATGAGGTATAACCCCGCATCGAGGGTAGCTACTCCCGCATCGCCCCGACTCGCACCGCACGGCCACATGATCGCATGACCATAAAGGCCGCACACTAACCCGAACTCTCGTGAGTTCGCAAGATAGCCCTCGTGACCCGCACGCAGGTATTCTCGAATCACGGTCCTGCATCGCCGAAGTCTACCCCGACGGAGGCGCCTTAACCCCTAAACACGCTGAGTGGTATAATACCAACATAACAGCTTATCGCTTAAACATCATAAGCACAATCAAGGGAAAATCCCTTTACACAAACATCACGTATCACTAACACACGTAGCATCCTAATACGACATTTATCAAATCAACACGTAAGGTATTACAAGGCTATCACAAACCAACACAATCCAGCTTATACACACAAGGTACATTCTATTGTATGATTAACAAGATCGAGTATCTATTCTCAAAGTACTTTATACATTATCTTTAAAAGATACGCTACGCTTACAAAGTCACACAATACCCGTAGTATATGAAAACTAGAGTGATTATCTTCAGAGTAAAGCAAAACACTTCTTTGTAAAATCAAGTAACAACATTATTTCTCAAACGCCCAAGTTTGCCTAATTTCAAATGTTCACGCTTCTTACTTTAGAAAGGTTTCAGAGTTCATAGTCTTATTCATTTAAGAATATAATTTCTTTTAAACTATCTCGAGAAACATAAGCCTTATACGTGAGTAGATATTCTTGTTTATAACAATCTTATTACAAAGAAACCATGATCTAGAAATATCATTTTGTCTCATCTTAGCTTCTACGCAGACGGAAGTTTCACCGGTTTTAATAATACTTAATCAAAACATTTCCTTTTATTAACGCCGCAGTTGGTTTGTCGATACACACTGATTCAAATCAAGAAACATTCTTAAGCCGCTATACCTAACTTCCCATAAAGCTAGTATAACTCTTAAGTTTTCAAAAATCAAGTATTACTTCTTCTTTCAAATGATTCAAAAATCTTTGAAAAACTTCAAGTTCTTTATTAACACATAACAAGCCGCTTATAGTTCAAATCAGCTTACCTTTAAAAACCACAAGTATTTTCTTACCAACATAAAGTCGTTATAACCAACTTCCCATAACGCCGTTATAACACTTTATGTTTTAAACCAATCAAATACATTTAGCACATGACGCTCACCGCACTACATAGTTCACACATATCATGCTAGAAGAGATAGGGAAGAGGTTCACATACCTCGCGACGAGCATCGACTAATAGCAAAACGCCCAAGTACCTCCAACCGCTGGCTACTCCTAAGCCAAGTAGATCGCGCCACGCGAGTACTCAACCTATAAGGCCACAAGGCGCTTATTAATATTTAGATCCCTACGTAGAACATTCTACGTAAAATTCGGGCAAAGACTTCCCAACAAGTCAGAATCTCCTCCTTTATCGAGGCCGCCACCAAGCCAACCAGTGGGGTTATACATCTAACCCGAACTGTACAATTTACTCCACGTAAAAGCTACACATGCATCAGTAATACGCCTTATGTAAATACAGCTAAGACTTTTCTTCAAAAGGTTCCTTATTATTCAAAGCTTAAGTCAAAAGACATTGTCGATAACTACGTCGCTTCTATATATAATATACTTCAACTATATAATCATACAACATGTAATTTCCAATTACAATAGGACAAGATATTTACCTCGATAAGCCCATAATTATCCGAGTTTAAATGTCGATCCCGAGCAAGGTTTAGCTCCTACTCCTAGGCCCCAACCCGCTCCAACAACCCTTAGAAGTTCTAACCAACTTCTACTTATTACTCCAACTAACCATGGAGATTTTCCTTAGGGTTTCGGGTTTTGTGACTAAGGGAAGTATAATAGTATTTCTGGCTTTTCAGATAAGTATAACCTTAGAATACTACAAGGTATACTACTAAGGTAATTGGGCATTATAACAATACTTTGAGAGTATTTCTAACAAGAGTGGGTATTTATACGAAACTACTAGCAGTGTGGTACCCCACTACCACACTACTGTGAGAGTGGAGAGGGCTCTCGCCATGGGGCCTTTCAAAGCTGGGAGAGGGCTCTGGAAGAGAGTCAACAAGAGGGAGAGGAGTGGATTTTAACACTTAGAAGATTTGTGGAAAGGATGAAGAATTCATCAAAGGAGAGGGTATTTATAGCACAAGCCAAGGCCAACCAATGGCCAAGATCTTGCCAAGTGCATAGCAAGTGTAGGCCAAGATCTCGCCAAGTGCACACCAGCCAACTACCACAAAAATATCCTACCAACCCTTGACCACAAAGGCCACACTTTCGCCACCACAATTTCACTAAGGTAGCTCTAATGAGAGGTGACAAATGTCGCCTCTTGTTGGTCCAAAATGTTTCGCCTCTAAAAATCCGCAAAAATTAAAATGACATAGCCGAAATTCCCATACGAAAGCCGTGGAAAACGCTTTCGTCAAAAACGACTTAACCGTGTCAGGAACAAAGCTAATTCGCCAAGCCTAATTCTCAAGTTCAAATTTTCTACGCACGCCCCACGCATATACTGAAATACGGTATAACATTCTCCTCTTAGAAACATTCGTCCCAATGTTCTTTCTAAGTCTCAAAACAAACGCGCCAAGATAGTCTTCACTACCATACTTACGTAAACAATCCCGCCACGTAAACAATCACAAAAATACTTACATCCAAGTCCACGAGGAAACACCTCTAACATTACCACAACCACCTCTCCTGGTCTAAAATATACTTCCTTCAGACCTTCTCCTTACAAAAGAAATGATCACATCTACGCTCGCCATACATGCTCGCTTCTTCCGATACCACTTTGTCACTTTGCCGCGAGGTTCTAGTGTCACCCCGCACCCAACAAATGGTACCGACTACATGCCATCCCCGAGGTCGCCAGACACTCAAACTCTTACCACACTTCGAGCATCGCTTCGCCCCAAGACTGGTTACTATCTCTAACGTGGTCATCATTAATCGAACACTGACGGATCTCCGATACTTTCCTAACATAACAATACGAAGATCGACGATCGCTTCCTAAGTCGGACGGCAAAAGCTAACATATAGGCAACCCGCCTACTCGCACCAGATCCGTAAGGCCCAAAGTAACTCGCTAAGTTCCTCTCGCTTTCCAAAACTCGCCACACCCAAACCGGTGGTATCTTCAAGAAGACCGGCCAACTCAACTCTAAGCGCCGCCGACATTATCCGCACGATTTCTCGAGCCGCCGTAACCTCTTCTAGACAAGCTTTACTTCTATCCATACCGGAACAAGCTCAACCAACTATTCAATCTTGCCAACATCGAACCAATCGACGGCTGATTTACACATCCGCCCCTACAAGGCTTTATAAGGCGACACCAACACCGAAATGGTAGCTTAAATACTTCCTCCGCAGAGACAACAATCTCCACAACTACCCTCGAAATCCAACCATCGCCCGGCGGAGAATGCGACTCGAGACTCACTGAAGTTCCTAACCTTGCCCGCAAAACCTCCGTAAAAGAAGCACCAGAACTGGCTCCACTGCTCGCCTTAAGGTGTAGGTAGGCACCGCAGCAATCTACAACCTTTCTCGATGCAACATCTCGCATAACCTCTCGCCGAGAAAACGGTCCCGAACGAAGAACACGGCCGGGTCGCTTCATCGACCGACCACCGGCCGAACGTATTCACGAACTCAGACGCTGGTTAACTAAACTCAGCCCAACACCTCGTGATCTCACCACCCACGACCACCACAAAACGAATTCACCAACAAATGTCGCGGTTGACTCCGCAACGCTGCCTCAACCCGACCCGCAACGCGCACAATACTAGCTCCCGATCCGAATAATCTCACTTAATCACATTTCAAAACCAAGCGTCTTCTTAGCTCAACTGCCCCTTTCATTCCACACTACTGTGGACCTATCCCAAACATAACTCACGTGCACTATGCACTTCCGATAAGGGTCAAACATAACCCTACACCTATGCTCGAGACGGCCTTACCTCTAAGGTCTCTACGCAAAAACTCAAGGCTCACACCTTCTCTATCCCCAAAATCTTACTCTGCTAACCCATCATGATTTCTAATCACAACTAACACAATCGCCATCGTAACATAGCACTTAAGGTATACTCACCTTATCACATATACAGATCTCTGCAGGGTTAAGGATATATCTATATCTATCGCCACTCCCTTAGTCGTTTAATCAAACTCGCTGCAGGCTTATAGCCTTGAAGATGATGAACTACCCACCGATCTCAAGGCTAAGTCCTCCTACAAGGACACTCTCTCGACACACGGCCCTCGACGGCCGCAGTACAACAAGTACCAACTAAAAGACGACACTTCGATGACGCTCATTACACCGTGAACACCGAGGAAAATCAATCCTACTGGCCGAACCTACGCAGTGGAACCTAAGCTCGAGCTCGACCAACTCCCGATACCCCGAACGCCCCAACCCCGCGGGGACCTTCGCACCGTGCGGATGGGTAAATCTGGCCGCGAGGCGACTCGCCGAAAGTTACCAGCGACCTTGCCGCTCGCCCTTTCACCGCCCTTCGTTAACCCGCCGATCACATCGCCTCTGGCCGCGCAAGCAAAGCCCGCATACGTGCCATGCTCAAGCTTCAATCAAGAATTACTTTTGCACAACCTCTCTTAGATAGTCATCAAGACTCGCGGTACATCGCAGATACTCTATACTCATCGCTCCTGGCCGCGAATCAAGGTCCAAACATCGCGGCGCAGAGGAACCGCCGCCGCGCTAAAACTCGCTGGGCTAGTGACGCCGCAGTAACTCCCGAATGAAGCGACTATCCTAGGTAATGATTTGCTCGCGCTCGCCACCCTCCAACTCTACTCGCAGCCTCCTCGCCGCTTTGCCCTCCCGGCCCGGTGCCCTACGCGAGGCATAACGAGCAGGAAATAATTTCGCTGTAGGTCCAACTAACAACACACTCTAAGGCACGATCTCGTGAGTGAGAAGAATAGAAACCAATCCTAAATACCCTATAGCCTCGACATCAAAGGCACAACACACCGATAATCAAGACTTCATCGATACTGTTCAGACACTTTCCGAGGATTAACCGCTTCATACCACTTTTGTCACGACCAACTCGGCCCGTGGATCGTGCCTTACCCCGCACCCTAGTGATACAACATCGAGTAATCAATGAACATAATACACATACATGAAACAAATGAAGTACAAAACAAGAATTTGAGAAAACTTGCCTTTCTAAGATATATAAATAACAACTCTTACAATGCAATGCTTAACTTTTACAAACCCCGCCACAACAAAGATTTACAGACTTAAGAAAAGATACGACAACAATGAATGGATTGCCTCGCCATACCTCTGAATGTAAATACCTACAACGACGGGACTATACTAAGATAAGCCTCTGAGAACGAGCTTTCCCAAACGCTGAATTGTGACCCCAAGAGCGAGGATCAACGATCGGGTACCTTTACCGCAGATGAACGCAGCCCTCGGGCGAGGTCAAGATAACAAAAATTTGTATGCGAAATCAAAATATCAGTAAACGAAATCATAGTAGTCTATATAAAGCAGAGACACGTATGATAACCAAACTACAGCTCACAATAAATAAGGCCATATCAAGTCGTAGACTCACGCCGTCATCACTCAAATACATAAATACGGGTCTCACGCCCACAACATCAATCATGCCCGTGGAATACCTTCCTCACCGCGGCAAATAACGATAGAAAAGCACCAAGGAACACATGAACAATGTCCCACCTGTGCTCAAATAAAATAGACAGTGGTAGGCACGTAAGGCATAGCCGACTACTAACACCTACAGATTAACAAGGTCGAACCGAATCATGATATCCGCTTGCATCATTACACGATCAAAGCCGTCACCGCTCGCAATATCAAACGCGCTTCAGCCCTCGAACTCCCGCAGCCCGCATAGGCCAATCTCATAGCCCTCGCGCAGGTATAACCCCGCATCGAGGGTAGCTACTCCCAAGATCGCCCCGACTCGCAGTCCGCACGGCCACATGCACCGCATGACCATAAAGGCCGCACACTAACCCCGAACTCGTCAGAGCCCGCGATAGCCCTCAGACCCGCACGAGGTATTCTCAATCACGGTCCTGCATCGCCGAGCCCACCCCGATCGGAGGGCCTTTAACCCCTAAACACGCGAGTGGTATAATACCAACATAATGGGCATCGCTTAAACATCATAAGCACAATCAAGGGAAAATCCTTTACACAAACATCACGTATCACTAACACACTTAGCATCCTAATATTATTACTTATCAAATCAACACTAAGGTATTACAAGGCTATCACAAACCCACACAATCCAGTTATACACAAAAGGTACATTCTATTGTATGATTAACAAGATCGAGTATCTATTCTCAAAGTACTTCATACATTATCTTTTAAAAGATACGCTACGCTTAAAAAGTCACACAATACCCGTAGTATATGAAAACTAGAGTGATTATCTTCAAGTAAAGCAAAACACTTCTTTGTAAAATCAAGTAACAACATTATTTCTCAAACGCCCAAGTTTGCCTAATTTCAAATGTTCACGCTTTACTTTGTAAAGGTTTCGTAGTTCATAGTCTTATTCATTTAAGAATATAATTCTCTTTAAACTATCCGAGAAACATAAGCCTTATAATGAGTAGATATTCTTGTTTATAACAATCTTATTACAAACAGCATGATCTAGGAAATATCATTTTGTCTCATCTTAGCTTCTATGCAGATGGAAGTTTCTACCGTTTTAATAATACTTAATCACAAAACATTTCTTATTAACGCCGCAGCGGGTTTGTCGATACACATTCTGATTCAAATCAGAAACATTCTTAAGCCGTTATACCTAACTTCCCATAAAGCTAGTATAACTCTTAAGTTTTCAAAACCAAGTATTACTTCTTCTTTCAAATGATTCAAAATCTTTTGAAAAACTTCAAGTTCTTTATTAACACATAACAAGCCGCTTATAGTTCAAATCAATCCTTTTAAAAACCACAAGTATTTTTCTTACCAACATAAAGTCGTTATAACCAACTTCCCATAACGCCGCTATAACACTTTATGTTTTAAACCAATCAAATACATTTAGCACATGACGCTCACCGCATCACTTAGTTCACACATATCATGCTAGAAGAGATATGGAAGAGGTTCACATACCTCGCGACAGTATCGACTAATAGCAAAACGCCCAAGTACTCCTCCAACCGCTTCTACCCTTGCCAGTAGATCGCGCCACGCTGTAGTACTCAACCTATAAGGCCACAAGGCGCTTTATTAATATTTAGATCCCTACGCAGAACATTCTACGTAAAATTCGCAAAGACCTCCCCGCAACAAACGTAGAATCTCCTCCTTTATCGAGGCCGCTACACAAGCCAACCAGGGGTTATACATCTAACCCGAACGGTACAATTTACCTACGTAAAAGCTACACAAGCTCATCAGAATACGCCTTATGTAAATAAGGCCAAGACTTTTCTTCAAAAGGTTCCTTATTATTCGTGCTTAAGTCAAAAGACATCGCTGATAACTACGCTCGCTTCTATATATAGTATACTTCAACTATATAATCATACAACATGTAATTTCCAATTACAATAGAGGGACAAGATATTTACCTCATAAGCCCATAATTATCCGAAGTTTAAATGTCGATCCCGAGCAAGGTTTAGCTCCTACTCCGTGCGCCTCCAACCCGCTCCAAACAACCCTTAGAAGTTCTAACCAACTTCTACTTATTACTCCAACTAACCATGGAGATTTTCCTTAGGGTTTCGGTTTTGGGACTAAGGAAGTATAATAGTATTTCCGGCTTTTTGTATAAGTATAACCTTAGTATACTACAAGGTATACTACTAAGGTAATTTGGGAATTATAACAATACTTTGAGAGTATTTCTAACAAGCAGGGGTATTTATACGAAAACTACTAGGCTAGTGGCACCTACTGCCACACTACTAGCGGGGAGAGGGCTCTGCCAAGGGGCCTTCAAAGGGGAGAGGGCCTGGACGAGAGTCAACAAGCAGGGGAGAGGGATGGATTTTAACACTTAGAAGATTTGTGGAAAGGATGAAGAATTCATCAAAGTGAGAGGGTATTTATAAGACAAGCCAAGGCCAACCAACGGCCAAGATCTTGCCAAGTGCATAGCAAGTGTAGGCCAAGATCTGCCAAGTGCACACTAGCCAACTACCACAAAAATATCCTACCACTGACCACAAAGGCCACACTTTCGCCACCACAATTTCCGCCTACAGAATTCCAATGAGAGGTGACAAGTGTCGCTTGTCAGTCCAAATGTTTCGCCTCTGAAAAATCCGCAAAAATTAAAATGACATAGCCGAAATTCTATACTAAAGTCGTGGAAAACGCTTTCGAAAAAACGACTTAACCGTGTCAGGAACAGTTAATTCACCGCCAAGCCTAATTTCAAGTTCAAATTTTCTACGCACGCCCCACGCATACTGAAATACTGGTATAACAAT
Source organism: Przewalskia tangutica (assembly GCA_029844215.1). NCBI lineage: Eukaryota > Viridiplantae > Streptophyta > Magnoliopsida > Solanales > Solanaceae > Przewalskia > Przewalskia tangutica. The sequence goes on along the minus strand of JAQGDG010000301.1, from coordinate 118,452 downwards.
ATGCCGCAGTGGAAGTACATCCATTGCGGATCCTCGCCATAGGATCACGTCAGCGTGTCCGAAGCCCCATTTCTTCTGAGGCTTATCTTTGGCATGTTACCTCGAGTCTGTAGATTCTTATACATTCGTGGGTACGGGCCCCATTCCGCCATACCGCTGTAAAAATCTTAGAGGTCTGTAGCACTGCCAAGTTGTGGTTTGTAAAAAGATAATTGTTCGTGCATTTATGTATATATGACAAGGCAACTGCTTGTTGGCCTGCTTATTTATCTTGTCTCTAATTCATGTTCATGTTTTTATTTCCGCTGATTTTCTCTCGACAGATCACCAGGTGCCCGGTAAGGCACCAAACTGCCCGGTTCGTCACACACAAACCATGCAAGACTTTTTGGCCACTTGTCTCGCCCACTAACCTCAAAAAATCGCCCAACACGGCATCTCGTGACACATGTCGCCTCCTATTGATCCAAAATATTTTATCTCTAAAAATTTCATAATCGTAAAATATTGAAAACGCAAAAATTTCTTCACAATGTTCGAATAATTTCCGCCGAAAATAATTCTTTCATTCTTACCTTAATTAGGGCATATACATTCGCACGCACGCCTCACATACATATCCGAATCGCCACGACCGAATGCTCAAGCGGATCGGTGCCTCACCCGGCACTCCTTTCGTATACATCGAGAATAGCAATGAACATACACAATCGATAAAAATGTCAAACATAAAATAACAACAAAGTTAGCCGAGCAAGGCCACCTTCCGTTAACTATACAAATAAACGGCACATTTTTTTTTTACAACCCAAACCACAATGCGTGACTACGCACTTAAGAATAACAACTCGCGGACAGTGGCCCCGCCATACCTCAATGTACAACTACCGACAATACCAGGATAAGCTCCGACAGCGAGCTTCTCAACACGAACAATGATCCTAAGAGCGAGGATCGACCAGACTTACCGCGTATGAACGCCGCCACTGGCTGGGCCGCATAACACGACTAACACACGTGAAATCAAAGTAATGTAATGAAATCATAAGTCTATAATAAATCGAGACACGATTGTCACGACTTATCCTGCGTGGATCGTGCCTTACCCGCACCCAAGTAGGCATACATCGTGAGTAATCGGAATATAAAAACAAGACATGAAATGCTGTAAAACGATACGCTTTATCGTAGAAAGTCGCCTTTCGCATATATATATAAACCAAGTCCGCGCTATATCCCAACTGCATAACAGGACTGCTGCACTCTCTACAAGTGAACAACTATGGCGGACAGTATCTCCGCCATACCTCGAATGTACAAAACTATCTACAAATAAACAGTGGAGATCATACCCAAAAGTCGAGCCTGCATAAGATTGAGCTTCGACACCAAAGCAAAGATCCTAAGGATGCGGATCTAGCACTGCTTTCCCTTACTCGCTGCATGAACGCAAATTTCCCGGCGAGGTCGCATAACAGTACCAAGTATGTGAAATCAGAAGTACTTTAAATGAAATCATATCATTTTAAAACCAATTTTACAAATACGCATTTAAACAACCAATGTAACCGCACATAGTGCCACATCACAAACAAGAGCAATAATAGGTAAATCGTAATGTGTCTTTTCTAGGTCGCGAATGATCGGCAAGGCCAATCGCCATAAGATCATTATGCATGCCTAATCTCGACTTCGCGAATCAGATAAAGCACCTAGTTCGCATGAGTATTCCTCGCATCGAGGGTAGCTACTCCTGATCGCTCGACTCTCGTAGTCCGCATGGCCACATAGACCGCATGAGGTATTCCCGTTATACCCCAGCATTTCGTGCAGTATGTACGAGGGCGACGATAAAAATTAAGCCCAAAGTGGCAAAGTGGCATAATTTGTGCACAAGTGCCTAAAAGAGTCGCCGACGTAAACGCTTTACTAACCTTGGCGGCGGGAAAATTCGCCATGTCATTTATAATTTTTGCGGATTTTTCCGAGAGACTTAAACATTTTGACTAACGGGAGGGCGACATGTGTCACCTCACATTGGAAGAATGGTGGACGTAAATGGACGAAATGGGAGCACTTTAGTTGGTAGGATATTTTGTGCAAGTTGGGCGTGGTAGATGGATAAGGCACTTGGCTTAAATCTACTACACTCGCCTTTACACTGACGGATCTTCGCCATGGTCAAGTCATTTGACCTATAAATACCCTTGTCAAGAGTTATTTCATCCAAACTTGAGCATTCTTTCTAAGTCTCTAATACTCCTCTCCCTCTTGTTTGCTTCGGGTCCAAAGCCCTCCCTTGAGTAAGTGCCTTGGCCGAGAGCACCCTTCCCTTTGTAAATGCTTCTGCCGCTGGTACCCCCAGCCTAGTTGTTTTCAGATAATACCCGCTTTGTGGTATAGAAATACTTCCAAGTATTGTTATAATGCCCAAATACTTAGCCCAAATACCTTGTAGTATTTTCCAAAGTTACCTCTATACGTAGAGCCCTAAATACTATTATACTTTCCTTTAGCCACTAAACAAAACCCTAAGGAAAACCTTCATAATGGTTGAAGTGTTAAGTAGTTGCGAGAACTTCTAAGGGTTGTTTGGAGTGCTGAGCGCACTGAGTAGAGCTAAACCTTACTCAGATCGACATTTAAACTTGGATAATTTTGGGCTTATCGAGGTAATTACTATCGTTCTTCTATCAGAATTGGAAATTACATGTTATAGATTATATAGTTAAAGTATACTATAAATAGAACTGAACATAGTTGTGCGGCAATGTCTTTTTGACTTAAGCTCAATTTAAAGAAGAGAACCGAATCAGAATTACGATGACCTGGACATAAAGCAGGACTTAAGTAAAGATTACCGCGAGTAGAATTTTACACGTCTCGATTAGACGGCATAACCCCCAGTGAGTTGTTGCCTGTTAAAGCAGCCCGATATGAGGCGAGATTACGCAGTCGTGGGGAGGTGTCAAATTTCCAGAGAATATTCTACGCCGAGATCTAGATGATACATAGCACCTCGTGGCTCCTATAGGTTGAATTACTACGCGAGGCGAGTCGCTGGCTTAAGGCGTAGCCGACGCTTGAGGTACTTGGAACGCTTTGCTATTAGTCGATAATCGCCGCGAGGTATGCGAACCTCTTCCTATCTTTTCTAGCATGATATGTGTATAACTATGTAGTAAGGTAGACGCATACGTGTCAATGTATTTGATCGTTTAAAACATAAAGTGTTATAACTACTTTATGGGAAGTCAAGTTATAATAATTATGTAAGTAAGAAATGCTTGTGGTTTTAAAGATAAGTGATTTGACTTATAAATCGACTTTGATGTGTGATGATAAGAATCTTGAAGTATTTCAAAGAATTAAGAAACCTTTTTGAAAGAAGAGTAATACTGTTTTGAAAACATAAGAGTTATACTAGCTTTACGGAAGTTAGGTATAACGCCTTAAGAGAGATAAAGAGAATGATTTACCGATTTTTGGGTTAAGAGACTTAATCTTAAAAGATAAGAGACTTGACTTACATGGATGTTAGTATGAAACCTCATTCATGAGTAATAAGTACTTGGTTTTTAAAAAGGAATAATGTTTTACCGATTTTGGAAATCGTAATTTAGTATCGACAAACCACCACAGCTGCTAATAAAAGGAAATGTTTTGACTAAATAAGCATTATTAAAACCAAAGAGAAACTTCCATCCGCATGTAAGCTAAGACGCAGACAAAATGATATTACATTTCAGATCATGGTCATTTAATAAGATTGATTATGAACAAGAATAACCTACTCACATATAAGACATATGTTTCTCAAATTGTCTAAAAGAGGATTATATTCTTAAGTGATTAAGTTCATGGACTATGAAACCTTTATAAAATAAGAGACTTAAGTGTTTGAAATTAGGCAAACTCGAACTTTTGGAAAAGAATGCTCATACTGATGTTGAAAAGGAAAGTGTTTTGGCTTACCTAAAAATGTGAGTCACTCTATTTTAATACTACGGTATCTAAAGCACCTTATAAAAGGAACGGATCTTTTAAAAAGAATTTAACGCACGTAATACCGGGTCGAACCCGACTTCGGGCCCAAAATAAACTCGAGTCGGTAACTCGCCTATGTTCAGGTTTGATAGCCTTGTGGTGCATATAATCGATTTCTATACCACCGCTTCTCACGGAGGGCATTGATTTGTTATGAACGACATCCACCGAGTCCCACGACGGGCCGACACGATTTCATCCGATTCTTCACCAGTCCCACGGGACGGGCCGACACGATTCCATCCGATTATTCACCGAGTCCCACAAGACGGGCCGACACGATTCCATCCGATTATTCACCGAGTCCCACGAGACGGCTCTGACACGATTCCATCCGATTTCATCGAGTCCCACGGACGCCGACACGATTCCACATGATTTTTACCGAGTCCCACGGACGGGTCGACACGATTCCACACGATTTACACCTAGATCACGGCAGCGAGGAAGGAGTTCCACTGCACGGTGATGACTTCGAGGCGCGAGTCCCGACTCGACATGATCGCGATGCCGCGAATCGTAGTTTGTTATCATTCATGCTTCTCGCTTTATATAGACTATTATGATTTCATTTACGCCTTTTACGCTTCACATACTTGGTACCGCCAGATCGACTTTCTGGGCCGCTCATGCCGCAGTGGTACATTTCCAGGATCCTCGCCATGGATCAAAGTTCGGTCGAAGCCCCGCTTTTTCGAGACTTATCTTTTGGCATGTTACCCTCGAGTCAGAGGTTCTCAGACATTCGCGGGTATGCGGGCCTGTCCCCGCCATAGTTAAGGTCACTTCTGCAGGTCCGTAGTAATCGCAGGCGCAGTTTGTAAAAGGATAACCGTCGTATTTACGTATATATACCAAGGCAACCGCTTGGCCGACCGCTTATTTATCATGTCTCTTAATTCATGTTCGTGTTTTATTTTCACGATTTTCTCCGATGTCGTATCACCAGGGTGCCCGGTAAGGCACCACCACGCCCGGTTCGGCCTCGGCAAAAGTGGTATCGTGAGCGCTTAATCTCTAAAGCGTCTACGCATCGCGTCTAGTAGTCTTGATTACGCAGGTTTTGCACCACATCTATAACGGAGGCTATAGGACATTTAGGATTGGTTTCCATTCTTCTCATTCTCGAGATCGTGCCTGTGAGCCGTGATAAGTCGGACCTCTAACGTATTCCTTTCCTTTACCGCTTATGCTCCGCGAGGCAACCCGCCCGTATGGCGCGGCAGCCGAGCGAGCCGCGAGCAGAGCACTGAGGGTTACCGGCAGAGGCCTAGTCGCACCGAGATAGTGCTCGTGACGGCGAAGCTTATGACGCCGCCGCGGCAGAGCTTAGAGTCGCAGCTAGCCGTCACGAGACTACAAGACTGAGCCTCCACCCCACACCGGAGCAGATGAGATGGGGTACAAGGAGACGGCCCACCATCGCCGTGGTCATAGCCGATATGAGGATAGGCCGGATGCAGCAGCCCACCCCAAAGAGCACCCGTAGTTCACCCCGAAAGCAGAGCTTGAGGCTACGAGACTTTCCCGAGTCAGAGCCCGCCATTGTTCTATGGATCGAGCCGAGGATGACCTCGTGAGTTTATCCCGACAGCCACAATGATCACGAGAGCGACTGAGTCTCGCAGGCGTAGTCGGCGGTATTGTTCGCATCACCGCGTGGATACCGCAATGACCGTTTGATTCCGCGAGCCGTCCCGGGAGCAGTACGCACTCCACCATTCGGGACGAGTTCTCAAGGGCTTTTCAGACATTTCTTGCCCCCACTGTATTTATGAGGGTCGGCCGATGCATTTTTGACGCTGAGGCGTGATCGCGACTAAGAGAGTACAATGTGGAGTTCGACTCATTAGCTCCTGCAGATGTTCCCACAGAGTAGCCGAGCATGGAGGACAGAGTACACCGCTACGCCACCGGCTAGATGATTACTTGGCGTAGGCTTGTACGAGTGTAGTTTTTCACCGCACGGATATTGCCCGCACGCAAGCTCACGACCGGGATGCGAGGCACCTGAGAGGTCGACGGAATGACCAAGATCGCAGTAAGAGGCCGCAACAATGCAGGTCCTTTGGTAACTTTCGAGGCGGGCCGCCTCAACAACAGACTAGCATGTACTCCTCCGCCGCGTAATGGTCCTCCGCGCCTTCGTGACGCTCGGGTATTCGAGCCGGTCGTGGCTCCGTGGCTTCGTTCACGATATACATGGGTTCTAGCCACTGGTTCGTGTTTTCTCAACAATATGGCACACGCGGCGTACGCCATCCCGTGAATGTCGCCTTTTATCGGGTGCTTGTTTTTCCCGCGCTGCCGTGGCTATACGACGAGAAATCGTCCTAATAGGAAGGATGCGCATGTAATGACTCACCACCGGGTCGCTGGCGTGTTCATCGCTTTCTACAATGCATACACGCAGGTGTGCCATGATTAGAGCTGAGCAGAGATCTGTATATCCTTAACCTCTGTAGATTTGTATGCACGATATGATGATCTTATTATCGCGCGCTATGTAATGATAGCATTAAGTTGGTTATGAGTTGGAAAGAATGGTTAGTTGAAAGGATATGATGGGCATGGAAAGTGAACCTTAGAATATTTCGCGTTGAGACCTTAGAGGTAAGATCATCTCAATAAAAGATTTTACTGCTAGTCTTTGCTGAAATACTGTCACAGTATAAATGTGTTGCGGATAAGTCCATGGGTAGTGGAAATGGAAGTGGTAGCTTATGACCCAGATAGGTAAGATTGTTCCGATCGGGAAACAAGAGCTTGACGCGTTGTTGCTGGTCGGTCATTGCATGCCGCGTGCCAACCCGCGCCTGCTTCGAGGTAGGGTCGCCGGGTGGTCCCGCCAGTGTGGTAGGGTCACGGGTGCTAGGCCCAAGTTTAGATGACCATCATGAGTTCATGGATACGCTCACCAGAATCGTTCAGAAGGCCGGAATGGCCTGGCGAAGATCGAGGCTAGTAAGATGACCAAGCTCGAGGTGGCGACTCCAAAGTCTGGGGAAATGTGCGCTGACCGGGCGTGGTACGTGTACTAAGAGTTCAATGTTCGAGAAGAGTCCGACGAGTAAGGAAGGAAGTGAACTTAGCCGAAGATGGAAGTAATCATTTTTGAGAAACGAACGCGCGGCGAGGTCCCTCGACCAAGAGCGAGAGTTGGTATTGTTTTGCATCATCGGCGTGGTTCCTCGCTGGCGATTTAAGCATTCGCACGCATGTGTTATTTCGTGGCGCGCGGCGCTAAGTAACTTGTTAGAAGAACTTTATCGTTATCCGCTCAGAAGGAACATTCGACGAATGTTTCGGGCGAGGGGAGAATGTTATACCTCGATTTCCGCAGTATGTACGTGAGGCGCACGATAAAAATTTAAGCCTTAAAGTAGGCAAAGTGGCTAATTTGTGCACAAGTGCCAAAAAGAGTCGTTTCGACTAAACGCTTTACTAAACTTCATAAGGGAAAATTCGCCATGTCATTTATAATTTTGGCGGATTTTTCCAGAGATTAAACATTTTGACCAACGAGGGTGATACGTGTCACCTCACATCGGAAGCAATGGTGGACTAATGGACTAAATGGGAGCACTTTAGTTGGCAGGATATTTTGTGCAAGTTGGCGTGGTAGATGGATAAGGTACTTGGCTTAAATCTAGCCCTACACTTTCCTTACACTGATGGATCTCGCCATCGTTGGTCATTTCTTGACCTATAAATACCCCCTTGTTGAAGAGTTATTTCATCCAAACTTGAGCATTCTTTCTAAGTCTCTAAATACTCCTCCTCTGTTTGCTTTCGTCCAAAGCCCCTCCCCTTGAGTAAGTGCCTGGGCCGAGCACCCTCCCCTTTGTAGGCTGTTCTAGCTGGGTACCCCTAGCCTAGTTGTTTTCTTATAATACCCCCTTTGCGTATAGAAATACTCCAAGTATTGTTATAATGCCCAAATACTTTAGCCCAAATACCTTGTAGTATTTTCCAAAGTTACCTCTATACGTAGAGTCTAAAATACTATTATACTTTCCTTTAGCCACTAAACAAAACCCTAAGGAAAACCTTCATAGTCGATTGAAGTGTTAAGTAGAAGCTGCGTAGAACTTCTAAGGGTTGTTGAGCGGTTGGAGCGCACGAGCAGAGCTAAACCTTGCTCAGATCGACATTTAAACTTGATAATTTGGGCTTATCGAGGTAAATACTATCAGTTCTTCTATTGTAATTGGAAATTACATGTTATAGGATTATATAGTTAAAGTATACTATATATAGAACTGAATATAGTTGTGCGGCAATGTCTTTTGACTTAAGCCCGAATTTAAAGAAGAGAATCGAATCGTAATTACGTAGGATCAGACATAAAGAGACTTAAGTAGCATTACGCGAGTAGAATTTTACATGTCCGATTAGACGCATAACCCCCTCTCTAGGGATTTGCTGCTCATAGCGTGCCTCGATGTGCGAGGAGATTACGCTGGCGTGGGGAGGCGCACAAATTTCAGAGAATATTCTACGCTGAGATCTAGACGACAATAGGCAACTCAGGGCCTCTATAGTCAAGTACCACGCGAGGCGAGCTGCTTGGCTTAAGGTGTAGCCGACTTTGAGGTACTTGGAGCGCTTTGCTATTAGTCGATAATCGCCGCGAGGTATGTGAACCTCTTCCTATCTTTTCTAGCATGATACGTGTATAACTATGTAGTACAGAGACGATAATGTCGAATGTATTTGATTGTTTAAACACAAAGTGTTATAACGACTTTATGGGAAGTTGGTTATACAAATTTTATGTAAGTAAGAAATGCTTGTGGTTTTTAAAGATAACTCGATTTGACTTATAACCGATTTGATGGTGATGATAAGAATCAAGTATTTCAAAGTTAATTAAGAAACCTTTGAAAGAAGAGTAATACTTGGTTTTAAAACATAAGAGTTATACTAGCTTTACGGGAAGTTAGGTATAACGTCTTAAGAGAGATAAAGAGAATGATTTACTGATTTTTAGAAGTTAAGAGACTTAATCTTAAAAGATAAGAGACTTGACTTAATGGATGTTAGTATGAAACCTCATTCATAGTAATGAGTACTTGGTTTTTAAAAAAGGAATAATGTTTTACCGATTTTGGAAATCGAACGAGTATCGACAAACCACCGCAGCTGCATTAAAAGGAAATGTTTTGACTAAATAAGCATTATTAAAACCAAGAGAAACCTCCATCCGCATGTAAGCTAAGACAGACAAAATGATATTACATTTCCTAGATCACGGTCGCTTAATAAGATTGATTATGAACAAGAATAACCTACTCACATATAAGACATATGTTTCTCAAATTGTCTAAAAGAGGATTATATTCTTAAGTGATTAAGTCTATGGACTATGAAACCTTTATAAAATAAGAGACTTAAGTGTTTGAAATTAGGCAAACTTGAACTTTTGGAAAAGAATGTTGTTACTCATGTTGAAAAGGAAAGTGTTTTGGTTTACGTAAAAATGTGAGTCACTCTATTTTAATACTACTGTATCGTGACCTTTATAAAAGGAATGGATCTTTTAAAAGAATTTAACGCTCGCAATACCTGGGGTAACTCGACTTCAGCCTAAAATAAACTTCGAGTCAGGTAACTTGCCTATGTTCAGGTTTGATAGCCTGCGCGCATATATCGTATTTCTATACCACCGCTGCTCTCGATGGAGGTCACTAATTTGTTATGAACGACATCCACCAGTCCCACGAGACGGGTCAGACACATATTTCATCCGATTCTTCACCGAGTCCCACGGACGGGCCGACACGTATTCCATCCGATTATTCACCGAGTCCCACAAGACGGGCCGACACGATTCCATCCGATTATTCACCGAGTCCCACGACGGGCCGACACGATTCCATCCGATTCTCTACCGAGTCCCATGGGACGGGCCGACACGATTCCACATGATTTTATCGAGTCCCACGGACGGGCCGACACGATTCCACACGATTTACACCTGATCGCCTAAGAATGGCGGTTGAGTTCCACGTACAGGGACGCACTCGAGGCGTGACTAACACACATAGCATCATAATATTTCTACCATCAAACCATCTTACTATACTTTCCAAATCAATACAAGTCTTTCATAAACATATAATTAAACCGTCTTTATCTTTCTTAAGTCGTTATACCTAACTTCCCATAAAGCTAGTATAACTCTTAAGCTTTTTGTTAAAAATCAAGTATTACTATTCTTTCAAAAATGATTCATAATTCTTTGAAATACTTCAAGATTCTTTATTATTTAGACTCAAGTCAAGAGACGCCAAGTAAAACCATGTTCATTAACACACGACGCTCACCGTACTATATATATATATTTTAAAATATCATGCTCAAGAGGATAGGAAGAATCACATACCTCCTCGCGAAATCCACCGCCAAGTCGAATATGTCATGCAGAGTATCAACCTATAATAGTCAAATACGCCTATCAACGCCTAGACTACCTCAGAAAGTTCTAAGCAGATGGTTCTCATTCTACTAAAATCGGGCAACATTTCCTACCACAAACCACTCAAGTTCATCAGAATACAAATTCATGTAAGTACGCTCAATTCTTCTTTTCTATTCTTCCTCGATGTGATTTCAGCTTCAATTCTATTCTTCAATATCCTTCTATGTATCTTATACTTATTTCTATACTACTACAAAGATGTAATCTCCAATTACAATAGAAGGATAAGATTATTTACCTCGATAAGCCCAAAATTATCCAAGATATAAGCTCGATCCCGAGCAAGGTTTAGCTCCTAACTGCACGCCCAATCCGATCCAAGAAACCCTAGAAGTTTCTACACAACTTCTTCTTACTACTTCAACCAACTATGGAGTTTCTCCTAGGGTTTCGCTTAGTGACTAATGGATATAAGGTAGTATTTCCGCTTTTAGTATGAGGTGACTTAGGAAATACTACAAGGGATCACTAAGGTATTTGAATAGTAACAATACTTTGGAGAGATTTCTACCAAATGTGTGTTTTGGCCAGAGCTCTCTAGATGTGGGGAGACTCGACGAAAAACTAATAAGAGAGTGAGGGATTTTGAGACTTGGAAAATGATTTGTGGATGAAGAATTCTCGCACTCAAGTGGGTATTTATAGGACTACCAAGGGCCAAGATTAAGGCAAGTGGAGGGTGTAGATTTGGGCAAGTGTAACCTTATCCATCTACTCCACAAATATCACAAAATATCCTACCTAACCTTGAACAAATGTTTAAGGCCTTTTCCTTGAAAAAAACGTGCCAAGAATCGTCCCCCATTTCCGCCAACTTGAGGGTGACACATGTCGCCCTCTCGTTGGTCCAAAATATTTCATCTCTCGGAAAAACTCCGCAAAAAATTCGTCCCTAATTAAGGCTTAAACTTTTGTACGTACGCCCTCACGTACATACTCTGGAAATACGGGGTATAACATTCTCCCCTCCTTAGAAACATTCGTCCCGAATGTTCCTTCCTAAGACAGATAACGATACTTAAACATATAAGTCAATTTAATCAACAAGTAGGAAAGTGAGTTACCTGGAGGTGTGGGGAATAAGTGAGGATACCGCCTCATGTCCTCCTCTCGCTTCCCACGCCATCTCCTCCTCGCTTCTCGCTCCGCCATAAGACCTTGACTAAGCCACATCCTTCGTCCGCAACCTCCTAACTGACGATCGAGTATTGCAACGGGAATTTCCTTATACGATAACCCCTGGCCACTGGACATCGCTAATCGTATACTCTAGATGGATCCTCGATACATCTCCTCAAAGATAGAAACATGAAAAATCGGATGACCGCCTCCGCATCGACGCCAGATTCAACTCACAGTAACCTTGCCTACCTCGCGACAACTGATAAGTGCCCAATGACCTTGGATCGAGCTTCCTTTCCTCCCAAATCTCATCACACCCTTCATGGGTGACACCTTCAGAAAACCCAATCATCAACCTCAAACCTGAGCACCGACGACGATGATCTCGTGATACGACTTGCCGACTCAGCCGCCAAGAACCGCCTCGATAAGATTTACCTTATCCATCGCCACAACTGTGTCCGTCCTACTAATCGCACTTCCTCGCCCATTATCAAACCAGCCTATCGCGATTCGCACTTCCTCCCATACAATGCCTCATAAGGCGCCATCTCGAATACTGGAGTGGTAGCTATTATTATACGCAAACACAACTAGAGGAAATGATCCTCCCAATACCCTCAAGTCAATAACACATGCCGCAAAGATATCCTCGCAGTCCGATAGTGCGCTCGCCGTCTGCCTGCTCGAGGATGGAATGCAAGATCGAGGCTCACTCAAGGCCCCTAATCCCTTCTCGAAAGACTCCAAGTTAGTCATAAATCGGGCTCTCGGCCGATATGATAGAAATAGGGACTTACGCAGCCTCACGATCTTCTGATGTAAAGTCCGCATAATTCAGAAAAAGTCGCCCCGACGGAATAAAGCGGGCTGATTTCACCCTATCGACGATAACTCTAGAATCATGTTTCTGAGCGAGGTAACCCCGTGATAAAGTCCATGTTGATCACCTCCCACTTTCGTGTCGGGATTCTATCGCTCGCAATAAACCACCGTGCCTCCGGTGCTCTACCTTCACCGGCCGACAACACTGCACCGAGCCACAAACTCGCAAAGTCCTCTTCAAGCCATCCTACCAATACACAACCGGTGTCGCGGTACATCTTGGTCGACTTCAGATGGATAGAGTAACGCGGCGCTGGTGCTTCCCTAGAACTCCGCCAAGTCCTCGCAATATCCGAACACACAACTCGCTCGAACCTTAGCACCCATCGTGCTACCTCAAAAGCGACCCTTCCTCACGAAGAGTCAGATCACGGCATCATGTCAAAACCGATCCTCAAATCGCCTCTTCACCTCTCGACGATGGAAGACTCCGCAACTTCTAACTCGAACCCCACTACCATCGTAATCAATCAATCGGACTCAAGGCTCGCTAGTCGATGCAACTCGCGACCATGCCCTCCTCTCGGCCGCACCTCCGATAGACTCCCATCGACCTACGACTGGGGGATTCGCCACAACATTGGCCTTCCCGGTGGTACAGATATCGACATCATAATCCTCGAGTAACTCTAACCACCGCCTCGCCGTAAGTTCACTCTCTCAAGATATATCGAGGATTTTTGGTCCGTAAATATCCACACGAACCCCATACAAATAGGTTTCCGCATATTCAAGGCGTGAATCACCGCCAACTCCAAATCACGCGGGTAGTTCTCTCATGTTTCTTAAGCCGGGACGCTGTGATGCTATAACATTGCCCGCCGCATCAACACATCCAAGCTCGACGCTCGACGATCACAATACACGACATAGCCGCTTCAGACCCTCCGGAAGAGTAAGAATCGGTCATCAACATCTCCTTCAGCCGGAAACCCCGCCACAAGCATCACCACCAAACTTAGCTCCTTCTCGAAGTCACCTGGTCAGTGCCAAATAGAAGCAAACTTCCACGAACCTCCGATAGTAACTCGCAAGGTCCGTAAAAGCCGCGCACCTCCTCTGAGTAAAGAGGTTCAGGCCAACCCCGATCGCTTCGATCTTGGCCGTATCCACCCGAATACCATCACCCTACAATATGCCCAAGAAATGCCACCAAGCCAACCAAAACTCACATTTGGAAAACTCGCATAATCGCTGGTCCGAGAACTCTCAAGATAATCTTCAAACGCCCGCACGCCCCCGCTCGAGCGAGAATAAACCAAGACGCCATCAATGAATACTATCACAAACGTATTCAAAATGGCTTGAACACTTGCTCATCAAATCCATAAACACCACGAGCATTGGTCAAACCAAACGACATAACCCTCAACTCATGTGCCTGCACGTCCTAATGCGCCATATGTGACATCCGCCTCTAACTCGCACTGATGATAGCCCGATCAGATCAATCTCGAGAAACATCTCGCACTCGCACCGGGTCGAACAAATCATCAATCCTGGAAGCGGGGTATTCGTTTTAATAGTCACCTTGTTCACCGTCAGAATCAACACACATGCGCAGCTGCCCCGCCCTTCTTCTTCACGAATAATATCGGCTCCTGCAGAGAAACACTATGTCCGGCTAAGCCATTCTCCAAAGAAATCTTTCACCGGTCCTTCAACTCTCTCAACTCGCTGTGTCATTCTCAGATGGGCGAATGGAAATAAAGCCGAAGTGTCCGCAAAGACATCAATACAAACTCTATCTCCTCTCGTGAGGATACCCGAGGTCATCTCGAAACACATCCGGGAACTCTCGACTAATGAATCGATCAAAATATGGTACCACAATTTCAAGATCAAACACCCGAACGAGATGGTAGATATACCCTTCTCGCACCATCTTCCTAGCCTTGAGGTAGGAAATAAACCTACCCTCTGGCGACACGCTGTTCCTCCCACTCAATAACCGGCCTCGAAATCGGAACCGTACTCACTTTCTCCTCGCAGCTTACATTGGCATAGCAAGAAGCCAGCCAATCCATACCTACGATCACATCAAAATCGGTCATATCCAACTCTATCAAGTTTCCGCTAGGTCCGACGATCGCATAAAGACACCGGCAAGCTCTATATACCCGCCGAGCTACCATCGAATCACCCACCTGTAGCTACCTCGAAAGTGGTCCATGGACTCGTGCCTATCCCTATCCTACTAGCAATAAGGGAGATATATAGACAGAGTAGAACCCGATCTATCAAGGCATACACGCCACAACATGAAATCGATAAAGTACCTATGACGACATCAGCGACGCCCCGGTCCCGCCGGCCGATAGGCATAAATGCGGCTTCGAGGACCGCTAGAATCGACCCGCGCCATGACCGCCACGACTGGCCGCCCACGAGTACTCGCCTCGGGCGAGTAACTGTAGGAGACGCAAGACCCGCGAAAGACCTCAGAAGCTAACCCCTACCTCGCGCCTTGGCCGATGCCGCAAAGTGACCGCTGGCCGCAAGTGAAACAAACTCCCGTAGCGCATTCACAATTCCCGTGACAGATCTACCGCATCGCTACACCGGTGTGGGTGGTCCCGACGGCACACCTCGCTACTCGACGTCCCGTCCGGGCCCCGGTTCGCTCAAGACGGTAGGTGAGTGCTCGAGCTGGCTGTGGTGCACCTGCATCGGGCCGAGGCCGCCCACCCCGAGAGCTACCAAAAGACTTCCGCCCCGGGCTTTTTCTCGCCGCTGCTCACAACCCGCTGCTCTACGCTCGTGATCCAAGCGCATGAGCCGCACGCGGCAATGTCCATGCCGGTCAAGAGCTACACCCGCAAGACCGCCATATAATCATCTAGCCCGTGACGTAGCGGTGCACCCGCCTCCATATCCGCCATTAGCGCAGGGGACATATCGAGCCAACGAATCGAACTCAACGTTGTACTTCCTATCGTGCGCCTCTGCCTCAAAGATCAAAACTTGTCGCCCGCGTTCTCCTCATCCGCGTGAGGCAAGAAATGAGTGAGAAATGCCTCGCAGAACTCGCCCCATACCGCTGAGGCACATGCTCTCCCGATAGCTCCCACGATCAAACCAATCGATCAGATTACGCACTGATGCGAATCAAGATCACTGACTCGGTCTCCGCCTCGATCACTCACGATCCGTCAGAATCGCTTGGATGAACTCGCGGATCATCCTCACTTCGACCAGAACTCGGGCGGCTACATCTCAAAAATCTAGCCTCAAACTATCCGGACTCGTAACCACGCATCGCTGAGCTGAATCGCCGTGATCAACTTATCCTCACGCTCGCCACAATCGCTAGCAATCGGGCCATCTCTTCGCATCACACTCCTCTCGCCCGTGCCGCGGACCGAGGCGCAGTATCGTGGTCTCATCACCATCGATGCGCTAAACACCGCTGGCCGGGCGGCGTGGAACTCGCTGCTCGAGGTATCGTGTCACGACCCGACCGCCTGCGGATCGTGCCTTACCGCACCCTAGTTGATACAACATCGTAGTAATCGGCGAACATAAAACAATACAAGACATATTATGAAATATGAAACAATAATCTGAGAAAACTTGCTTTCTTGATATATATAAATAACGACTTTTTCCAACATGAACAGCTTTTAATCCTTTTACAAACTCCGCCACAACAAGATTACGCACTTAAGAAATGATACGATAACAACGGCGATGGCCCCGCCATACCCCAATGTAAACACCTACAACAACAGGACTATACCATCGATAAGCCTCCGAGAAACGGAGCTTTCCCACACGCCGAATCGTGACTCCTAAGAGCGAGGATCAATGATCGTGTACCTTTACCATGCAGATGAACGCACTCCGGGCGAGGTCGCGACAACAGTACCAAGTATGTGAAATCAAAATAACATCAGAATGAAATCATAGTAGTCTATACAAAGCAGAGACATGATGATAACCAAACTACGCTCACTATAAATAAGCAAATATGTCAAGTCGTGGACTCACGCCTCAAGTCATCACTCAATTTTACCAACGGGTCTCACGCCACAACATCAATCGTGCCTGGAATACCTTCATCATCGCCGGCAGCTTATGATACACAAACACCAAGGAATACACATGAACACCGTGTCCCACCGTGTCCTAATAAACAAGATGTGTAGTGTAAGGCATAGCCGACTACTAACACCTACGCATTAACAAGGTCATAAAATGTGTCATGATATCCGCCTGCATCACATGATAAAAGCCGGTCACCGCTCAGATCAAATGTGCGCTTAGCCCCGAACTCTCCAGCCCGCATAGACAACCTCATAGGCCCGCATGAGGTATAACCCCGCATCGAGGGTAGCTACTCCCAGATCGCCCCGACTCGCACCGCACGGCCACAAAGCATCGCATGACCACAAGCGGTCAGAACTAACCCGAACTCCCAGTTCCGCACGGATCCTCGACCCGCATGAGGTATCCTCGAATCACGGTCCTGCATCACCGAGTCTACCCCAGATCGGAGGCGCCTTAACCTCGACACAAGTCAAGGCGAGTGGTACAATACCAACATAACGGCTGATAGTCAAACAACTTTAAGCGAGTCGCGGAAAACCCCTTTACACTAACATCACAAGATACTAACACACGAAAGATCCTAACATGTTTACTTCTCAAATCAACAAGAAAGTATTACAAGGCTATCACAAACCAATACAATCAAGTTATTCACACAAGGTGCTTTACTAACAAGTTCTGCATCTAACCCCAAAGTACTTCACACATTAAATCTTAAAAGACTGCTTTTTCACATAAGTCACACAATACCCGTAGTATAAAATAGAGTGATCAGTCCTTTTAAGAAAACTAAAACTCTTACCTTTGTAAAATCAAGTAACAACATTATTTTCCAAACGCCCAAGTTTGCCTAATTTCAAATGTTCACGCTTTATTTTAGAAAGGTTTCGTGGTTCATAGCCTTATTCATTTAAGAATATAATTCTCTTTTAAACAACTGAGAAACATAAGTCTTATGTGAGTAGGATATTCTTGTTTATAACAATCTTATTACAAAATGACATGATCTAGAAATATCATTTTGTCTCATCTTAGCTTCTATGCAGATGGAAGTTTCTACTGGTTTTAATAATACTTAATTATTCAAAACATTTCCTTTATTAACGCCGCAGTGGTTTGTCGATACACATCCCGATTTCCAAAATCAAGAAACATTCTTAAGCCGTTATACCTAACTTCCCATAAAGCTAGTATAACTCTTAAGTTTTCAAAAGAAACTAAGTATCACTCTTTTTCAAAACGATTTAGAAATCTTTCAAATACTTCAAGTTCTTTATTATCACACATCAAGCCGCTTATAAACAAATCATTTACCTTTAAAACCACAAAGTATTTTCTGACCTACATAAAGTCGTTATAACTAACTTCCCATAAAGCCGTTATAACACTTTATGCTTTCAAACCAATCAAATACATTTAACACGACGCTCACCGCACTACATAGTTCACACATATCATGCTAGAAGAGATATGAGAGGTTCACCGTTATACCGTAGTTCCGTGGTATGTATGCGAGGACGACGCACGAGATTACATGTAAAGATCGGGAAAGAAGAAAGAGTGATTTTTCCACTAAAAGTTTCCGCTTTGTGAAGGAAAAGGTTCGCGAACGGGAATTGATTCCCAGACGGTATTCGGACTTCCCGAATATTAGAGAATTATGGAATTTTATTTTCTGAATGGTCACTGGCCCACTTTTGAGAAATTTATTGGTTTTGGGCCCACTTTGTTTTCTAGATTTTGGCCATCAGGATATTTTTTCTAAGATGTTTTATTTGGGCCAATAACAGAGGGTGACACGCGGTCACCCCGCCAGTGGCTTCGCCGAATGGCATTTGTGCACAACACTTGCTAGAGTCGCCGTTTAAACGCTCTACCTAACTTGGCGAGAAGGGTAAATTACTATGTCATTTAGTATTTTTATGGATTTTTCCGAGAGACGAAACGCTTGACCAACGAGAGGCAACACTTGCACCCTCTCGCAGTGGACTTGAAGGGCGTTAGGGTAGAATGGATGAGCAAGTCTCGTTGATATTTGTGTAGATATTTGCAGGTTTAAGCGAGTAGGGTCTGGGGCACTTGGGTGAATCTTGGCCTTACACTTGCTATACACTTGGCTAGATTCGCCATTGGTCGCCTTGGCTTCAGCTATAAATACCCTCCTTTGATGAACTTCTTCATCCTAAATATTTCCTAAGTGTTAGAATCCTCCCCTCCTTCCTTATGGTTCTCGCCCTCCCTCAGGTCAGAGAACCCCTGTGGTGCTAGAGAGTGTACCCTCAGCCTAGTTGCTTTCAGATAATACTCCCCTTTCAGGTGTAGAAATACTTCAAAGTATTGTTATAATGCCCAAATTACCTTCAGCGATACCTTGTAGTATTCTAAGGTTATACCTATACGAAAAGCCCAAATACTATTATACTTCCCGTCACAAAACCGAAACCCTAGGAAAATTTCCATAGTCCGTGGAGTATTGTGTAGAAGGTGGTTGAACTTAAGGGTGGTTTAGAGCGGGTTGGAGCGCCGAGTCGGAGCTAAACGATTGCCCGTGATCGACTTTATACTTGATAATTACGGCTTATCGAGGTAAATATCTTGTTCTCTATTGTAATTGGAAATTACATTGTTAGAATATATAGTTGATACTATATATAGAATCAACGTGGTTAGTTGGCAATGTCTTTTGACTTAAGCTCAAGAATCAATGAATCAGACACAAGACTTGTGTAGTAAGATCCGAGTAATTGTACCCGTCGTTAGACGATAACCCCCGTTGGCTTGGTAGCCTACCGCGGAGGAGGAGATTTACGCCGCATGTGCGGGGAGCGATCGCCGATTTTCAGTAGAATGTTCTACGATAAGATCTTGATGTTAATAAGTCACTGGCCTTATAGTCAAGTACTACGTGTGGCGCGTTCTACGGCTTAAGGAGTAGCCATATTGGAGGTACTTCGAGCGTTTGCTATTAGTCGATACTCCGCGAGGTATGTGAACCTCTCTCCATCTCTTCTAGCATGATATGTGTGAACTATGTAATGCAGACGCATAATGTGTTAAATGTATTTGATTGTTTGAAACATAAAGTGTTATAACGGCTTTGTGGGAAGTTGTTATAATGACTTTATGTAGGTCCTAAAATACTTTGTGGTTTTAAAAGGTAAATGATTTGTTTATAATCGCTTGATTTTACAAAGAGAAGTAATTGATTTACTTTAAAAGGATAGTCACTTATTTATACTACGTATTGTGTGACATTGTAAAGTAACGATCTTTTAAAGAGTTAACGATGAAGTACTTTGGGGATAAAACCTAACTTGTCGCATATAGTAAAGTACCTTGTGTGTATAACTGATTGTGTTGGTTGTGATAGCCTGTAATACTTTCGTTGATTGATAAGTAAACACGCCAGGATGCTACGCGGTTAGTATCTTGTGACGTTGTGTAGCGGTTTCCTTCTGCGCTTTACGCTGCTTAACGATAAGTCGTTAGTATTTTACATCACTCATCTCGAGATGATTCCGGGTTAAGCCGCCTCCGACGCGGGTAGACTCAGCGGGTCGATGGACCTATGATTCGAGAATACCTACGCAGTCCCGGGCCACGCGAGCTACGAGTTCCGTGTTAGTATGCCGCCTTATGGGCACGCGTCCATGCGGCGCGGATCGCGTCCGTGACGCTCCGGGAGAAGTACCTCGATGCGGGAATACCTCACGCGCCGACGAGATTGGCCTACGCGAGTCAGCGGAGTTCCGGTGGTTAGACGCGCATATCACATCGTGTGCGGGCCGCCTTTGATCATGTGACGCCTAGATGCATCTTATGATACGCTTCACGACCTTGTTGGTACCGTGGGTTTTTAGTAGTCGGCTATGCCTTCGCATTACCCCGCATGCTTTATGATGACACAGGTGGGACCGTGTTCATACGTGTTCCTCGCGTGCTTTTATATCATGCATCGCCAGCCGAGGTTGCATTCCACGCATGATTGATGCCATACCGAGACCCATTGTTATACTTCGAGTGATGACTGAGGCGAGTCCCCGACTTGACATGATCGCTTTGTAAATCGTAGTTTGGTTATCATACATGTCTCCCGCTTATATGATCGCTATGATTTCATTTACGATGTATTGGGCCGCATACTGCACTGGCAGATCGACTCTCGGGCCGCGTCACGCCGCAGTAAAGGTACACCGCCGCCGATCCTCGCCTAGGGTCACAGTCACCAGGGAAGCTCCGCTTCTCCGAGGCTTATCTTAGTATAGTCCCCTGTTGTTGCAGTGTTTACGTGTGGTACGGCGGGCCCGTCCCGCCATCATGTCGTATCATTTCTTGTAGTGTCTGTAGTCCCGCAAGTGTGGTTGGTAAAAAGGATTAAACTGCTCATTGTAAAAGTTGTTATTTATATATGCCAAAGGCAAGTTTTCTCGACATCGCTTTGTACTTCACTTGTTTCATGTATATGTTTTATGTTCACCGATTACTCGATGTCAGGTCACTGTGGTGCCCGGTAGGCACCGCCACGCCCGCCGGTCGTGACAAAAGTGGTATCAGAGCGCTAATCCTCTGAAAGTGTCTACGCATCGCATCCGGGAGTTCTGATTATCGTTGTGCGCACCACACCAATAATCGTGAGGCTATAGGATATTTAGGATTGGTTTCTATTCTTCTCACTCGAGATCGTGCCTCGTAGCCGTGTTGTAAGTCGACCCTCCGACTAAATTCATTCCCTTATCGTTATGCCTCCGCGCAGGCAACCCGCCTGTGAGGCGCGCAGGCGGAGCCGCGAAGTTGAGTTCGTAAGGTCACGAGGCACAGCCCAATCATTACCTAGGTAGTGCCATTCGGGATTTTCTGCGACGCCACTAGCCCCGCAGAAGTTTAGCACGGCGACGCCTCCATCGCGCCCATGATATTTGAACCTTCGCCCACGCACCGAACAGTGAATATAGATTGCAAAGAGGCGCATTCTGCATTAGCCATGGATTTGGCTACCAGAGATTATACCGATGTACCACGAGTCTTGACGACTACCTAAGCAGAGGTGCGCGGTAATTCTTCATTGGTTGAGCATGGCTCGTAACGCTTATGCACACAGTCGAAAAACGAGATCGACGTTAACCAAGGACAGCAGTAAGAGGCTGCAGCAGCAGCGTCCTTCTAACTTTCTGGCGAGTATACCTTAAGTGCTATGTTCGATAGCAGGTGTTAGTTGTGATTAGAAATCACGGGTTAACCGAGTAAGATTTGGGGGATAGAGAAGGTGTGAGCCTTAGAGTGTTATACGTAGAGACCTTAGAGGTAAAGCCATCTCGAGTAAAAGACGATATT
This sequence comes from Przewalskia tangutica, assembly GCA_029844215.1. NCBI lineage: Eukaryota > Viridiplantae > Streptophyta > Magnoliopsida > Solanales > Solanaceae > Przewalskia > Przewalskia tangutica. The sequence goes on along the minus strand of JAQGDG010000301.1, from coordinate 96,533 downwards.
ATGTTTGACCCTTATAGAGTGCATAGTGCACGCGAGCTATGTTCGTGGATAAGTCCCCGAGTAGTGGAAGGAAAGAGGTAGTCGAGCAAGAAGCACCGCTAGGTTTTCGTAACGTGTTTGAGAGATCGTTCTTCTGGGAGATAGTATTTTGCGCCACGGTCGGTTGAGGCCACGCCGCGTCAACCCGCGCATGTTTGGGCGTGGGTCCGGTGTGGTGGTCCCGCCTTGGTAGGTCACGCAGAGTGTTAGGCTCGAGTTTAGTTAACTGGCGCACGAAGTTCGTGGATGCGTCGACCGCTGGTCGGTCGACGGGGCACCATCGTGTTCTTCGGCCGACCGCTCACTCAGCAAAGGTTGATTTATCGAAAGGTTGTAAGGTCGCGACGGTGCCTACCTTCACCTTAGGGCGCATGGAGCCTGTGTTACGCTGCTTTTGTTTCTCGAAGTTTTACCAGCAGGTTAAGGACTCAGTGAGTCTCGATCGCATTCGCCTCGCCTGATGAATCTGTGGTAGTTGTGAAGATTGTTGTCTCCCGTGGAGGAGCGCTTAAGCTACCATTTAGTTCGGAGGTCGCCTTACGAAGCCTTGTAGGGCGGAAGTGTAAGTTGCGGCCGATTGGTTCGATGTTGGCGCGTTCGCATAAATGTTCAGCTTGTTCCAGCAGACCGGATGTGAAAAGCTCATCTGAAGAAGTTCCGCACCGGAGAATCGTATGGATAATCGCGACGACGCTTAGAGTTGTGCCGACGGTCGGTCTTCTTGAAAGTACCACCGGACAGTGTGACGAGTTTTGGAAATGAAGGAACTTAGCCCGAGTTACTTGGGCCTTTAAGAGTTCATGTGAAGAATAGGCCAGTCGCCTATATGTTAGCTTTGCCGTCCGACTTAGAGGCAGGACGTCCGGTCTTTGTATTGTTATGTTCGAAAGTATCAAGATCCATCCGTAAGGTTCCCGCTTAATGATGCCCACGAAAGAGATAGTAACCCGAGTTTTGGAAACCAGCAGACGTGAAATGTGGTGCGGTTCGAGCACGCATGCCTTCGTGATCGTGACGCACCGGCACCATTTGTTGTCGCCGGAGTGCTCGCGACAAAGTGACAAAAGTGGTATTATTTGTGGTGTTATAGAGGTGTTTCCTCGGCTTGGATGTAAGTCTTTGCAGTGTTCCGTGGCGGCGTGGCGGGATTGTTTCATAAGTATAAGAGTAGAGACTATATCGACAACTGTATGTTTGGGGGACTTAGAAGGAACATTCGGACGAATGTTTCTAAGGGGAAGAATGTTATACCGTAGTTCCGTGGTATGTATGCGAGGACGACGCATTTAGATTACGCAATGTAAAGATTGGAAAGGAAGAAAGAGGTGATTTTTTCCACTAAAAGTTTCCGGTTTTGTGAAGGAAAAGGTTCGTTAATGGGAATTGATTCTGATTTGGTATTCGACTTCCGAATATTAGAGAATTATGGAATTTTATTTTCGAAATGGTCACGTGGGCCCACGGAGAAATTTACGGCTTTGTGGGCCCACTTTGTTTTAGATTTTGGCCATCAGGATATTTTTCTAAGATGTTTTATTTTTGGCCAATAGGAGGGTGACACGTGTCACCCCGCCTAGTGGCTGGCCGAATGGCATTTGTGCACAACACCCTGCTAGAGTCGTTGACTAAACGCTCTACCTAACTTGGGGCGGTAAATTACGGCTATGTCATTTAGTATTTTGCGGATTTTTCCGAGAGACAAACGCTTTGGACCAACGAGAGGGCAACACTTGGCACCCTCTCGTGGACTGAAGGCGTTAGGCCGAATGGACGAGCAAGTCTTGCCGATATTTGTGCAGATATCGCAGGTTTTACGAGTAGGTCCAGGGGCACTGGGTGAATCTTGGCCTTACACTTGCTATACACTTGGCTAGATCTTCGCCATTGGTTGGCCTTGGCAGGCTATAAATAATTCTCCTTTGACGAACTTCTTCATCCTAAATATTTCCTAAGTGTTAGAATCCTCCTCCCTTCCTTCCTGCATGGTTCTCGTCCCTCCCCTTGTCGAGAACCCTCTGGGTGCTAGCCGAGAGTGTACCCCCTAGCCTAGTTGCTTTATAATACTCCCTTCAGGTGTAGAAATACTCTAAAGTATTGTTATAATGCCCAAATTACCTTAGCTGATACCTTGTAGTATTCTGGTTATACTATACAAAAGCCTGGAAATACTATTATACTTCCCACCACAAAACCAAACCTCAGGAAAATCTCCATAGTCCGATGAGTATTGTGGTAGAAGTTGGTTAGAACTTCTAAGGGTGGTTTAGAGCGGGTTGGACTCGAGTTGGAGCTAAACGATTGCCTGGGATCGACTTTATACTGGATAATTATGGCTTATCGAGGTAAATATCTTGTCTCTATTGTAATTGAAATTACATGTTGTTAGAATATATAGTTGAAGTATACTATATATAATCAACGTGGTTAGTTGGCAATGTCTTTTGACTTAAGCTCAAGAATCAAATGAATCAGACATGAGACTTGTGTAGTAGATCGTGAGTAATTGTACCCGTCGTTAGATGTATAACCCCTCGGTTGGCTTGGTGGCAGCCTACCGTTAGAGGAGATTTACGCCGCATGTTGGAAAGAGTCTGCCGAATTTTCGTAGAATGTTCTACGATAAGATCTTGATGTTAATAAGCGCTGTGGCCTTATAGGTTGAAGTACTACGTGGCGCGTCTACTTGGCTTAGGAGTAGCAAACGCTGGAGGTACTGAGCGCTTTGCTATTAGTCGATACTGCCGCGAGGTATGTGAACCTCTCCTCATCTCTTCTAGCATGATATGTGCGAACTATGTAGTACGGTGACGCATACGTGTTAAATGTATTTGATTGGTTTGAAACAAAGTGTTATAACGCTTTAGGGAAGTTGGTTATAACCTTATGTAGGTCCAAAATACTTTGTGGTTTTTAAAAGGTAAATGATTTGTTTATAATCGGCTTGATTTTACAAAGAAGTAATTGATTTACTTTAAAAGGATAGTCACTCTATTTATACTACTGTATTGTGTGACATCGTGAAAGTAACGTATCTTTTAAAGAGTTAACGATGAAGTACTTTGGGATAAAACCCAACTTGTTGGCATATAGTAGAAAGTACCTGGTGTGTATAACTTGATTGTGTTGGTTGTGATAGCCTGGTAATACTTTCTTGTTGATTAATAAGTAAACATGCTAGGATGCTACGTGTGTTAGTATCTTGTGATGTTGTGTAAAGGGGTTTCTTCGTTGCGCTTATGCTGCTTAACGATAAGTTGTGTTAGTATTTTACATCACTCATCTCTTGAGATGATTCCGGGTTAAGCCGTCCACGCGGGTAGACTCAGCGTCGATGGACCTATGATTCGAGAATACCTACGCAGTCCCGGGCCTATGCGCGAGCTACGAGAGTTCCAGTTAGTATGCGCCCTTTATGGGCACGCGTCCACACCGCCACGCGATCGCGGTCCGTGACGCTGCCGGAGAGCTACCCTCGATGCGGAATACCACGCGGGCCGATGAGATTGGCCTACGCGGAGTCGCGGAGTTCCAGGTTAGACGCGCATATTGATACTCGGGCAAGTGGCCGCTTTGATCATGTGACGGCCTAGACAGATCTTATGATACGCCTATGACCTTGCTGGTACCGGGTTTTTAGTAGTCGGCTATGCCTTCGCACTTACCCCGCATGCTTTATGATGACACGTGGACCCGTGTTCATACGTGTTCCTTGGTGCTTTTATATCATAGATCGCCGCCAAGCTGGAGGAAGGTATTCCACGCATGATTGATGTTGTGGGCCCGAGACCCATTGTTATACTTCGAGTGATGACTTGAGGGCGTGAGTCCCGACTTCGACATGATCGCTTTGTTGTAATCGTAGTTTGGTTATCATACATGTCTCCTCGCTTTATATGACTCGCTATGATTTCATTTACGATGTATTTTCAGCCGCATATTTGCACTGCATCGACTCTTCGGGGCCGCGTTCATGCCGCAGTAAAGGTACACGATCGTTGATCCTCGCCTGTGGTCAGCTTTTAGGAAGCTCCGCTTCTCCGAGGCTTATCTTAGTATAGTCCCTGTTGTTGTAGGTGTTACGTCAGGTATGGCGGGGCCCCGCCCCGCCATCATGGTCGATTATCTTAGAGGTGCGTAGTCCGCTACAAGCGTGGTTGGTAAAAAGGATTAAACCGCTCAGTTGTAAAAGTTGTTATTTATATATGCCGAAAGGCAAGTTTTCTCGACATCGCTTTGTACTTCACTTGTTTCACGTATATGTTTTATGTTCCGTGATTACCGACGTTGTGTCACCAGGGTGCCCGGTAAGGCACCAACACGCCCGCTGGTCGTGACATTCACATACCTCGCGACAGTATCGACTAATAGCAAAACGCCCAAGTACTTCCAACCGCTTCGGCTACTCCTGCCAAGTAGATCGCGCCACACGAGTACTTCAACCTATAAGGCCACAAGGCGCTTATTAACATTTACACCTTATCCCAGAACATGCCACCCAAAATTCGGCAAAGACTTCCCGGCAACAACAGAATCTCTCCTTTATCGAGGCCGCTACCAAGCCAACTGTGGGTTACATCTAACCCGAATCTGTACAATTCTACCCACGTAAAAGCTACACAAGCCTCATCAGAATACAAATCCCATGTAAAACAGTTCGATTTCTTGCTTAAGTCCAAAGACATCCACAAGCTATGTTGGGCTATATACATAGTATACTTCAACTATATATTCTACAACATGTAATATCCAATTACAATAGGGACAAGATAATTACCTCGATAAGCCCATAATTATCCGAAGTTTAATGCCGCCTCCCGAGCAAGGTTTAGCTACAACTCCGGCGCTCCAACCCGCTCCAAACCACCCTTAGAAGTTCTAACCAACTTCTACATAACACTCCAACTAACTATGGAGATTTTCCCTGTGGTTTCGGTTTTGGACCACGGAAAGTATAATAGTATTTCCTGCTTTTCAGATAGTATAACCTTAGAATACTACAAGGTATACTGCTAAGGTAATTGGGCATTATAACAATACTTTTGAGAGTATTTCACACCACAGGGGTATTATACGAAAGCAACTAGCAGTGGGGTACACTCGGCTAGCACCCCTAGAGGGGTGCTCTACCACAAGTGGAGTGGACGAGAACCATAAGGAAGTGGAGGAGGATTCTAACACTTAGGAAATATTTAGGATGAAGAAGTTCATCAAAGGAGAGGGTATTTATAGACAAGCCAAGGCCAACCAACGGCCAAGATCTAGCCAAGTGTATAGCAAGTGTAAGGCCAAGATTCACCCAGTGCCCCCTAGACCCTACTCCTTAAAACCCTCACAAATATCTACACAAAAATATCTACCACTTGACACCCCAAAGTCGTCCAAGTGCCGCCCACCTTGCCCACCAATGAGAGGGTGCCAAGTGCCGCTCTCTCGCTGTCCAAAATGTTCATTCTCTCGAAAATCCGCAAAAATAAGAAAAGACATAGCCGAATTTTCCCTCGCAAGTTATGTAAAACGCTTCGCCGAAAACGACTCTAACGGGTGTCAGGCACAAATGCCATTCGCTAAGCCACCTAGGCGGGGTGACACGTGTCACCCTCCTATTGGCCCAAAATAAAACATCTTCCAAAATATCCACAATGGCCAAAATCTCAAAACAAAGTGGGCCCACAAAATCAGAATTTCTCCCGTGGGCCCCACGTGACCATTTCCCAAAAATAAAATTCCATAATTCTAATATTCCAGAAGTCCGAATACCAAATCGGAATCCAATTCCATTAACGAACCTTTTTCCTTCACAAAACCGAAACTTTTCCGTGGAAAATCACCTCTTTCTTCCTTTCCAATCTTTCTGTCGATTCTCGCACGCACGCCCTCGCATACATACCCGAACTACGGTATAACATTCTTTTCTTAGAAACATTCGCCCGAATGTTCCTTCTAAGTCTCAAACATACGTGCGCCAAAGATAGTCTTCACTACTATACTTACGAAACAATCCTCGCCATACCGCCACGAAATACCGCGCAACATACTTATATCCAAGTCTACGAGGAAACACTCTAACATCACCACAAATCTTTTGTCACTTTGCCGCGAGCCTAGCTCCGACGACCCAACAAATGGTACCGGTTGCATGCATCCTCGAGGTACGCCCTACGCCCTTCTCGTGATGTGCCATACGGAGAGCCACGGTTCGTCTGTTTCGTGGTAGCAGGCTCGCCTCTTTATACGCTCACTCCAACATAAATACGAAAGACGGACGTATCGCCTCCTAAGTCGGACGGCAATTGCTAACATATAGGCAACCCGCCTATTCTTCACATGAACTCAAAAGGCCCAAAGTAACTCGCTAAGTTCCTTCGCTTCACAACTCGTCACACTCGTCCGGTGGTACTTTCAAGAAGACCGACGGCACCAACTCAACTCTGTTGCCGCCGATTATCCGCACGATTCTCCGAGCCGCCGTAACTTCTTCTAGATGAAGCTTTTCTCATCCACAATCTGCCTCACTGAACAAGCTCAACTAATCGTCAACCTTGCCAACATCGAACCAATCGACCAAGCAACTTACACTTCCGCCCCTACAAGGCTTCATAAAGCGACTCAACACCGAAATGGTAGCTTAAACGCTCCTCCACAGAGACAACAATCTCACAACTATCCTCAAATCTACACACCGCCCGAGGCGACGCGATTCTCGAGACTCACCAGTCCTTAACCTCGCTCGTAAAACTTCCAAACAAAAACAACAGAACTGGCTCCACTGTCGCCATAAGGTGCACGAGGCACCCTGCAGCCTTACAACCTTCAAAAATCAACATCGCCGAGTGAACGTCTCCGATCAAGAGCACGATGAGCTGCTCATCGATCGGACCACCGGCCGAACGCATCCACGAACTCAGACTGTTGGTTAACTAAACTCGAGCCTAACACTCGTGACCTACCACAAGGCGGACCACCACAGCGACCCACCACCAAACATGCCGCGGTTGACTCCGCAACGTGGCCTCAACCCGACCCGGCAAGGCGCAAATACTATCTCCGAAGGAACAATCTTACTAAACATGTTACTAAAACCTAGCGGTCTTCTTAGCTCAACTACCCTCTTCATTTCATACCACTTAGGGACCTATCCCAAACATAGCTCACGTGCACTACGCACTGGATAAGGATCAAACATAACACTACACCTTTACTCGAGATGGCCTCACCTCTAAGGTCCCAGACAGATAACACTCTAAGGCTCACACCTTCTCTATCCCCAAAATCTTACTCGGTTAACCCACCATGATTTCTAATCACAACTACCACATCGCTATCGAACATAGCACTTAAGGTATACTTCACCTTGAAAGTTACCGGCGACTCGCCTCGCCCTCTCCCCGCCCTCGTTAACCCGTCGATCTCACGTTCGGCCGCTTGTACATAAGCCCGCATACGTGCCATGCTCGCCCAATCAAGAATTACTCTCGCACAACCTCTTAGGTAGTCATCAAGACTGCGATACATCGGTATACTCTCGGTAGCCAAATCCATAGCTAGTATGTGGTCGCCTGCACCCATATTCTCTGCTCCTAGGTCGTGGAACAAGGTTCAAATATCATGGCCGCAGAGGAACCGCCGCCGCTGCTAAACTTACTTGGGGCTAGTGACGCCGCAGAAATCCCGAACGAAGCACCATCAAGGTGATAATTGGGCCCGTGCTCACGTAACCCTCGAACTCTACTCGCACTCCTGCCGCTGCCCTCCTGCCCGGTTGCCCTAACGCGAGGCATATCGGTAAGGGAAAGAAATATGTTTAGAGGGTCCAACTTTCAACACAGCTCTAAGGCACGATCTCAGAGTGGGAAGAATAGAAACCAATCCTAATTATCCTATAGCCTTCGACATTGGTGGTGCACAACACACCGATAATCAAGACTTCATCGATACCGGATCAGAGACACTTTCCGAGGATTAATCGCTCGATACCACTTATGTCACGACCCGATTCCGGCCCGTGATCGTGCCTACCTCGCACCCTAGTGATACAACATCGTAGTAATCACTGAACATAAAACAATACAAGACATATTATGAAATATGAAACAATAACTGAGAAAACTTGCCTTTCGCATATATATAAATAACGACTTTTTCCAACATGAGCAGCTTTAATCCTTTACAAACCCCGCACAACAAGCATCACTGCACTTAAGAAATGATACGACAATAATGGCGATGGGGTCTTCGCCATACCTGAATGTAAACACCTACAACAACAGGACTATACCATCGATAAGCCTCGGAGAAACGGAGCTTTCCCACACGAATCGTGACCCTAAGAGCGAGGATCAATGATCGATGTACCTTTACTGCAGATGAACGCAGCTTCGGGCGAGGTCAAGATAACAGTAAAGTATGTGAAATCAAAATAAATCAGAAATGAAATCATAGTAGTCTATACAAAGCAGAGACATGTATGATAACCAAACTACAGATTCACCATAAATAAGCAAATATGTCAAGTCGTGGACTCACGCCTCAAGTCATCACTCAATTTTACCAATGGGTCTCACGCCACAACATCAATCGCGCTGTGGAATACCTTTCCTCATCGCCAGCTTATGATACACAAACACCAAGGAATACACATGAACACTGTGTCCCACGTGTCTCTAATAAAACAAGACAGTAGGCACGAAGGCATAGCCGACTACTAACACCTACAGTACTAACAAGGTCATAAATGTGTCATGATATCCGCCTGCACTACATGATAAAAGCCGTCACCGCCGCAGATCAAATGTGCGCGTCTAGCTCTGAACTCTCCGCAGCTCGCATAGGCCAACCTCATAGGCCCGCATGAGGTATAACCCCGCATCGAGGGTAGCTACTCCCGCATCGCCCCGACTCGCACCGCACAGCCACAAAGACCGCATGACCACAGCGGGCGTGAAACTAACCCGAACTCCCGTAGTTCCGCATGGATCCCCGACCCGCACGAGGTATCTCGAATCACGGTCCTGCATCACCGAGTCACCCCGCATCTGAGGGCCTTAACCTCGGACACAAGTCAAGCGAGTGGTACAATACCAACATAACTACTGATAGTCAAACAACTTTAGCGTAGTCGGGGAAAACCCTTTACACTAACATCACAAGATACTAACACACGAAGATCCTAACATGTTTACTTCTCAAATCAACAAGAAAGTATTACAAGGCTATCACAAACTAATACAATCAAGTTATTCACACAAGGTGCTTTCTACTAACAAGTTCTGCATCTAACCCCAAAGTACTTCACACATTAAATCTTTAAAAGATCTGCTTTTCACATAAGTCACACAATACCCGTAGTATAAAATAGTAGTGATCGCCCTTTTAAGAAAACTAAAACTCTTACCTTTGTAAAATCAAGTAACAACATTATTTTCCAAACGCCCAAGTTTGCCTAATTTCAAATGTTCACGTTTCTTATTTTAGAAAGGTTTCGTGGTTCATAGCCTTATTCATTTAAGAATATAATTCTCTTTTAAACAACTGAGAAACATAAGTCTTATGTGAGTAGGATATTCTTGTTTATAACAATCTTATTACAAATACCATGATCTAGAAATATCATTTTGTCTCATCTTAGCTTCTATGCAGATGGAAGTTTCTACCGTTTTAATAATACTTAATTATTCAAAACATTTCCTTTTATTAACGCCGCAGTGGTTTGTCGATACACATCCCGATTTCCAAAATCAAGAAACATTCTAAGCCATATACCTAACTTCCATAAAGCTAGTATAACTCTTAAGTTTTCAAAAGAAACCAAGTATCACACTTTTTCAAAACGATGAAATCTTTTGAAATACTTCAAGTTCTTATTATCACACATCAAGCGATTATAAACAAATCATTTACCTTTAAAACCACAAAGTATTTTCTGACCTACATAAAGTCGTTATAACCAACTTCCCATAAAGCCGTTATAACACTTTATGTTTCAAACCAATCCAATACATTTAACACACGACGCTCACCGCACTACATAGTTCACACATATCATGCTAGAAGAGATAGGAGAGGTTCACATACCTCGCGACAGTATCGACTAATAGCAAAACGCTCCAAGTACTTCCAACCGCCGCTACTCCTTAAGCCAAGTAGATCGCGCCACACGTAGTACTTCAACCTATAAGGCCACGCGCTTTATTAACATTTAGACCTCATCGCAGAACATTCTACCAAAATTGGCAAAGACCTCCCCGCAACAACAGAAATCTCCTCCTTTATCGAGGCCGCCACTAAGCCAACCAGGGGTTACACATCTAACCCGAACGGTACAATTTACTCACGTAAAAGCTACACAAGTCATCAGAATACACCCTATGTAAAACATTGATTCGATTCTTGAGCTTAAGTCCAAAGACATTGCACAAGCTATGTTCGATTATATACATAGTATACTTCAACTATATATTCCTACAACATGTAATATCCAATTACAATAGGGACAAGATAATTACCTCGATAAGCCCATAATTATCCGAAGTTTAATGTCGCTTCCCGAGCAAGGTTTAGCTACAACTCCGGCGCCCAACCCGCTCCAAACCACCCTTAGAAGTTCTAACCAACTTCTACATAACACTCCAACTAACTATGGAGATTTTCCTTGTGGTTTCGGTTTGTGGACTGACGGAAAGTATAATAGTATTTCCGGCTTCAGATAGGTATAACCTTAGAATACTACAAGGTATACGGCCAAGGTAATTGGGCATTATAACAATACTTTGAGAGTATTTCTACACCACAAAGGGGTATTATACAAAGCAACTAGCAGTGGGGTACACTCTCGGCTAGCACCCCAGAGTGGGGTGCTCTCGGCCACAAGGGAGGACGAGAACCATAAGGAAGTGGAGGAGGATTCTAACACTTAGGAAATATTTAGGATGAAGAAGTTCATCAAAGGAGAGGGTATTTATAGCACCAGCCAAGGCCACCCAATGGCCAAGATCTAGCCAAGTGTATAGCAAGTGTAAGGCCAAGATTCACCCAAGTGCCCTGGACCCTACTCCTTAAAACCCTCACAAATATCTACACAAAAATATCTACCACTGACACCCCAAAGTCGCCCAAGTCGCGCTCACTGCCCACCAAACGAGGTGCTGCGCGCCTCTCGTTGGTCCAAAATGTTCGCCTCTCGGAAAAATCCGCAAAAATAAGAAAAAGACATAGCCGGAATTTTCCTCGCAAGTTATGTAAAACGTTTAAAAACGACTCTAACCGGTGTTGTGCACAATGCCATTCTATTAGTTACTTAGGCGGGTGACACGTGTCACCCTCCTATTGGCCCAAAATAAAACATCTTCCAAAATATCCACAATGGCCAAAATCTCAAAACAAAGTGGGCTACAAAATCAGTAAATTTCTCCGTGGGCCCACGTGACCATTTCCAAAATAAAATTCCATAATTCTCTAATATTCCAGAAGTCCGAATACCAACTGGGAATCCAATTCCCATTAACGAACCTTTTTCCTTCACAAAACCGAAACTTTTCCGTGGAAAATCACCTCTTTCTTCCTTTCCACCTTTCTCGTCGATTCTCGCACGCACGCCCTCGCATACATACCTCGGAACTACGGTATAACATATCGCCGTATAGATGGGCTCAGGCCTCGTGGCCTCTCGTGTCCTACTAGCGGCCTCACGCTTTGCACTTGCCCGGGCTTGTTCATGCGAGGCATAATCGATCTGTAAAAGGAATACGTTAGAGGGTCCAACTTATAACACCTCTAAGGCACTATCTCGAGTGAGAAGAATGGAAACCAATCTAAATATCCTATAGCCTCGACATTGGTGTGGTGCACAACACACCGATAATCAAGACTCTACTAGATACTGCCTGTAGACACTTTCCGAGGATTAATCGCTGATACCACTTTTGTCACGACCGATCCGGGCTCGGATCGGTGCCTTACCCGGAACCCAAGTAGGCATACATCGAGTAATCGTGGAATATAAAAACAAGACATGAAACAAGTGTAAAATGAGACATGCTTTATCGAGAAAAGTCGCTTTCGCATATATATATAAACCAAGTCCGTAGTTACATCCCAACCGCATAATGTGACTACTGCACCTCTGGAAGTAAACAACTATGACGGACAGCCCCGCTATACCCCGAATGTACAAAACTATCTACAACAACAGTGAGATCATACCCAAAAGTCGAGCCTCTAGAAGATGGAGCTCTGACACCAAAGTAAAGATCCTAAGACGCGGATCTAGACTGCTTCCTTACTGCATTTAACGCACCCCAAAGGAGGTCAAGACAACAGTACCAAGTATATGAAATCAGAAAGTACTTTAAATGAAATCATATCATTTAAAACCAATTTTACAAATATGCATTTAAACAACCAATGTAACGCACATAGTGCCACATCACAAACAAGAGCAATAATAGGTAAATCGTAATGTGTCTTTTCTAGGTCGCGAATGATCGAAGCAAGGCCAATCGCCATAGTATCATTATGCATGCCTAATCTCGACTCCGATCCGCTTAGGCCACCTAGGCCCGCATGAGGTGTTCCTCGCATTGAGGGTAGCTACTCCTGCATCGCCCCGACTCGTAGAGTCCGCATGGCCACACGGACGCGTGAGGTATTTCCCGCACACTAACCCGGAACTCGTAGTTCGCATAGGTCCCTCGACCCGCATGAGGCATCCTCGATCGGGGCAGCTTAACCCCTGATATCATGTCAAGAGTGAGTGGTATAATACTAACATAACGCTTATCGTTAAACAACATAAGCACAATCGTAATAACCTCTTTATACAAACGTTTACAAGACACTAACACACATAGCATCATAATATGTCTACTCATCAAACCATCTTACTATACTTTCCGTAAATCAATACAAGTCTTTCATAAACACATAAGTAAACTGCCTTTTATCTTTCTTAAGTCGTTATACCTAACTTCCCATAAAGCTAGTATAACTCTTAAGCTTTTTGTTAAAAACCAAGTATTACTCTTCTTTCAAAAATGATTCATAATTCTTTTGAAATACTTCAAGATTCTTTATTATTTAGACTCAAGTCAAGAGACGCCAAGTAAAACCATGTTCGCTTAACACACGACGCCTCACCGTACTATATATATATTTTAAAATATCATGCTCAAGAGGATAGGAAGAATCACATACCTCATGCGAAATCCACCGCCAAGTCGAATATGTCGCGCAGAGTATCAACCTATAATAGTCAAATACGCTCATCAACGCCTAGACTACTCAGAGAAAGTTCTAAGCGAGGGTTCTCTATTCTACGGAAAATTGGGCAGCATTTCACCACAAACTACTCAAGCCATCAGAATACAAATTCTATGTAAGTACAGTTCAATTCTTCTTTTCTATTCTTCTGATGTGATTTCAGTTCAATTCTATTCTTCAATATCCTTCTATGTATCTTATACTTATTTCTATACTACAGTGTGTAATCTCCAATTACAATAGAAGGATAAGATTATTTACCTCGATAAGCCCAAAATTATCCAAGATATAAGTCGATCCTGAGCAAGGTTTAGCTCCTAATCTGTACGCTCCAATCCGCTCCAAGAAACCCTTAGAAGTTTCTACACAACTTCTTCTTACTACTTCAACCAACTATGAATTTTCTCCTAGGGTTTCGTTTAGTGACTAATGGATATAAGGTAGTATTTCTGGGCTTTTAGTATAGAGGTGACTTAGGAAATACTACAAGGATTGGCTAAGGTATTTGGGAATAGTAATAATACTTTGGAGAGATTTCTACCAAAAGGTGGGGGTGTTTCTGCCAGAGCTCTCAGATGGGGAGACTTGGACGAAAAACTAATAAGAGAGGGGAGGGATTTTGAGACTTGGAAAATGATTTGTGGATGAAGAATTCTTGCACTAAGTGTGGGTATTTATAGGACTACCAAGGGCCAAGATTAAGGCAAGTGGAGGGCAAGTGAGGGTGTAGATTTGGGCAAGTGTAACCTTATTCATCTCTCGGAAATAATCCGCAAAAATTATAAATGTCGTGAACTGTAATTTTCCTTCGCAAGGTTCGGAAAACTTTTCGTGAAACAATTCTTTCGTTAGTTGTGCACAATTTCGTCCCTAATGCCTAATTAAGGCTTAAACTTTAGACGCACGCCTCACGCATATACTGAAATACGGTATAATGGTATGATAACTCAATTAACAAGACACATTGCCTTACTAACAATGAGAGTAACGTTAGTATACTTACAATATAAAAATGGAAGCTCACGATCAAAGCAGACCACCCGCCCGCAAAGATCATTAAGCAATCCTACACTGACTATTTCACCCGCATAGGTCGCGTGGACCCGCATGAGGTATTCCTCGCACGGGACTATTTCACCCGCATAAGCCCTTACGACTCGCACGAGGTATTCCTCGTGATAGGTCAGATCCGCCCGCACGGGACTATTTCACCCGCATAAGCCCTCATGCGACTCGAATGAGGTATTCGTCGCATCGAGGTAGCAAATCCACTGAATATGCAATTGCCAAAAACCCGGGGAATGACCCCGAAATGAATAATATACCACTAGCACAAAACCGGCTATCATACATAACATAAGCACTACCGGCTTATCACACAATATATAAGCAAGTTAAGAATCCCCTAACTTCTTATTATTCTTGTTCACATACACTCTCATTTTAGTTTACTTAAGGCACTAACATGTCTTTTATAAAGATCCGGGAATTTAACCCAAGTACTACATACTTCTACTCTTTAAAACAAATGACTTTTTTTTTGTATAACACTTCCAAGATACTATTAACCATAGTATCAAGTCGCAATTTCGTTTCAAGACAAGTCACAATACCTTTAGAAATAAAGTTAGGTTTCTAAATCAAGTGACTCCTTTTCTTATAAAACCTTAGGCAATTGATGCCTTAAAATCAAATTGTCTTTCATTAAAACAAGTCATTTATCATACTTAAATTACTTAGAGTAAACCACTCTTTTTAACTTTCCATAAAGCTATTATAACCAACTTCCCATAAAGCCGTTATACTAGCTTTATACATTAGCAACTTACATACTTCTTTATAACCAAGAGACTTAAACTTTCCAACAAAACAAGTATCAATAATACTTTCATCATACTTAAAGTCTCTTAACTTTTGAAAGCCAAGATATCCTTAATATTTAACAAGTGAGTTAATTCCCTAACTCAATCAACTTGGACATTCTTAAAATAAGACAAGGATATCAAATGGACCTAGATTGTCAAAATCTTCAGACGCCTACCGCACTATACATTTACAACTCATTCATGCTCAAGAGATAAGAAAGTTCCACATACCTCTTCGGCTTAATCCACCGCTAAGTCCAATTCACAGACGTAGTATGTCAACCTATAATGACCATAAGACGCCTATTAACATCTTACTTCAACCGTAGAATATTATAAGTGTAAAGTCTCTAAATTCTACGGAAAATCGGACAACACCTCTTTTGTTTCTACTCACTTTGCCACCTTTTTCAAGGCCGAATTCAATAACCAAACACGCCACATTTAAGGCCCAATCAATGCAATTAACAATAGGGGATTACACGCCTACTAGACGTGTAAAATTCCGCCCCACAAAATATACCAAACTAATACAAACTACTAGTCCAATTCAGCCATATTGAGTACAATAACACCAATTCTTAACCAATTGCCATTTCAAACCAAGTGGTTTAATATAACATGATATCTAGCCACAATTGATTATAACTACTACAATCCTCAAGTAGGTAAACATGCGACGATTCTAATTATCGACCAATTTGTATTTCAATTCAAATGGCTTAACATGTCATTTTCGGATTTGAGCTTCCAAATTTCCATAACACTTATCAATCTTCATAACACATATCACATGATCAATTCTAACTTATAATAACATGGAATCTTCAATTACAAAAGTAAGACGAAGATTATACCTCATTTAGCCCAAAAATGCTCCAAGATTACAAGTTGATTCTTAGCAACTTTAGCTCCTCTTTTTGAAATTCTTCTTCCGCTAAAAATCATCTCTACTAATCCCTACAAGCTTTCCAACATATTTCCTTCTTGTTGCCTTTCCAAAAATCTCATATAGGCCTAGGGTTTTAACCATTTGAGAGAGAAGATAAGAGAAGAGAAGATTTAAAGTAAGTCTTGCAAATGATTTAAATCTAGCAAGACATGTCTTATATAGCCTTTATCTTGTTCACAAGTTAGGGGGACACTTGTCACCCACCCAGGGGTCCTTTACAACAAATATCTTCTATTTTTACCCTATTTCCGCAAAAATCCCGCCCCGCTGCTCCGCAGCCGCGCCGCGGCTCGCACTTCGCAATTTCAGCTTTCCGACGCCTGGCACTGCGCTACCGACCAGATGCTCTGTCACCGATCTTGTAACGTCCATAACTTTCTACTGATGTCCTATGGACGAGCGGTTTGTTGCGCTGGAAACTAGACTCATGAAATTCATGTTAGGCTTTTGAAACACCTAAAAACCCCAATTATACTAGGAGATATACTGCTTCCAAGTTGACTAAAAACTGTCCAAAAATATTCTGCCAACGTTTTTTTCTTTTTTCAACTTCGAATCTTATTTCCTTTCGTACGTTCTCATCTCATCCTCTTGGAATTACGGGGTGTAACAGGAACTACGGGGTATAACAATAAGAATACGTCAGAGTGAGTCCAACTTATAACACAACTCTATCGCACGATCTCAGATTGAGAAGAATGGAAACCAATCCTAAATATCATGTAGCCTCCTGATTATAGGTCCAGTGCGCAACACGCCGATAATCAAGACTCTACTAGATACAGTTTGTAGACATTTTCCGAGGACTAACTGCTCTGATACCACTTTTGTCACGACCGACCTCAGTTCAGAATCGGTGCCTTACCTCGGGCACCCTAGTGATTAGACATTAGAGAAAACCAGCGGAATAAAACTCATAGACAGGTAACAATGTAATACAAGAAACAAAGCAACCGAGCAGGTCGATTTCTGCATATATATATATCAAACCCCGAACAGTTATCCTTTACAAAACCTAACTCACAACTGGACTACAGACCTCTAAGAGTTTTTGACATAACAATTATGATGGGACAGGGCCCGCCATACCCCTGAATGTACATGTACCTACAATGGCAGGGAACCATACCAAAAGATAAGCCTCCGGAGAAACGGAGATTCCCAAAACGCAGAACTGTGATCCTATGAGCGAGGATCAACAACCAGTATACCTCTACCTGCGGCATGAACGCACTTCAAGGAGGTCGACAACATGTACTAAGTATGTGAAATCGAAAGATCAGAATGAAATGACATATCATCTTTTTAAAAGATCATTTCACAATATATAAGCAGTCATGCCAAGTCAGGTGTTACACCCCGGAAATTCCAGGATATGTTTATAAGAACGTACGTAAGAACTCAAAAATGTTAATATTTGAGACGAGTAGAAATTTATCGGAATTTTGGATTTTGTCGGAAAATGAAATATTATGATTTAACGAGAGGCGACACATGTCACCCCCCTTAGTGGTCTTGGACGAAAATGGCATGGATAAGATGGTCATTTGACCATTAGGGAGATGACCAAGTCTTGCAAATACTTAAGCTTGACATTGTTGACTAAAGTCCAAGGGCCACTTGGGCAAGATCCATGTGAAACTCATCCAAGCCATCCATATGTACTAATCTTGACCCTCCATTATGTTATATATGTACACTAGTAGTGCAAGACTTTGTCATTCTCAACACTTAGAAAAATTTTGAAATCTTGTTCTTGCTCACTATGAAATGGGGAATTTTCCAAGAGGAAAATTTTCAATTGTTGTCCAATAATCTCCCCACTTTAAACCAAGGTTCCTAAGGGTATTCTAAGGGTATCTCAATAGAAAGATCCCGGAAAATATTGTTTTCGTATTAGTCGCCAGGCGAAAACCTAAGGAGTTCTTCAAGTTTGAAGTTGGAACTTGAAGATGAGTTCTTTATAGGCTTCTAAAGGTTGCTTGGAGTGGATTGGAATGTCGAAAGGAGGAGCTAAATGTCACGACCCGAACCCGGGCCCGTGACTGGTGCATTACCCCGGGCACCCAAGTAGATATACATCAGAGTAATCAGCGGAATATAAAACAAGACATGAAATAATATGAAGTGGAAACGCTTTATTCGAGAAAAGTTGCCTTTCGGCATATATATATATATAACTTGAATCCGAACATTTACATCCCTTTTTACAAACTCTGCCCACAACAGTACTACAGACCTCTAAGAATGTTATAACGATAATGGAGGGACAGGGCCCCGCCATACCCCGAATGTAAGTACTACAACGACAGGGACTATACCTGATAAGCCTCCGAGAAACGGAGCTTCCCAAACGCTGAATCAGTGACCTATGAGCGAGGATCAACAATCGGTGTACCTTTACTGCGGCATGAACGCAGCCTCAAGGAGGTCGCACAACAGTACCAAGTATGTGAAATCGAAAAATATCGTAAATGAAATCATAATAGTCTATATAAAGCAGAAGACATATATGATAAACAATTTACTTATACACAATATGTAAGCATGTCAAGTCGTGGACTCACGCTCTAAAGTCATCACTCAAATATAACCATGGGTCTCATGCCCACAATATCAATCATGCCCGTGGAATTCTTCCTCACCGCCGATCCATGATATACAAACACCAAGGAATACATATGAACACCGTGTCCCACCGTGTCATAATAAAATCGACGGTAAGTACGAAGGCATAGCCGACTACTAAAACCCACTGCACCAACAATGCCATAAATCGTATCACGAGGTCTTTCTAGACCGCCACATGATCGAAGGCCCACTCGCGCAGATCAATGCGCGCGCTAATCTCGAACTTCCCGCACTCCGCATAGGCCACACATAGGCTCGCATGAGGTATTCCCCGCATCGAGGGTAGCTACCTCGCATCGCCCCGACTCGCAGCACGCACATAGACCGCACACTAACTCGAACTCTCGTAGCTCGCACAGTCCCCGGACCCGCATGCAGGTATTCTCGAATCATAGTCACCTGCATCGCTCGAGGTGTACCTCGCGTGGCGGCTTAACCCCTGATATCATGTCAAGAGGTGAGTGATTTAATACTAACATAACGACTTATCGTTGAAAACATAAGCACAACAAGGAAACCCCTTACACGACCATCACAAGACACTAACACACGTAGCATCCTAACATGTTTACTTATCAAATCAACAAGAAAGTATTACAAGGCTATCACAAACCAACATAGTCAAGTTATTCACACAAGGTACTTTCTATTTTATGCCAACAAGTTCGGGTTTTTATCCCCAAAGTACTTCATACATTATCTCTTTAAAAAGATCATGTTTCTTTCACAAGAGTCACACGATACAAGTAGTATTAAAAATAGAGTGACTATCTTTTAAGTAAACCAAAACAATTTCCCTTTTTAAAGACAAGTAACAACCTTCTTTTCCAAAAGTTCAAGTTTGCCTAAGTTCAATTACTCAAGTCTCTTATTTTCGAAAGGTTTCGTAGTTTATAGTCTTAATCACTTAATAATATAATTCATGTTTAAAACAATTTGAGAAACATATGCCTTATGTTTGAGTAGGTTATTCTTGTTCATAACAATCTTATTAAAGCAGCCATGATCTAGGAAATGTAATATCATTTTGTCTCATCTTAGCTTCTATGCAGATGGAGGTTTCTACTGGTTTTAATAATACTTAATTAGTCAATACATTTCCCTTTATTAGCGCTGCAGTGGTTTGTTCAATACTTATTCTCATTTCTGAAATCAATATAAGGCGTTCATAAACAATTAAGTAAATTGTTCCTTTTATCTCTCTTAAGTCGTTATACCTAACTTCCCATAAAGCTAGTATAACTCTTAAGCTTTTAAAACCAAGTATTACTCTTCTTTAAAAACGATTCTTAATTCTTTTGAAATACTTCAAGATTCTTATTAATTAGACTCAAGTCAAAAGGCATCGCAAGAAAAACCACGCTCGATTAACACACGACGCTCACCGTACTATATATATATTCTTTTAAAATATCATGCTCAAGAGGATAGGAAGAATCACATACCTCGCGACGATTATCGACAAATAGCAAAACGCTCCACTTATAACCCTAGCCTTGTCCACCCTTCAAGTAGAACATGCTACTGCAAAACTTTCAACCTATAAAGGCCATATACGTCTATCAACTTCTAGACTACTCAGTAGAATATTCTAAGCGAGAGGGTTCTCTATTCTACGGAAAATCGGGCAAAGACTTCCACCCGTTAAACTACACAATCTCAGAAAATCTGATCCTATGTAAGTACAGCTCAATCTTCTTTAATATTCTTCCGATGTGATTTGATTCAATTCTCTTCATTATACCAACCTTCTATATATCTTATACTCATTTCTATACTACTACGATGTAATTTCCAATTACAATAGAAGGACAAGAGTATTTACCTCGATAAGCCCAAAATTATCCAAGATTTAATGTCGATCCCGAGCAACGCTTAGCTCCTACTCAAGGCGCTCCAACCCGCTCCAAACAACCCTTAGAAGTTCTACGCAACTTCTTCTTAATACTTCAACCACTATGAAGATTTTCCTACGGTTTCGCTTTGGATCAAGGAAGTATAGTAGTATTCTGGCTTTTAGTATGGGTAACCTTGAATACTACAAGGTATTTGGGCAAGCTATTTTGGAATAGTAACAATACTTGGAGAATACTTTTCACTGTGGGGTATTTCACGAGAACAACTCAAGAGGGGGTTGTTTCGCCAAGGCTTCACAAAGGGGAGAGTGCTTTCTTGGACGAGAGCCTTCAAGGGAGAGGATTTCAAGACTTAGAAATTATTTGTGGATGAAGAAGTCTTCAACTAAGGATGTATTTGTAGGCCAATCAATGGCCAAGATTAAGGCAAGTGGAGGGCAAGTGGAGGGTGGGGATTTGGGCAAGTGTATCTTATCCATCTACTACACAAATATCCTACCTAACCTTGACCAAAGCTCAAGGCCTAAAACGTGCACCCAATCGTCCACTTTACCGCCCACTTGAGGGTGACACTTGTCGCCCTCTCGTTGGTCCAAAATATTTCATCTCTCGGAAAAATCTGCAAAAATAATAAATGTCGCAACCGTAATTTTCACTTCGCAAGGTTCGGAAAACTTTTCGTCGGAAAATAATTCTTTTAGGGGGTTGTGCACAAATTTTAGTCCCTTATTACTAATTAAGTCTTAAAAATTTGTACGAACACCCTCACGTACAAACTCTGGAAATACGCGGTATAACACTAAAGTTGCTAAGGATCGACTTGTAATCTTGGATCATATTTGGGCTAAATGAGGTATAATCTTCGTCTTACTTTTGTAATTGAAGATTCCATGTTATTATAAGTTAGAAATGATCATGTGATATGTGTTATGAAGATTGATAAGAAATTTGGAAGCTCAAGTCCGAAAATGACATGTTGAGTCATTTGAAATTTGATTTACAATTTGGTCGTTAACTAGAATCGTCGCATGTTATCTACTTGAAGATTATAGTTGTTATAATCAATTGCGGCTTTATAACATGTTATACTAAACAACTTGGATTGAATAGAAATTGGAAAAGAATTGGTATTGTTGTCCCTAATTGCCGAATGGACATTGTATTTTTGGACTAGTTTAATGTCAATTGTGGGGCGGAATTTTACACGTCTTGATTAAGCGTGTAATTCCCTATTTTTAACTACTTTGTTGAGCCTTAAATGTGGCGTGTTTGGTTATTGAATTCGGCCTTGAAAAAGGTGGCAAAGTATGTAGAAACAAAGGAAGTGCTGTCCGATTTTCCGTAGAATTTAGTGACTTTGCACTTGGAATATTCTACGTTTGAAGTAAGAAGTTAATAGACGTACTATGGTCATTATAGGTTGACATACTACGTACGGCATATTGGACTTGGCAAGTGGATTAAACCGAAGAGGTATGTGGAACTTTCTTATCTCTTGAGCATGAATAAGTTGTAAATGTATAGTACGGTAGACGTACGAGTTTTTGACGAATCTAGTCCATTTGATATCCTTGGCTTATTTTAAGAATGTCCAAATTGGTTGAGTTAGGAAATTAACTCACTTGTTTAAATATTAAGGATATCTTGGTTTTCAAAAGTTAAGAGACTTTAAGTATGTTGAAAGTATTTTTTATACTTGTTTTGTTGGAAAGTTTAAGTCTCTTGGTTATAAAGAAGAATGTAAGTATCTAAGGTATAAAACTAGTATAACAGCTTTATGGGAAGTTGGTTATAATAGCTTTATGAAAAGTTAAAAAGAGTGGTTTACTCTAAGTAATATAAGTATGATAAATGACTTAATAATGAAAGGCAAATTGATTTAAAGGCATCAATTGCTTAAAGTTTTAAAAGAAAGAAGTCACTTGATTTAGAAGCCTATAATTGTATTTCTAAAAGGTATCAGGACTTGTCTTGAAAAGTAGTTATGACTTGATACTATGGTTATTAGTATCTTGGAAGTTTTGTATGAAAAGAGTCATTTTAAAAGAGTAGAAATCGTAGTACTTTGGGTTAAATTCGGATTTTTATAATGACATGTTAGTGCCTTAAGTAAACTAAAAATGAGAGTGTACACGTATAAGACTAATAAAGTTAGGGATTTCTTAACTTGCTTATATATGGTATGATAAACGGTAGTGCTTATGTTATGTATGATAAGTGAAGTGCTTATGTTATGTGTGATAGTCGGTTCGCGCTAGTAGTATGTTATTCATTACGGTCATTCTCTGGTTTGTGGCATTTGCATATTCGTGGATTTGCTACCCACGATGCGAGGAATACCTCACGTGAGTCCGTATGGGCTTATGAGTGAAATAGTCCCACGCGGCGGATACAGCCTATGCGAGGAATACCTCATGCGGGTCTACACGACCTATGCGGGTGAAATAGTCCCATGCGAGGAATACCTCATGCGGGTCTACACGACCTATGCAGGTGAAATAGTCCCATGCGAGGAATACCTCATGCGGGTCCACACGACTTATGCGGGTGAAATAGTCCCAGGAGTAGGATTGCTTAATGATACTGCGGGCGGGTGGTCCTTCTTTGATCGTGAGCTTCCTATTTTTATGTTGTAAGTATACTCTTATTTACTCTCATTGTTAGTAAGGCACGATTATCGTTAATCGAGCCATCATACATGTCTCGCTTTTATTATAGACTTATGATTTCATTACGCATTTTGGGCCCACATAATTGGTACATATCAGATCGACCTCCTTCGGGGTTGCGTCACGCCGCAGTAGTATGTTGCTGATCCGCCTTAGGATCACTGCTCACCGTTGAGAAGCTCCTTTATTTCGGAGGCTTATCCCTGGTATTGTCGGTTGTTGTACATTCAGGGGTATGGCAGGGCCCTGTCCCGCCAAAGTTGTTATTCTTAGAGGTCTGTAGTCACATTTGTGGATTGGGTTGTAAAGAAAAACATGTACTGTTCTATTACGTATATTTTACGGAAGGTGGCCTTATCGGCTAGCCTGTTGTTATTTTATGTTTAAGCATTTTATAAGTTGTGTATGTTCATTGCTATTCTCTCGATGTATACAGAAAGGGTGCCAGTGTAGGGCACTGGCCGGTCTGGGGCCGGGCCGGTCGTGACATCGTGGACGATGCCTCAAAATCATTACTCAAATATAACTATGGGTCTCACGCCCACAATATCAATCATGCCCGTGGAATTCCTGCCTCACTGCCGGCAGTCCATGATATAATATACCACCAATATGTAACGAACACTGATCTCACTGCGCTATAAACCGGCTGGCAGTAGAGAGGTAACTACGATTCACTGCATCATAAAGCGATCAAGCAAGCACGGAAGCCAACTACCAGATCCACTGCATCACGCGAGCCGGGGAAGGTATCACACGACGATTCGGGCGTGATCGTGCCTTACCCTGCACTTAGTGATACAACATCGAGTAATCAATGGAACATAAAACAATACAAGACATATTATGAAATATAAACAATAATTCGAGAAAACTTGCCTTTCTACATATATATAAATAACAACTTTTTCCAACATGAACAGCTTTTATCCTTTTACAAACCCCGCCTACATGGATTACATGCACTTAAGAAATGATACGACAACAATGGAGGGACAGGGCCGCCATACCCCGAATAAACACCTACAACAACAGGGACTATACTACCGATAAGCCTCCGAGAAACGGAGCTTTCCACACGTTGACTGACCCTAAGAGCGAGATCAATGCGGTGTACCTTTACTCGCGGCATTTAACGCAGCCCCGAAGGAGGTCGACAACAGTACCAAGTATGTGAAATCGAAAATAACATCAGAAATGAAATCATAGTAGTCTATACAAAGCAGGAGACATGTATGATAACCAAACTACGCTTCACTATAAGCAAATATGTCAAGTCGTGGACTCACGCCTAAGTCATCACTCAATTTTACCAACGGGTCTCACGCCCACAACATCAATCGTGCGTGGAATACCTTTCTCATCGCCGGTTTATGATACACAAACACCAAGGAATACACATGAACACCGGGGTCCCACTGTGTCCTAATAAAACGACAGTAGTACGGCGAAGGCATAGCCACTAACACCCACGCACCCAAGCGCCATAAATGTGTCATGATATCTGCTCAGACTCACATGATAAAAGCCGGTCACCGCCCGAGATCAAATGTGCGCGTTTAGCCACGAACTTCTCCGACTCCGCATAGGCCAACCTCATAGGCCGCATGAGGTATAACCCCGCATCGAGGGTAGCTACTCCCGGCGTCGCCTCGGACTCGCACCGCGTGGCCACAAGACCGCATGACCACAAGGCAGTAAACTAACCTCGAACTCCCATAGTTCCGCATGGATCCCCGACCCGCATGAGGTATCCTCGAATCATGGTCCTGCATCGCCGAGTCTACCCGCACGGAGGGCTTAACCTCCGGACACGTCAAGGTGGGTGGTACAATACCAACATATGGTGATAGTCAAACAACTTTAAGCGCAGTCGAGGGGAAAACCCCTTTACACTAACATCACAAGATACTAACACACGTAGCATCCTAACATGTTTACTTCTCAAATCAACAAGAAAGTATTATAAGGCTATCACAAACCGATACAATCAAGTTAGTCACACAAGTTGCTACTAACAAGTTCGTATCTAACCCCAAAGTACTTCACACATTAAATCTTTAAAGATCTGTTTCTTTCACATAAGTCACACAATACAGTAGTATAAAATAGAGTGACTGTCCTCTTACGAAAACCACAACTCGTACCTTTGTAAAATCAAGTAACAACATTATTTCCCAAACGTCCAAGTTTGCCTAATTTCAAATGTTCACGTTTCTTATTTTAGAAAGGTTTCGTGGTTCATAGCCTTATTCATTTAAGAATATAATTTTCTTTTAAACAACTGAGAAACATAAGCCTTATATGTGAGTAGGATATTCTTGTTTATAACAATCTTATTACTGAACCATGATCTAGAAATATCATTTTGTCTCATCTTAGCTTCTATGCGGATGGAAGTTGCTAACTTGGTTTTATTAATACTTAATTAATCAAAACATTTCCTTTATTAACGCTTATTCGTGGTTTGTCGATACACATTCCGATTTAGAAATCAAGAAACATTCTTAAGTCGTTATACCTAACTTCCATAAAGCTAGTATAACTCTTAAGTTTTCAAAAACTAAGTATTACTTCTTTCAAAATGATTCAAAAATCTTTTGAAATACTTCAAGTTCTTTATTAACACATAACAAGCCAGTTATAGTTCAAATCAGTTACCTTTTTAAAAACCACATGTATTTTCTTACCAACATAAAGCTGTTATAACCAACTTCCCATAAAGCCGTTATAACACTTTATGTTTTACACCAATCAAATACATTTAGCACATGTACGTCTACCGTACTACATAGTTCACACATATCATGCTAGAAGAGATAGGAAGAGGTTCACATACCTCGCGACGAGTATCGACTAATAGCAAAACGCTCCAAGTACTTCCAACGCTTACGATACTCAGCGACCTTTATGGAGATTTTCCTTAGGGTTTGGTTGGTAATGGAAGAATAATAGTATTTACGGGGCTTTTACGTATGGAGTATAACCTTAGAATCTGACAAGGTATCGGCTAAGGTAATTTGGGCATTATAACAATACTTTTGAGAGTATTTCTGCACCACAAAGTGTATTATCACAACAACTAGGCTGGAGTCGCACTCTCGGCTAGCACCACAGAGGGGGTGCTCACCGACCCACGAGAGAATGCCGGCAGTTTCGAACTGACCTTCTGAGGGGAGGGAGAAGGAGGCTTCAGAGACCTTAGGCAAATTTATGGATGAAGAAGTTCGTCAAAGGGAGAGTATTTATACTCAAGCTGAGGCCAAACCGACCAATGGCGAGAATCTAGCCAAGTGCTACCTGAGTGTAGGGCGAAGATATGCCAAGTGCCCATAGTCTTACTCGCCCAGAAACCTCATGAAATATCTGCAAAAATATCTATGGCCGCCGACAGCCTTCCGAATCGTCCAAGTCATACCGCTGCTTTCCGCTGCCACCAATGAGAGGGTGCGAGAGTGCGCCCTTCGTTGGTCCAAAATGTTAGTCTCTCGGAAAAATCCATAAAAATAAGAAAAGACATGCAGGAATTTTCCCTACTGAAGATGTAAAGCGTTTGCGTCGAAGCGACTCTAGCGGGTGTTGTGCACAAATGCCATTCGGCTGGCGAGCCACCTGAGGCGGGGTGACACGTGTCACCTCTACTGTGGCAAAATAAAACATCTTAGAAAATATCACAATGGCCAAAATCTAGAAAACAAAGTGGGCCCACTTAGCCAGTAAATTTCTCAGTGGGCCCCGCGTGACCATTCAGAAAATAAAATTCATAATTCTCTAATATTCGGGAAGTCGAATACCAAATCACGGGAATCGATTCCACGTTAACGAACCTTTTTCCTTCACAAAGCGGAAACTTCCGGTGGAAAAATTACTCTCTAACTGTATTTCGATCTTTGCAGCCGTGTTCTACGATAAATGCGTCTATAGCATCGTCTACATACCCTGGCCCATGGGGTATAACATTCTTCCCACTTAGAAACATTCGTCGAGATGTTTCGCGCCTACAGAATCTCAAGAAACAAGCGTGCGCGATTATAGTGCGTACTCGGCCACAAGATAGTTCTCTACTACTATACTTACGAAACAATCTGCCATACCGCCACGTAAATACTTCACAACATACTTATATCCAAGTCTAGGAAACACCACAAATACCTCTTCCGGGGTTAAAAATATACTTAAGTCGCGATACCACTTTTGTCACTTTGTCGCGAGCGCTTGCTCGGACGACCCAACAAATGGTGCCGTCATTGCGATCCACGAGGTATGCCTACGGCCGCTTCTCGGGATGTGCCATACGGAGCCACGGTTGGTGCATTCCGTGGTAGAGGCTCGACCTCTTTATACGCTCATCCCCGAACATAACAATCTGAAGACCGGACGTCGCCTCCTAAGTCGGACGGCAATTGCTAACGTATAAGCAACCCGCCTATTCTTCATGAACTCAAAAAGCCCAATGCTTTCGGGCTAAGTTCATTCATTTCCAAAACTCGTCACACCTGTCCGGGTGGTACTTTCAAGAAGACCGACCGTCAACTGAACTCTGGCGTCGTCGCCGATTATCCATACGATTATACGGTGCGAACTTCTTCAGACGAGCTACACATCCACCGTCTGTGGAACAAGCTCAACCAACTATCGAACCTTGCCAACATCGAACCAATCGACCGGCAACCTACACTTCGCCCTCTGAGGCTTCGTAAGGCGACATCCGAACAACGAAATGGTAGCAAACGCTCCTCCACGGCGACAACAATCCTCACAACTACCTCGAAATCCACACGGCCCGTGGCGAATGCGATCTGAGACTCACTGAGTCCTTAACCTGCTCGTAAAACTTCAGAAACAAAAGCAGCCGTAACACGGGCTCCATGCGCGCCATAAGGTGAAGGTAGGCACCGTCAAGCCTTACAACCTTTACGATAAAACAACACCGCTGAGTGAACGGTCGATCGAAGAACACGATGGGCTGCCCCGTCGACCGGCCATCGGTCGAACGCAACCACGAACTCGTCTGCTGGTTAACTAAACTTGGGCCTAACACCCTCGTGACCTCACCAACCCGTGGGACCACCACGAACGGCCCACCAACAAACAAAGTCGCGGGTTGACCCGCGTAGCGCCTCAACTCGACCCACTCTCGCGTAAAACACTTGCTCACGATCCGAACAACTTTTCTAATCACGCTACGAAAACCTAGCGCTCTTCTTAGCTCAACTACCCCTTTCATTCCACACTACTCGGGGACTTATCACACAATATATCTCACGTGCACTAAGCACTGATAAGGATCAAACATAACACTACACCTTTACTCGAGATGGCCACCTCTAAGGTCTCCACGTATAACACTCTAAGGCTCACACCTTCTCTATCCCCCAAAATCTTACTCGGTTAACCCACCATGATTTCTAATCACAACTAACAAACTGCTATCAGAACATAGCACTTAAGGTATACTCACCTTGAAAGTTACCGAAGGACTCCTTTGCTCTGGCCTCTCCTGTCGCCCTGGTTAACTCGTCGATCTACGTTTTCGGCTGCTTGTACATAAGCCCGCATACGTGGCCATGCTCAGCCAACCAAGAATTACTCTTGCACACCCTCTCTTAGGTAGTCATCAAGACTCGTAGTACATCGGTATAATCTCTGGTAGCCAAATCCATAGCTAGTACAGGTCGCCTCTTTGCGATCTATATTCACGTTCGGTCCGTGGGCGAAGGTTCAAATATCATGGGCGCGGAGGAGCGCCGTCGCAGTACTAAATTCTTTGGGGCAGCGACGTCGCAGAAATCCCGAATGAAGCACTACCAGGTAATGATTGGGCTGTGCGCGCAACCCTCACGAACTCAACTCGCGGCTCCGCCGCTGCCTTGCCCTCTGGGCGGGTTGCCCTGCGGCGGGCATAACGATAAGGGAATGAATTTCGTCAGAGGGTCCACTTACAACACAGCTCTAAGGCACGATCTCAGAGTGAGAAGAATAGAAACCAATCCTAAATATCCTATAGCCTCCTGATTATTGGTGTGGTGCACAACACACCGATAATCAAGACTTCTTGGACTGATGCGTAGAGACACTTTCCGAGGATTAACTGCTCTGATACCACTTTTGTCACGACCCGATTCCGGGCCCGTGACTGGTGCCTTACCCCGGGCACCCTAGTGATACAACATCAGAGTAATCAGCGGAACATAAAACAATACAAGACATATTATGAAATATGAAACAATAATCTGAGAAAAACTTGCCTTTCGGCATATATATAAATAACAACTTTTTCCAACATGAACAGTTTTAATCCTTTTTACAAACCCTGCCCACAACAGTACTACAGACCTCTAAGAAATGATACGACAACAATGGCGGATGGGGCCCGCCATACCACGAATGTAAACACCTGCAACAACAGTGGACTATACGGCTGATAAGCCTCGAGAAACGGAGCTTTCCACGCTGACGTGACTCTAAGAGCGAGGATCAATGGCGGTGTACCTTTACTGCGGCATGAGCAGCGGCCCCAGGAGAGTCGACAACAGTACCAAGTATGGACTCGAAAATAAATCAGTAAATCAAATCATAGTATTCTATAAAAATCAGGAGACATGTATGATAACCAAACTACAGATTCAAGTAAGCGATCATGTCAAGTCGAGGACTCACGCCTTATGTCATCGCTCAATTTTACGATGGGTATCACGCCCAACATCAATCGTGTCGTGGAATACCTTCCCCCGCCAGCTTTATGATACACAAATACCAAGGAATACACGTGAACACGTGTCCACTTTGTGTCCTAATAAAACGATGCGAGGTGAAATGCGAAGGCATAGCCGACTACTAACACCCGCGAACCAACAAGGTCATAAAATGTGTCATGATATCAATACGAACCGTCACATGATAAAAGTCGGTCACTCGCCTGATATCAAATATGCGCGTCTAGCCGAACTCTCCGCACTCGCATAAAGCCATCCTCATAGGCCGCATGAGGTATAACCCGCGTCGAGGGTAGCTACTCCATGGCATCGTCCTGGACTCGCGATCGCGTAGCCACAAACCGCGTGACCACAAGGCGTAAACTAACACGGAACTCTGTAGTTCGCATGGATCCCTGGACCGCACGAGGTATCCTCGAATCACGGTCCTGCATCACCGAGTCTACCCGCGTGGAGGCGACAACCTCGGACACAAGTCAAGGTGAGTGGTACAATACCAACATAACGGTGATAGTCAAACAACTTTAAAGCGCGATCGAGGAAAACCCCTTTACACTAACATCACAAGATACTAACACACGTAGCATCCTAACATGTTTACTTCTCAAATCAACAAGAAAGTATTATAAGGCTATCACAAAACGATACAATCAAGTTATTCACACATGGTGCTTTCTACTAACAAGTTCGAATTATCTAACCCCAAAGTACTTCACACGTTAAATCTTTAAAAGATCCATTTCTTTCACATAAGTCACACAATACCCGTAGTATAAAATAGAGTGACCAGTCCTTTTAAGAAAACCAAAACTCTTACCTTTGTAAAATCAAGTAACAACATTATTTCCCAAACGTCCAAGTTTGCCTAATTTCAAATGTTCACGTTTCTTATTTTAGAAAGGTTTTGTGGTTCATAGCCTTATTCATTTAAGAATATAATTTTCTTTTAAACAATCTGAGAAACATAAGCCTTATATGTGAGTAGGATATTCTTGTTTATAACAATCTTATTACTGACAACCATGATCTAGGAAATATCATTTTGTCTCATCTTAGCTTACATGCAGATGGAAGTTGCTCTTGGTTTTATTAATACTTAATTAATCAAAACATTTCCCTTTAACGCTTATTCTTTGTGGTTTGTCGATACACATTCTGATTTCCGAAATCAGTAAAACATTCTTAAGCCGTTATACCTAACTTCCCATAAAGCTAGTATAACTCTTAAGTTTTCAAAAACCAAGTATTACTTCTTCTTTCAAAATGATTCAAAACTCTTTTGAAATACTTGAAGTTCTTTATTAACACATAACAAGCGCTTATAGTTCAAATCGATTACCTTTTAAAAACCACATGTATTTTCTTACCAACATAAAGCCGTTATAACCAACTTCCCATAAAGCCGTTATAACACTTTATGTTTTACACCAATCAAATACATTTAGTATGCGTACGTCTACCGTACTACATAGTTCACGTATCATGCTAGAAGAGATAGGAAGAGGTTCACATACCTCGCGGCCAGTATCGACTAATAGCAAGCGCCCAAGTACTTCCAACCGTGGCTACTCCTTAAGCCAAAGAGTAGAGCGCCACACGTAGTACTTCAACCTATAAGGCCACGCGCTTATTAACATCAAGATCTTATCGTAGAACATTACGAAAATTGCAAGAAATATCCTCCCCAAACGGCGTAAATCTCCTCCTCTAACAGGCTGCGAAGCCACGTGGGGTGGGTTATACATCTAACCCGAACGGGTACAATTCTACTCCACAGTACTACTACACAAGTCTCATCAGAATACAATCCTATGTAATTCTGATTCGATTCGATTCTTCAGCTTAAGTCAAAAGACATTGCCAACTAACCACGTTGATTCTATATATAGTATACTTCAACTATATATTCTAACAACATGTAATTTCCAATTACAATAGAGGGACAAGATATTTACCTCGATAAGCCCATAATTATCCGAGTTTAATGTCGATCCTGAGCAAGGTTTAGCTCGACTCAGGCGCCAACCCGCTCCAAACCACCCTTAAGTTCTAACCAACCTCTACATAACACTCCACTAACTATGGAGATTTTCCTTAGGGTTTCGGTTTTTGATCGACGGAAAGAATAATAGTATTTCTGGGCTTTTCGTATAGGTATAACCTTAGAATACAACAAGGTATACGGCTAAGGTAATTTGGGCATTATAACAATACTTTTGAGAGTATTTCTACACCACAAAGGTGGGTATTATACGAAAGCAACTAGGTTAGGGGGGGGTACACTCTCGGCTAGCACCCCTAGAGGGGGTGCTCTCGGCCACTGAGGGAGGCCCTGGCCGAACTTAACAAGGAGGGAGAAGGAGAGCTTTGAGACTTAGGCAAATTTATGGATGAAGAAGTTCATCAAAGGGAGGGTATTTATACTACAAGCCAAGGCCAACCAATGGCCAAGATCTAGCCAAGTGCTACAAGTGTAGGGCAAGATATGCCCAAGTGCCCCTAGTCCCTACTCCCAAAACCTCACAAATATCTACCAAAAATATCTACCACTTGACACCCAAATCGCCCAAGTCGCCCACTGCCCACCAATGAGAGGGTGCCAAGTGCCGCCCTCTCGTTGGTCCAAAATGTTCGTCTCTCGGAAAAATCCGCAAAAATAAGAAAGACATAGCGGAATTTTCCTCGCAAGTTATGTAAAAGGTTTCGGGGAAAAACGACTCTAACCTGGTGTTGTGCACAAATGCCATTCGGCCAAGCCACCTAGGCGGGGGTGACACGTGTCACCCTCCTATTGGCCCAAAATAAAACATCTTCCGAAAATATCCACAATGGCCAAAATCTCGAAAACAAAGTGGGCCCACAAACAGTAAATTTCTCTGGGCCCACGTGACCATTCAGAAAATAAAATTCCATAATTCTCTAATATTCCAGAAGTCCGACACCGAACTGGAATCCAATTCTATTAACTAACCTTTTTCCTTCACAAAAACCGGAAACTTTTCCGTGGAAAAATCGCCTCTTTCTTCCTTTCCAATCTTTCTGTCGTATT
The DNA here is from genome assembly GCA_029844215.1 of Przewalskia tangutica. NCBI lineage: Eukaryota > Viridiplantae > Streptophyta > Magnoliopsida > Solanales > Solanaceae > Przewalskia > Przewalskia tangutica. The sequence goes on along the minus strand of JAQGDG010000301.1, from coordinate 63,502 downwards.
CTCGTACGTACGTCCTCGCATACATACCCTGGAACTACGGGGTATAACAGTATCTAAAGCCAACGTACCAGAGCCTACCGTATCACGAGATATGACCGGGGCAAGTATCTTAAGCCATCTACTAGAGCCTGCCATATCACGAGAAATGACCAGGACAAGTATCTAAAGTGTGCCCGTGACCGGGGCAAGTACGAAGGCCAACTACCAGATTCCGCCTGCGTCACAAAGCTGACCGGGGCAAGTACGAAAGCCAACTACCAGATTCCGCCTGCGTCACAAAACCTCATGGGGAGCTAGTCCATGGAACAAACATAGTGGAAGCATACCCGTGGAATCTCCAACAGCGTCGGTATGTCCAAGTAAAATAGCGAGATATCTGACCCTCCATCGAGAGACGCGGTAGCATAAGAATACAACACTTGCACAACAAAGCTATCACAAGCAAGCATAGGCAAGTTACCATACTTCTAGACTTTCATTAACATGTAAACTGATTCACCATTTTATAAACTCAAGGTATTTTCATTTTATGCCAACAATCCGGGTTTTAACCCCAAAGTACTACGTACTTCAACTCTCTTAAAAAAAAGATCCATTTTTACGTAAAAGCCACACGATATTAATACCCGTAGTATCAAGACACGTTTTATTTTCAAACTAAGTTACTACACCTTCATAAAATAATTTCAAGGCTTTTTAAAATCAAGTAAGTTCTACTTTCATAATTCAAGTAACATATTCTTTAAATCAAGTTACCAGTTTAAATCAAATAAATAAATTATTCTTTTGTCTTCATAAAGTCGTTATAACTAACTTCCCATAAAGTCATTATAACACTTTATGTTTTAAACCAACCAAAGACAACTACACTCATTTCTGAAATCAAGAGAACTTATTCTTTAAAGACCAAGTACCCATTACTTTCGGAAATATTCTTCACAACTTTTCAACATAATACAAGTATCTTAACATTTAGAATCATGTCTAGGACATCAATGTCACGCCCCGAACCCCGGGCCACTGGTGCCCTACCTGGGCACCCTTCTATTCATACAACACAATAAACCGCGGAAGATAAATAACACTCAATTTTTTTAAAAACAAAGGCAAAGCCGATAAGGCTGTCGTAATATAAATCACCCAAAAGGGTCTACACTATTCAATAATATAAATACAACTCTAGCCAGTCCAGCCCACATATGAATACAGACCTCTAAGAGTTTGGACAAATACTATGACGACAAGGCGTCGTACTTCGAATATACCTAGCCATAATGACAAGCTCCGAACATTGGAGCCATCTCAAAATCTTTGAACCAGGATCCTAAGTCTTGCGGATCCACAATCGTAATACCTAGACTGCGGATATGAACGCAGCCTTCAAGAAGTCGGTCAACAAGTACTAAGTATGAAACGGAAATAAAGTACAACAATTAAGATCATAACTATACAAGGAATGACGAAAGTATGAAAATAAAATACGAGATCTACCGTGTCATATAAAAATCAGAGCCAACTGTACCTTGTATCACTGTACTACTGTAACACCGCACCACTTTCAAATATGAAAGCCATATCAAAATCCGGGACACCTGCCCTCAGCATATAATATCACAGAAGCATGCTCGTGGAATACAACATCACTGTCAGCATGTAACAAGTATAACATACAACTACCCGCACACTGTGCCTTTTTAACAATGAGAGTAAACTTTACATGCTTTAAAATAGGAAGCTTATGATCAATCTAGGGCCACCCACCCGTAGTATCATTATGCAAACCTACTCTGGAGTATTTCACCATGAGGTCTGTGGACCAAGATAGGACAATTTGCCCGCATAGGACTATTTCACTCGCTTAGGCCTACGGGCCGCAAGCATATACGCCATGCTCCCATGGGTAGCAAATCCATGGAGATGTATAATGTCTTGGGGTTTACCCCGCAATTATACTCGAGAAGGTGTATAACGCCTTGGGGTTTACCCGCATTTATACTCGGGAGGTGTATAACGTCTCGGGGTTTACCCGCATTTATACTCGGGAGGTGTGTAACGCCTTGGGGTTTCCGCATTTATACTCATAACACTAGCACCAATGGCTATCTTGAACAACATATGCAAGTTAAGATAATCTTTGACTCAACATCATAAAATGAATAAATCGTCATTTTAACAAACCAAGACAATTTCCATGCCTTCTTTTCAACAAATCAAGACAATACCATTTAGGCGAGCCAAGTACTATCAAGGCACAAAATAGAATAACTATCATTTAAGCAAGCCAAAGTACTATCAAGGCACTAACACACCTTGCATTACTAAGGATTAAAGTCCATTACGACAATGTACGTGAGTCAGACATTCACTTTATGAACTAAATTTCCATTTTAGGAAAGCCCAGTAATACATGTATCGCTAGGAAGTAGGATCCAATACATGTATCATTTGAAACCATCATTTAGAAAATCGAGACACTTATCGCATCAAGTATCCTTCTAAGACATTGTTTTGGCAAATCAAGGCACTAGACCTCACATGTTACTTTAAAACATCTTGAACATCAAAGTGCCACATATCATGTATTATATTAAGGACTTAATCATGGAAATTTCGCACTATTTCCTTAAAACATTTTAAACCATCCTCGACTTTCCACTAAAACTTGTTATAACAAACATCGCATAAAGCCATTATAACCACTTCATTTTTAGACAACTAACGCACCATTACCTCTTTCCTTTTTATAAAAACCAAGGCATTATCATGCCACGTAAGGGAATTGAACCCAAAGTATTTTGTACATCTATTCTTTATAAAAGAAACGTTTCATGAAATATTAGGGCGTTGGACCCAAAAGTACTTTCACCATTAAAACCAAGTTACTTACTTTTTTAAACTCAAGTAACTTATACTTTTAAGACCAACTAACTTATGCCTTCAAATCAAGTCACTTACTTTCTTTAAATCAAGTAACATATACTTTTCAAATCGAGTTACTACACATTTTTGAAATTCAAGTCCCAAGTACTTTCGAAAATCAAGCCTCATGTACTTACAAAATTAATACTTTAATGAGCCGTGAATAGGTTATTCTCGTTTATAACGATCTTGTTAAATCAGCCATGATCTAGAAAATGTAATACAATTTTGTCTTATCTTAGTTTCTATGCAGATGTAGAATTTACTCATTTCAATATAATTGATTGTCGATACATTTTCATTAACGCACTGATGGCTTGTTTTATACATATTCTCATTAGTGTAGTAATTTACCAAGGTCAACTCGACTCTAATACTTCCTAACGACTCTTACCAACATCCCCCATAAGACTTGGTAAGAACTTAGAAATATTCTAGACATGCCTTTAGCATAAAATTAATAACATGAATAATTCATATACAAGGCACGTATACTAAGAAAACAAGTCAAGTATACTCCAAATAACAAGGCAAGTATACTTCAAGGAAACAAGTCAAATATACTCCAAATAACAAGGCAAGTATACTTCAGAAACCATCAAGTATACTCCAAATAACAACGCAAGTATACTTCAAGGATAGTCATGTCGATAGAAGGAAGAAGTTCACATACCTCGTGATGACTAACTCATACGACAAGTAGAAAAATGCTTCGAAGTACTTCAACCTCATCGGCTATTCCTTAAGCCAAGTAGACTATGATACACGTAGTACTTCAACCTATAATGACGATAGAACTTCTATCAATATCATAGTTACTTAGTATAAGACTTATACCAAATAATGCCCTCAATTCTACCAAAATTTGGGCAACACTTCCTTTGTTTCTACGCACGTTTCCACCTTTCCAAGGCGTATTCATCAACCAAAACGCCACATTTATGTCACGACCCAACCGGGCCATGGCGGTGTCCTACACCGGCACCCTTACAGGTATACATCAGAGATATCAGCGGAAAATACATGAACTTTAACAAGAAATAAATAACAGGTTAGCCGATAAGGCTACCTCCCGGGATATATATATAAAACCAAAAGCAGTTACCTTTTTTTTCAAAGTGACCCACAAGATATGACTCTGCACTCTAAGAGTTTTGATATAACAATTGTGATGGGGCAGGGCCCGCCATACCCCTAAATGTACAAAGATCTACAACCTCGAGAACCGTACCAAAAGATAAAGCCTCGGAGAAATAGAGTTTTCAAGAACTGAACGATGATCCCAAGAGTGCGGATCAACAAGCTATGTACCTCAACATGCGGCATGAATGCGACCCGAAGGAGGTCAAGACAAAATATGTACCAAGTATGTAATCGAAAATCAGTAATTTAAATCATAATAGTCTAAAATAAAGCCGAGACATGTATGATAACCAAATTAACGATAACAGCGTGTCTTGCCAAAATGAAAGTCAGTTTTACCTTTTAAAAGACTATTCAACACATAAATAATAGTCACACCATGGCTAGGGACACAAGCCCTCAAAATCATCACACATCCGATGGGGTCTCAAGCCCGCAACACCAAAGCGTGCGTGGAATCCTCCATCATCGCCGACAACCATAAGTGTAAGACATATCCATGTAACGCACCGTGGCATTCTCCATCATCGCCGTGCACATATGCAATATATATATATATATATCTCATGCCCGTAGAATCCTCATCTCGCATACACGACTTCATGGAGAGCTAATCCATGGCGTAATCATAGTATATAACATGCCCGTGGAATCCCTCATCTCGAGTACATGTCTTCATGGGGAGCTAGTCCATGGAGTAATAGTATATAACATGGTCGCATGCCCCGGAATCCTTCATCGTATAAGCATGACCATGTATCAATCACATTGGAAGCATACCAGTGGAATCCTCCATCACTGTCGGTACGTCCAAGTAAATTCACAACAAGACAGACGACCCTCCAACTGAGAGACACGGCAACGTAGAAATATGATACTTGCACTCAAAGGCTATCGCAAGCAAACATAGACAAGTTCATAAAATCTTTTAGACTTTCATTAACATACAAAAATGAATTTCATTTCATAAACTCAAGGCACTTTCGTGTCACATAACAATCCGGGAATTTAACCCAAAGTACTACGTATTTCCATTCTTTTCAGAAGACTCTTTTTCATATAAAACCCCAAGATACTAACACCCGTATTATCAAGGCATATCTACATTTCAAACAAGTCACTACACTTTTAGAAATACATTTTTAGGCTTCTAAATCAAGTGAACCTTACTTTAAAACTTTAAGCAATTGATACCTTTAAATCAAATTACCCTTCTTTATTTCAAGTCATTTCTTTGTTTACATTACTAGAGAAAACCATTCCTTTAACCTTCCATAAATTTATTATAACAAACTTCCCATAAAGCCGTTATACTAACTTTATGCTTTAGAATCTAAGACATCTTCAACCGTTCATAAAGCAGTTATAACCAACTTTCCATAAAGCCGTTATAACTCTTTATGTTTTAGACAAATTCTTTCTTTTTATAACCAAGAGACTTACACTTTCTAAACCAAGTATCATAACTTTCAAAATACTTCAAGTCTCTTAACTTTAGAAATCCAGTTTCTTAACTTTGGAAATCAGGTCTCTTATCTTTAGAATAGTTTAAGAATCAATACTTTCCAAATCAAGTATTTTATACTCTTTCAAGTCAAGAAATCTTTGTTTACCTTATTAGAATTGTTACATCCCGTAAATTCAAGAGGTTAAGTTAAGAACATACGAAAGGAAATAAGATTTGAAATTGGAAAGTTGGGTTGGCAAAAATTTGTGGGCAGACTTTCAGTCAACTTTGGAGTGGTATATCTCCTAGTTCTTTAGGAGTTTTGAAGAGTTTTAAAAGATTAGTATGAAGTTCGTTGAATCTAGTTTCCAACGCAACAAACTGTTCGTCGATAGGACCTCAGAGTCAAAAATTATGGAAGTTTCAAGTTTGGTGTGATCGGGCAAAGCAGCTTCTCGGTTGAGTGCAGTGGCCGTGGCGAATCTGTGGGCGCGCGGTTGTTCAGGGGTTCGCAGGGTTGCAGCGCGCGCCGAATCAGGCGCGGCGAATGCAGAACTTTTCTGAAGTGGCAGGCGCAAGCGGCCATGGCGGCACGGCGGATTTTTGCAATGTGAGCGAAAAACAGGGATATTTTTGTTTTAAACCTATGGGAGGGTGACAAGTGTCCCTCCCATCCTTTTATCTGAAAGTGGTCCTATTTAGGGCCAAGTCTTGGAAGACTTGGCCATTTCATTTCAAACCTCCCAAGAAAGATCCTCTCCCTTCTCTCTTGATTTTTGAAGAAAACCTAGCCTAAGAGGAAATTGTTGGAGCGGCGAGAGAAGGAAAAGTGTGGGTAAACTTGTGGGAGCTTTGGTGGGCGATTTTGACGGAAGGAGGTGGAAGAAAAAGGGGCTTTTGTGGGCTATTCCTTAAGGTAAAGTTTCCTTTCTCTTGGTTATGAGCCTAAGGTCATTATATTTTAGTAGTATAGATGTGAGCCCGAGGTCATTATATTTTAGTGATTTAGAATCGAGCCTAAGGTTTTTTATTGTAGTAGTATAGAGTTGAGCCTGAGGTTGTTTTATTTGAATAGATTTGGGTCGTCGCATGTTGTAAAGGGAGATTGAAATTGTTGAAGATGTCTAGGGCTAGATATCATGTTAGACTTAAGAACTTGGATTGGAAAGAGTTGGAAGGAGTTTAGTATTGGTTATATTGTTGGCCAAGAATGGCATGGAAATTATTGGTTTATTTTGTGTTGTTGTGGGCTGAAGTTTACACGTATTAGTAGGCGTGTAATCCCCTTGTAATTGCTGAATGAATTGAGCCTTAAATGTGGCGTTGGTTATTGAATTTCGGCCTTGAAAAAGGTGGCATAGTAAGTAGAAACAAAGGAAGTGCTGTCCAAATTTCCCGTAGAACAAGGGACTTTTCATTAGAATATATTACGTTGAAGCTAAAAGCTAATAGACGTATTATGGTCATTATAGGTTGACATCTACGGACGGCATATTGGACTTGACAAGTGGATTAAGCAAAAGAGGTATGTAGAACTCTTCCTATCTCTTGAGCATGAGTAGTTATAACTGTATGGTACGGTAGACGTACGTGATTTTAAATGAAGTGAAGTCATTTGACATATTTGACTTGTTTTAAGGATGTCTAGTTGGTTGAGTTAGAGAATTAACTCACGTGTCCTTAAGAAAGAGTTATAAGAATGGTTTATCCTAATAAGGTAGACAAGGATTTCTTGACATGATCAAGTATAGAATACTAGATTCGGGAAGTATTGATTCTTGAACTATTCTAAAGATAAGAGACCTGACTCCTAAGTTAAGAAACTTGTTTTCTAAGTTAAGATTTTTGAAGTATTTTGAAGGTAGGGTAACTTGAATTGAAGTACAAGCCTCTTGGTTATAGAGAGAGCAAAGTGGTCTAAGACATAAAGAGTTATAACGGCTTTATGGGAAGTTAGTTATGACGGCTTTATGGGAGGATAAGGATGTCTTGGTTCTAAAGCATAAAGTTAGTATAACGGCTTTATGGGAAGTTGGTTATAATAACTTTATGGAAGCTTAAAGAAATGGTTTTTCTCGAATAAGGTAAGCCTAGATAAAAGAATGGATACTAAGAAAGGCAATTCGATTTAAAGGCATCAATTGCTTAAAGTTTAAAATGAGGGTCACTTGAGTTAGAAGCCAAGCATATTTCTAATAGTATAGTGACTTGTTTGAAATGTAGATAAGCCTTGATACTACGTGTTAGTATCTTGGGGTCTTATGTGGAAAAGGATCTTGGAAAGAATAGAAATACATAGTACTTTGGTTTGAATTTTCCCAGGACTTGTTCAGTGATATGGAAAGTGCCTTAAGGTCATAAAATGAGATCCATTTTGTATGTTAATGAAAGTCTAAAGAAGTTGGGAGTTTACTTGACGCATCGTTTGCGGTGAGGAGGATTCCACGGTATGCCTCCATTACCTCCTTATGAGTCTACCTAACGCATCTGCAGTTGATGTGGATTCCACGTATGTTTCCGGGTCATAGTATGAGTTTACTCGACGATCGACGGTGATGTGATTCCACGTATGCTTCCATGGTCTTAGTATGAGTTTACCGGGACATACCGTCAGTGATGTGGGATCCCACGGGTATGCACCGGGGACATGCTTACGATGAGGGATTCCGAGGCATGTATTTTGAGGGGTAAGAGTATAAATGAGGGGTACACCCCAAGATCGTTATACCACCTTCTTCGTGGTAAGAGTATAAATGGCGGGTAAACCCCAAGATCGTTATACCACCGGTTTCCGTGGATTTGCTACCCACGACGCGAGTAACACTCATGAAGTCATGTACCCGATGAGGGATTCCACGGCATGATATATGTATATATGTATGTATTGTGTATGTGTACGCCGATGAGGTAGATGCCACGCGCCACATGGTTGTATTTACTTTATGGTCTCGGCAGTGACGGGATCCCACCGCAGAGGATATAGGTATATACATGGTTAGATTTGTGTGTACGCCGACGGTGAGGAAGCGATGCCACGCGCCATGTGAGTTAGATTCACACCTAGCGGCCAAGGATGATGGGAATCCCACGCGCGCTGATATTTGAGGGTCAGTTCATAGCCCCGCGTGACTATGGTTCATATGTTGAGACAGGCTGTATAAGGTAAAACTGACTTTCATTACTTCCACTTCTGTGAGGCACAGTGTACTGCTAATTTGGTTATCATATATGTCTTCACTTGTATTTTTGACTATTATGATTTAAATTACAGTACTTTCAGTTTTGCATACTTGGTACATATTTTGTACTGACCTCCTTCGGGGGGCTGCGTTCATGCCGCAGGTTGAGGTACATAGCTTGTTGATCCGCACTCCTAGGATCACGGTTCAGTTCTGGAAAGCTCCATTTCTCCGGAGACTTTGTTTTTGGTATGGTTCCCTGAAGTCGTTGACTTTTGTACATTCAGGGGTATGGCGGGGCCCTGTCCCGTCACAGTTGTTATGTAAACTCTTAGAGGTCTGTAGTCATATTTTGTGGGTCACCTTAAAAAAAAAAAGAAATTTGAGGTAACTGCTGTTGGATTTGTTTATATCCAGGGAGGTAGCCTTATCGGCTGACCTATTATTTATTTCATTGTTTAAGTTTATGAATGTTCCGTCGTTTATCTCTGATGTATACCTGTAAGGGTGCCCAGGTAGGGCACCATGCCCGGTCGGGTCGTGACAAAAGTGGTATCAGAGCAGTTAGTCATCGGAAAGTGTCTACTGCATCGTCTAGAGTCTTGATTATTGATGTGTTGTGCACCACATCTATAATCAAGAGGCTGCAGGACATTTAGGATTTGTTTCCATTCTTCTCTCTCTGAAATCGTGCAGAGCCGCCCTACTAGGTCAATCCTCTCTCGACCTATTCTTATGTATCGCTTATGCCACCACGGAGCGCAGGGCCCGTGGCGGCAAGGCAAAGCAGCAAGAGTTGTTAGTGGTACACAAAGGATTGCTAGAATCGTGCCCGCACTATGCCCGAGGTTATGGGGATCGGCGAGATCACCACGCCGCGATAGAGCCGAGAGCAAAGAAGAACACCGTAAGTTCCGACCGACCCTTCGCCCACACCTGGGTGAATATCGAGATTACGAGAGCAGATCCGATTATTGACTAGCATTATGGCAGCGTGGCAAATACGATAGAGCCGTAGCTAACCCAGAGCCGATAGTTCGAGGATTCGGACTTTCGAGTTGTAATCCACCCGAAGTTCTATGGTTCAAGTCCAAGAGGACCTCAGAATTCATTCGGCAGTGCAATGGACTATGCAGGTGCTTAGGGCCTCGAGACGAGTCCGTTGTGTTAGCTTCTACCGTTACGCGATATTGCGTTGAACTGGTTCGAGTCGTGGTGTTGTCTAGAGGTATGGGTGCTCCTCCAAATTGAGGGTGAGTTCAGGATCCTTCTGGATCACTTTTGCCTCCCGAGACGAGCGAGAGCCCGCTTGGATATGTTCTTAGCGTTAAGACAGAATGGGAGAACCATCGAGAATACAACTCGAATTTGACTCATCGCTGTGTATGCACCCACTATTGTGGCGGATATGGCGGACAGAGTTCACCGCTATGTGATGGGACTAGACCGATATATGGTTACCGCATGTCTGGGAGTGGCTCTTCAGCCAGGTATGGATATTGCCAGACGCAGCTTATGCGCGTGGATTGAGGATAGGAGAGAGGAGCGCCAGATTCACCCGGCCAAGAGGCCGTGACGGCAGAGTTTCAGGATAGTTTTCGAGGCGGACAGCCTCAGCAACAGTCTAGGTCTACATTTCAGCCGACGCAGAGTGCTCCTTCTCGGCCTTTCCGCGAGTGGTTTGACCGCTGTGATATTCGAGCTGGGTCGTGGCTCCGGCCGGGTTCACAGATGTCTGGGGATAGTAGCTAGGGGAGGCCACCTTTGCCTCGGTGTGGTTACTGTGGTAGAGCTCATTTTGGGGAATGTCGGACCAGTCGACAAATTGTTACGCTTGCGCCAACAGGCCATTTGGCGAGAGACTGTCCGACCAGAGGTGGTACTGGTGGAATAGCACAGTCTATTGGGTCAGTTGCGGGTTCTTCGCCTTCAATGGCTAGGCAGGATGTTTATGCACCGGCAGGCCGCGGCAGAGGTCGTGGTAGCAGTTCCCAGTTTTAGCGGTCCTTTTACCCGTCTATGCGACTTCAGGTATATTTTTGATCCTTTAGAGACTTGTATGCATGATAAAGTTGTTGTATGTTTTAGTGTCATGAACGGATTACATTGAGACTATGTATGTATGCCAGAAGTAGGTGGGAAGTGCGATGAGAGAAGCATTTTAGGCCTTGAATGGGAGTAAATAGCGTTGGTGCACTGGATCTGCTTTCTTGGTTGATAATGATGGATGGGTATGCGAGTGCGATATCTTAGGATGATGAGCGACTAAATAAAGTTCCATTAATTGTAAGTACGAGGAGTATTAGATTGACTCCAAAAGAACATTCGGGGACGAATGTTTCTAAGGGGGGAAGAATGTTACACCCCGTAAATTCAAGAGGTTAAGTTAAGAACATACGAAAGGAAATAAGATTTGAATTTGGAAAGTTGGGTTGGCAAAAAGTTGTGGGCAGACTTTCAGTCAACTTTGGAGTGGTATATCTCCTAGTTCTTTAGGAGTTTTGAAGAGTTTTAAAAGATTAGTATGAAGTTCGTTGAATCTAGTTTTCAACGCAACAAACTGTTCGTCGATAGGACCTCGGAGTAAAAAATTATGGAAGTTTCAAGTTTGCGCGCAATGTGCAAAACAGCCTTGCTCGGTTCAGAGTGGTACGCCGGAATACAGTGGCCGCGACGCCGGTTGTTCGGGTTCGCAGGGTGCAGTGCGCGCCGAATGCGGTCGCGCGCCGAATGCAGGAACTTTTCTGAGTGGCGCCGCAAGTGGCCGCTGGGCGCTGAAGGCGGATTTTTGCGCAGATGACAGCGTAAAAATCGGGGATATTTTTGTTTTAAACCTATGGGAGGGTGACAAGTGTCCTCCCATCCTTTATCTGAAAGTGGTCCTATTTAGGCCAAGTCTTGGAAGACTTGGCCATTTCATTTCAAACCCTCCCAAGAAAGATCCTCTCCCTTCTCTTGATTTTTGAAGAAAACCTAGCCTAAGAGGAAATTGTTGAGCGCGGCGAGAAGGAAAAGTGTGGGTAAACTTGTGGGAAGCGTGGGCGATTTTGACTGAAGGAGGTGGAAGAAAAAGGGCTTTTGTGGGCTATTCCTTAAGGTAAAAGTTTCTTTCTGGTTATGAGCCTAAGGTCATATATTTTAGTAGTATAGATGCGAGCCCGAGGTCATATATTTTAGTGATTTAGAATTGAGCCTAAGGTTGTTTTATTGTAGTAGTATAGAGTTGAGCCTGAGGTTGTTTTATTTGAATAGATTTGGGTCGCATGTTGTAAAGGGAGATTGAAATTGTTGAAGATGTCTAGGGCTAGATATCATGTTAGACTTAAGAACTAGGATTGGAAAGAGTTGGAAGGAGTTTAGTATTGGTTATATTGTTGGCCAAGAATGGCATGGAAATTATTGGTTTATTTTGTGTTGTTGTGGGGCGGAAGTTTACACGTATTAGTAGGCGTGTAATCCCCTTGTAATTGCTGAATGAATTGAGCCTTAAATGTAGCTGGTTATTGAATTTCGCCTAAAAAGGTGGCATAGTAAGTAGAAACAAAGGAAGTGTTGCCCAAATTTCCGTAACAAGGGACTTTTCATTAGAATATATTACGTTGAAGCTAAAAGCTAATAGACGTATTATGGTCATTATAGGTTGACATCTACGGACGGCATATTGGACTTGACAAGTGGATTAAGCAAAAGAGGTATGTAGAACTCTTCCTATCTCTTGAGCATGAGTAGTTATAACTGTATGGTACGTTAGACGTACGTGATTTTAAATGAAGTGAAGTCATTTGACATATTTGACTTGTTTTAAGGATGTCTAGTTGGTTGAGTTAGAGAATTAACTCACGTGTCCTTAAGAAAGAGTTATAAGAATGGTTTATCCTAATAAGGTAGACAAGGATTTCTTGACATGATCAAGTATAGAATACTAGATTCGGGAAGTATTGATTCTTGAACTATTCTAAAGATAAGAGACTGACTCTAAGTTAAGAAACTTGTTTTCTAAGTTAAGATTTTGAAGTATTTTGAAGGTAGGGTAACTTGAATCAAGTACAAGCCTCTTGGTTTTAGAGAGAGCAAAGTGGTCTAAGACATAAAAGAGTTATAACGGCTTTATGGGAAGTTAGTTATGACGGCTTTATGGGAGGATAAGGATGTCTTGGTTCTAAAGCATAAAGTTAGTATAACGGCTTTATGGGAAGTTGGTTATAATAACTTTATGGAAGCTTAAAGAAATGGTTTTTCTCGAATAAGGTAAGCCTAGATAAAAGAATGGATACTAAGAAAGGCAATTCGATTTAAAGGCATCAATTGCTTAAAGTTTAAAACGAGGGTCACTTGAGTTAGAAGCCGAAGCATATTTCTAATAGTATAGTGACTTGTTTGAAATGTAGATAAGCCTTGATACTACGGGTGTTAGTATCTTGGGGTCTTATGTGGAAAAGGGATCTTGGAAAGAATAGAAATACATAGTACTTTGGGTTGAATTTTCCCAGGACTTGTTAAGTGATATGGAAAGTGCCTTAAGGTCATAAAATGAGATCCATTTTGTATGTTAATGAAAGTCTAAAGAAATTGGGAGTTTACTTGACGCATCGTCGGTGAGGAGGATTCCACGTACGCCTCCATTACCTCCTTACGAGTCTACCGAACGCATCGGTGATGTGGGATTCCACGGGTATGTTTCGGGTCATAGTATGAGTTTACTTGGACGATCGACGGTGATGTGGATTCCACGTATGCTTCCATGGTCTTAGTATGAGTTCACCGACATACCGTCGGTGATGTGGGATTCCACGGGTATGCACCGGGGACATGCTTACGATGAGGGATTCCGAGGCATGTAGTTTGAGGGGTAAGAGTATAAATGAGGGGTACACCCCCAAGATCGTTATACCACCTTCTTCAGGGTAAGAGTATAAATGAGGGGTAAACCCCCAAGATCGTTATACCACTGGTTTCAGTGGATTTGCTACCCACGACGCGAGTAACACCTCATGAAGTCATGCACCGAGATGAGGATTCCACGGGCATGATATATGTATATATGTATGTATTGTGTGTACGCCGGTGAGGTAGGATGCCACGGGCGCATCACATGGTTGTATTTACTTTTATGGTTGTCGGCAGTGACGGGGGATTCCACGGGCAGAGGATATAGGTATATACATGGTTAGATTTGTGTGTACGCCGACAATGAGGAAGGATGCCACGGGCGCGTCACAGAGTTAGATTTTACACCTAGCGGCGATGATGGGAATCCCGCGCGCTTGGATATTTGAGGGCTGGGGTTCATAGCCCTGGTGTGACTATGGCTCATATGTTGGGACAGGCTGTATAAGGTAAAACTGACTTTCATTACTTCCACTTCAGTGAGGCACAGTGTACTGTTAATTTGGTTATCATATATGTCTTCACTTGTATTTTTGACTATTATGATTTAAATTACGATTTCGCTTTGCATACTTGGTACATATTTTGTAATCGACCTCCGGGCCGCGCTCATGCCGCAGTTGAGGTACATAGCTTGTCGATCCGCACTCCTAGGATCACGGTTCGCCTCGAAAGCTCTATTTCTCCGAGACTTTGTTTTTGGTATGGTTCCTCAAGTCGCTGACTTTTGTACATTCTGTGGTACGGCGGGCCCTGTCCCGTCACAGTTGTTATGTAAACTCTTAGAGGTCTGTAGTCATATTTTGTGGGTCACCTTAAAAAAAAAAAAAAAATTGAGGTAACTGCTGTTGGATTTGTTTATATCCAGGGAGGTAGCCTTATCACGACCTATTATTTATTTCATTGTTTAAGTTTATGAATGTTCCGCCGTTTATCTCTGATGTATACCTGTAAGGGTGCCCAGGTAGGGCACCAGTCGCGGGCCCGGGGTCGGGTCGTGACAAGAATAAACCATTCTTTTAACCTTTCTTCCAAACAAGTGAGTTAATTCTCTAACTCAACCAACTTAGACATTCTTAAAACAAGTCAAGGGTATCAAATGAACTGACTTCATTTAAATCTCGTACGTCTACCGTACTATACATTTATAACTACTCATGCTCAAGAGATAAGAAAGTTTCCACATACCTCTCCGTCTTAATCCACTTGCCAAGTCCAATATGCCATACATATGTCAACCTATAATGACCATAATACGTCTATTAGCTTCTAGCTTCAACGTAGAATATTCTAATTGTAAAGTCCCTTATTCTATCAAAATCGACAACACTTCCTTTGTTTCTACGTACTTTTCCACCTTTTTCAAGGCCCGAATATCAGTAACCAAACGCCATATTTAAGGCCCAACAATTTAGCAATACAAAGGGGATTACATGCCTAACCGGACGTGTAAAATTCTGCCCCACAATTCATATTAAACAATCCAATTAGTTTAAGGCAACTTCTCGGCTACAACATGCTCACATATCATCCTTTTCAAATCCTTTCAATCCAAATCGTTATTCCAACATGTTATATAAGTCATAACCAATTATAACAACTATATACCCTTCTATATATAACATGTAACGATTTTAGCTAACAACCGAATTGATTACAACATTAGTGACTAACATGCCCATTTTCGGTTTTCAACAAGTCGACATGATCCAAATCTTTTCAAACTTCAATATATATACCACATGCTCATTTCTTAACTACTATAACAGGTAATCTTCAATCACATTAAGAAGGTGAATATTTTACCTCAATAAGCCCTCTTTCCGAAATTCTTCTTCACGTTAAAATCACCTCTACGAACCCCCTACAAGCTTGCCAACATATATCCTTTTTGTCGCCTTTCCAAAAATTTCATCACACTTAGGGTTTATCAACTTTTGAGAGAGAAGAGAGGAGCAATTTCTTAGAATGAAATCTTGCAAATGGTCAAGTCTTGCAAGACTTTGGCCATAATATAAGGTCTATCTTGACTTACAAGTTGGGAGGGACACTTGTCGCACTCCCATAGGCCCTCTACAAAAATATCTTCGGATTTTACCCTTTTTCCGCAAAAAAAATCCCGCCTCGGCGCCGCGGACCTGCAGCCGGCATCGTGGTGCTGCAACTTCAGAAAGTTTCAGGACTTACGGCGTCACGGCCCTGCAACCGGCGCCGCGGCGCTGTGGCGCCTGATTGGAATATTTTTCCTTCACTTCTGCCAACTGAACTTCTAACGTCCATAATTCTCCGCTCTGATGTCTTATCGATGATCGGTTTGTTACGTTGGAACATAGACTCAACGAACTTCATATTAGGCTTTTTAAACACCTAAAAACTCTTAATAAACTGGGATATATCGCACTCCAAAGTTGACTAAAAATTTGCCTAAAACATTTTTGCCAACTTATCTTTCCAAATTCAAATCTTATTTCCTTTCGTACGTTCTCATATTATTCTCTTGAAATTATGGGGCGTAACATTCTTCACCCCTTAGAAACATTCGTCCCCGAATGTTCTTTTGGAGTCAATCTAATATTTCTCGGTATAGTCTCATAAAACTACACTTAATGGAACCTAATTATGCCACCTATGGCCCTAATATATCGCACACGCATATATATCCATCATAAGTCAAACGAGAAAATAGATCCAAAGTGTGCACCATCACTATTTACTCCCATTCATGGCCTAAAAAGATTGTCTTTTCGTACTTCCAAACTCATTCTACCATATGTACATAGTCTCAATATTATCCGTTCATGACACTTAATTATACAACAACCTTATCATGCATACAAGTCTCTAAAGGGTCAAAGATATACCTGAAATCATATAGGCGGGTCGAAGGACCGCTAAAACTGGGAACTTCCACCACGACCTCACACCGCCGCATGAACATCCCGCCTAACTATAGGGCGAAGAACCCGCAATCGATCCGTAGATCGTATATCCCACCAGTGCCACCTCTGGTCGGACAGTCTCTCACCAAATGGCCCTGCTGGCCGCAAGCATAACAAGTTGTCGAAGTATTACGACACTCCCCAAAATGGGATCTACCACAGTGACCACACCGAGGCAAATGTGGCCTCCCCTAGCTACTATCCTCGGACACTGTGAACTCGCCCTGGAGCCCTGACCTGCTCCCGAATATCCCCAGCGATCAAACCCCCTGCCAGAAGACCGAGAACGAGCAATCTGCGTCGGCTGAAATGTAGACCTAGCCTGCTGCTGAGGTTGTCCGCCTCGAAAGCTATATCAAACTGCTGCCCCGCCCTCTTGGCCGGACTGGCCGCCGGTCCTCTCTCTCGCCTCAATCCCCTATGCATAAGTCTGCATCATGACAATATTCATACCTGGCTGAAGGGCCACTCCCAGATATACATTAACCATATAACAGTCTAGCCCCATCACATAGCGGTGAACTCTGTCCTCCAAGTCTGCCACAATAGTGGGCGCATACCTCGCCAATGAGTCAAACTCCAAGTTGTACTCTCTAATGGTCTGTCACGACCCGACCCCGGGGCTGCGACTGGTGCCCTACCTGGGCACCCCGTTCAAGTATACATCAGAGAATAGCAGCGGAACATACACAACATACAACATTTAGACAATAATAACACAGGCTAGCCGATAAGTCCGTCTTCCAAAAAAATATGCATAATCAAAGAAAAACTGTACAACTCGGTTCTTACAGCCTCAAACCACAACATGTGACTACAGACCTCTAGGAATAACAACAAGTATGGGATGGGGCGCTCCATACCCCGAATGTACATAAATATACAACATCGTGGAAAATCAGACTAAAAAGACAAGCCTCCGAGAAATGGAGCTTCGACGTCGAGCATGTGATCCTAAGAATGAGGATCCACCACCGCTACTCCCTACCTGCATGAACGCAACCCCGAGGAAGTGGGTCCGCATACAATATGTACTAAGTATGTAAATCGAAAATATCAGAAATTACATCATAAGTTTAAATCGCACGACCACTTCGGCCGCGATCGTGCCTACCCGGGCACCTGCTCGTGTACATATCGTAGAATAGCAATGAAACAAACAACTTAAACATATGTGTAAACAAAGATAACACAGGGCCGTAAGGCCGCTTCCATACTAAAAACATAATCAAAAGTACAATCAGATAACCTGGCCTTATAGCCCAACCACAATATGCGAATACTGCACTTGGAATAACAACGTGTGGCGGACAGGCCCCGCCATACCTCAATATACATGAATCTACTACCTCGTGGAAAACTGCACAAGAGCTAAACCTCCGAGCAAATGGAGCTTTCTCAAAGATCGAACCAATATCCTAAGAGCAAGGATCACCAACCTAGGTACCTAAACTCGCGGGCATGAACGCACCCGGCGGGGTCAAGATCGTGAACGACCTGCCCGGGCGCATCGTGCCTTACCCCTGCACCCTAGTGATACAACATCGAGTAATCACGGAACATAAAGACAATACATGAAACCAATGTAATAAGACAAAGGAAATAAGAAGACAAAGCTAACCAAAAATGGCTACCTTCGTGATATATATAAATAGCAATTTGAATAGCTTACATCCTTTTTACAAACCCCGCCACAACAGCATTACTGCACTTCTACGAATGATATGACAACAACGACGGACAGGCTCGCCATACCTCGAATGTAAGCACCTACAACAACAGGGGACTATACTAAGATAAGCCTCCGAGAAACGGAGCTTTCCAAACGCGAATCAGGACTCCTAAGAGCGAGGATCAACGATCGTGTATTTTACCGCAAGATGAACGCACTTCAAGGAGGTCAAGATAACAAAATGTAGTATGTGAAATCAAATAAATCAGAAATGAAATCATAGTAGTCTATATAAAGCAGAGACATGTATGATAACCAAACTACAATTCACAACAAATAAGCAATATGTCAAGTCGTGGACTCACGCCTCAAGTCATCACAATAGAACTGCACGGTAAGTACGAAGGCATAGCCGACTACTAAGACCCACAAGACAAACAAAATACCATAAATCGCATCACGAGGTCTTTCTGCATCGCACCACACGATCGGCCGCCACTCGCTCGCAGATCAATGCGCGCTATCCTCGAACTACCGCAGCCCGCATAGGTCACACATGACACCGCATGAGGTATTCCTCGAATCATGGTCCTGCATCACCGAGGTATACTCGCATCGAGGGCGCCTTAACCCCAGTATCCACCTAGGCTCCCGCAGCCCGCATAGTCCCTCAAAGACCGCATAGTCCCTCAAAGACCGCATAGGGCATCCCCCGCATCAGGCTAAACACCTGGAATGATCAATCCTGGAGCTCCCGCAACTCCGCATAGTCACAAGGACTGCATAGGCCGATAGACTGCATCGGGTGGCAAGCCCTGTGATAACAAGTCAAGGGGGTATGTGATACAATAACAGTACAACGGGCTTAACGTTTAACAACGTAAGCACAACAAAAGTGACCCCCTTACATAATAATCACAAGATACTAACACACGTAGCATCCTAACATGTTTACTTATCAAATCAACAAGAAAGTATTACAAGGCTATCACAAACCAATACAATCAAGTTATTCACACAAGGTACTTTCTACTAACAAGTTCGGGTATCTATCCCCAAAGTACTTCATACATTAAATCTTTAAAAGACTCGTTTCTTTCACATAAGTCACACACCCGTAGTATAAAAATAGAGTGATCGCTTTTTAAGTAACCCAAAACACTTACCTTTGTAAAATTAATTAACAACATGATTTTCCAAACGACAAAGTTTGCCTAATTTAAAATGTTCACGTGGCTTATTTTAGAAAGGTTTCGTAGTTCATAGTCTTATTTATTTAAGAATATAATTCTCTTTTAACAATCTGAGAAACATAAACCTTATGTGTGAGTAGGACATTCTTGTTTATAACAATCTTATTACAGCAGCCATGATCTAGGAAATATCATTTTGTCTTACCTTAGCTTCTATGCAGATGGAAGTTTCTACTGGTTTTAATAATACTTAATTAGTCAAAACATTTCCTTTTATAAACGCTGCAGTGGTTTATCGATACACATTCTGATTTCCGAAATCAGTAAAACATTCTTAAGCCGTTATATCTAACTTCCCATAAAGCTAGTATAACTCTTAAGTTTTCAAAAACCAAGTATTACTCTTCTTTCAAAATGATTCAGAAATCTTTTGAAATACTTCAAGTTCTTTATTACGACATAACAAGCCAGTTATAGTTCATATTAGTTACCTTTTAAAAACCACAAGTATTTTCTTACCTACATAAAGCTGTTATAACCAACTTCCCATAAAGCCGTTATAACACTTTATGTTTTAAACCAAATCAAATACATTTAGCACATGTACGTCTACCGTACTACATAGTTCACACATATCATGCTAGAAGAGATAGGAAGAGGTTCACATACCTCTTCGGTTTAATCCATCTGTCGGGTTGAATACGCCGCACGTAGAATGTCAACCTCGATTCCACTTAATTATCTGAGTCAGGAGGGTTGGAATTACGGATGATAACACCTTGATAATAACGGAACCAGTCTCTTCCTAATGTTTTCTGCTTCGCATGCTTTGTTCTAATAAAAATGGGAAGGAAACTTCGGGGCATATGTGGTTAATTCATGGTTTTCAATTTGGAAAAGATATTGGTTTCTGTTTCGTATAAGAATAAAGGGTTGGAGGATCTTATATCCTTACTTCTCAATTGTTAAAATAGATGCTTGTTGTTTCAAAATGAAAAAGGAAAGAGCAGATTACATTCTGTCTCATGTCTCTCGTTTTGCTCCTATATAAAGGACGTGAAGTATTTTGTAGACAAGCATTAAATGAAAGCTCATGATTATTCTTCCACTATCCTATTTAACCCCCCTTTAACTACCGCCACCTAATAAAATTTTATCTAGTCAACTAGGTGATTTACTTAAAGGCTTACACGTAATGACCCTATTATCCCCCTCCATTAATAATCAATCCCATAATAAACTAATTATATACATGGTTAATCTCTTGATCTCAATTCACTTAAATCCTAAAATTTCGTAAGACCTTCAGATACTCGATGTCATAATTTCGTAATATGAAACTAGTCCAACACCTCTTGTCTACTTGCCCCACAAATATCTTGCAAGACTTTGACCACTTGCCTTGCCAATTGTCCACCCATTTTCGCCCACTGACCCAATCTATGGGTGACACTTGTCGCTTCCTAATGGTCCAAAATATTTTATCTCTCAGAAAAGTCCAAAATTAATTGAAATATTGAAAACGTAAAATTTCCTTCACAAGGTTCGGAATACTTTCGTCGGAAAACAATTCTATCATTCTTACCCTAATTAGGGCGTATACATTTGTACGTACGTCCTCACATACGTATCCTGGAACTACGGGGTCTAACATTCTCCTCGCTTAGCAACATTCGTCCCAAATGTTCCTTCTAAGTCTCAAAACACACATGCGCCCGTATAGTCTTCACTACTATACTTACGAAAACAATCATGCCGTACCTGGCCATAACATAACACACGCGCAATTACTCAACTTCAAGTCCACGAGGAATCATCTCCATCACTACAAAAGCTCCCACCCAAGGTCTAAAAGATACTCCCTTCGCACCTTCATTTTACAAAAGAAATGATCACATCTATGTTCTTAACACATGCTCGCTTCTTCCCTTACTGCCGCATCTTCTCGTATACTCGAACTCTTTCTCATAACTTACCACATTTCATATCGCTTCGGTTCCTAAAATCTGGTTACTACCTCCAACTTGGTCATCATTAATCGAATACTCGATGGATCTCCGATACTTTTCCGAATATAACAACATGAAAGACCGGACGCATCGCTTCCTACGCCGGACGGCAAAAGCTAACATATAGGCAACTGGCCTATTCTTCACAAGAACTCAAAAGGCCCAAAGTAACTCGCTAAGTTCCTCTGCTTCAAAATTCGTCACACTTATCCGGTGGTACTTTCAAGAAGACCGATCACAACTCGAGCTCTAAGCGCCGCCGATTATCCGCACGACTTCTCCGCTGCCGTAACCTCTTCTAGACAAGCTTCACCCTATCCACAATACCGAACAAGCTCAACCAACTATCGCACCTTGCCAACATCGAACCAATCGACCAAGAACTTACACTTCCGCCCTACAAGGCTTCATAAGGCGACATCCGAACACCGAAATGGTAGCTTAAACGCTCCTCCACAGAGACAACAATCCTCACAACTACCCCAAATCCACACACCGCGCCCGAGGCGAATGCGATTCTGAGACTCACCTGAGTTCTTAACCCTGCCTGGTAAAACTTCCAGAAAAAAAAATAGTCGTAACCTGGGCTCCACTGCCTGTCATAAGGTGAAAGTAGGCACCTCGTGCAACCTTACAACCTTCCTTATATAATCATCTCGCATAACCCTCTGCCGAGCAAACGGTCCCCGATCGAAGACAAGATGGGCCGACCATCGCCCGACATCGGTCGAACGCTGCTCACGAACTCGTACGATGGTTAACTAAACTTGGGCCTAACACCCTCATGGCCCTATCACCAAGCGGGACCACCACAAACTAATCCCATCACAAAACAGGCCGCGGGTTGACCCGCGATTGGTCCTCAACCCGACCCGCTATCGCGCAAAAACTCTTGTTCCCCGATCCGGAACAATCTCACTAATCAAGTCACGAAAAACCTAGTGGTCTTCTTAGCTCAACTACCCTCTTTCATTCCATACCACTCAGGGATTTATCACACAAACATATCTCACGTGTACTATGCACTCTGATAAGGGTCAAACATAAAAATACATATTTTAATCGAGAGGGCCTCGCCTATAATGTCTCTACGTATAAAACTCTAAGGCTCACACTTCCTCTATCCCCCCAATCATAACTGGTTATCTAACCATGATTTCTAATCAGTATTTACACTCATGTTATCTGAACTTAACACTTAAGACATACCCATCTCATCATACGTACTAATCTCTAGAGGGTTTATGGATATACCAGATTCATCGTTTCACCCCTTAGTTGTTCTAATCAAACTCGCCTCGTAGGCGATAGCTAGGGAAGATGACGAACTACCCACCGATCTGAAGGCCAAGTCCTCCTACTAGGACACTCTTTCGACATCGACTCGACGGTCATAGGTACAACAAGTACCTACTAAAAGACGACATTCCCGGATGACGTCACACCGTGAACCGGAAGCCGGAGTTCGACCAACTCTCGCATACCCCTAACGCCCCGAACCCCGGAGGACCTCTCTGACCGTGGATGTGCATAATCAAATCCACGTGAGGTGACTCGCCTAAAGTTACCAAAGGACCTTGCCGCCCGCCCTCTCCGCCGTCCTTCGTTAACCCGCCGATCTCTACGTTTTGGCCTGCTCGCGCACAAGCCCGCATACGTGCCATGCTCGCTTCAATCAAGAATTATTCTTGCACAACCTCTCTTAGATAGTCATCAAGACTCGCGTACATCGGTATACTCTCGTAGCCAAATCCATAGTTAGTAATGTGGTCGCTTTGCGATCTATATTCTCGCCTCCTGGCCGCGAAGGTTCAAATGTCATGGCCGCAGAGGAATCGCCGCAGCTTAAACTCTGGGCTAGTGGCGACGCCGCAGAACTCCCGAACGAAGCACTACCCTAGGTAAAGATTGGGCTGTGCCTCGTAACCTCTCAGATTTACTCGCAGCCTCCTGGCCGCTTTGCCTCCGGGCCCGGGTTTCTACGCGAGGCATAGCGGTGGAAAGAAATACGTTAGAGGTCCAACTTACAACACGCCTCTAAGGCACGATCTCAGAGTGAGAAGAATAGAAACTAATCCTATATATCCTATAGCCTCCGATTATCGTGTGGTGCACAACACACCGATAATCAAGACTCTATCGATACTTCTATAGACACTTTCCGAGGATTAATCGCTCGATACCACTTGTAACGACCGCCCGGTTCGCATCGTGCCTTACCCGCACCCTAGTGATACAACATCAGAGTAATCAGCGGAACATAAAGACAATACATGAAACCAATGTAATAAGACAGTGAAATAAGAAGACAGGCTAACCAAAAATGGCTACCTTCAGTATATATATAAATAGCAATTGAACAGTTACATCCTTTTTTACAACCCTGCCCACAACAGTACTACAGACCTCTACGAATGATATGACAACAACGACGGATGGCTCGCCATACCCCGAATGTAAGCACCTACAACAACAGGGGACTATACCAAGATAAGCCTCCGAGAAACGGAGCTTTCCCAAACGCCAATCGTGACCCTAAGAGCGAGGATCAACGATCGGTGTACCTTTACTCGCGCAGATGAACGCAGCCCCGAGGTCGATAACAAAAGTGAGTATGTGAAATCAAATAACATCAGAAATGAAATCATAGTAGTCTATATAAAGCAGAGACATGTATGATAACCAAACTACGCTTCACAACAAATAAGCAAATATGTCAAGTCGTGACTCACGCCCTCAAGTCATCACAATAGAACCGTACGGGGTAAGTACGAAGGCATAGCCGACTACTAAGACCCACAGTACAAACAAAATACCATAAACTGCATCACGAGGTCTTTCTAGACCGCACCACATGATCGGCCGCCACTCGCCCGCAGTATCAATGTGCGCGTCTATCCCTGGAACTACCGCAGCTCCGCATAGGTCACACACAGACCCGCATGAGGTATTCCTCGAATCATGGTCCCAGACCGCCTGAGGTATACCCCGCATCGAGGGCAGCTTAACCCCCGGTATCCACCTAGGCTCCCGCAGCCCGCATAGTCCCTCAAAGACCGCATAGTCCCTCAAAGACCGCATAGGGCATCCCCCGCATCAGGCTAAACACCTGGAATGATCAATCCTGGAGCTCCCGCAACTCCGCATAGTCACAAGGACTGCATAGGCCGTATAGACCTGCATCAAGGGTGGCAAGCCCTCGGTATAACAAGTCAAGGGGGTATGTGATACAATAACAGTACAACGGGCTTAACGTTTAACAACGTAAGCACAACAAAAGTGACCCCCTTACATAATAATCACAAGATACTAACACACGTAGCATCCTAACATGTTTACTTATCAAATCAACAAGAAAGTATTACAAGGCTATCACAAACCAATACAATCAAGTTATTCACACAAGGTACTTTCTACTAACAAGTTCGGGTATCTATCCCCAAAGTACTTCATACATTAAATCTTTAAAAGACTCGTTTCTTTCACATAAGTCACACAATACCCGTAGTATAAAAATAGAGTGACTGCCTTTTTAAGTAACCCAAAACACTTACCTTTGTAAAATTAAGTAACAACATTATTTTCCAAACGTCCAAGTTTGCCTAATTTCAAATGTTCACGTTGCTTATTTTAGAAAGGTTTCGTAGTTCATAGTCTTATTTATTTAAGAATATAATTCTCTTTTAACAATCTGAGAAACATAAACCTTATGTGTGAGTAGGACATTCTTGTTTATAACAATCTTATTACAGCAGCCATGATCTAGGAAATATCATTTTGTCTTACCTTAGCTTCTATGCAGATGGAAGTTTCTACTGGTTTTAATAATACTTAATTAGTCAAAACATTTCCTTTTATAAACGCTGCAGTGGTTTGTCGATACACATTCTGATTTCCGAAATCAGTAAAACATTCTTAAGCCGTTATATCTAACTTCCCATAAAGCTAGTATAACTCTTAAGTTTTCAAAAACCAAGTATTACTCTTCTTTCAAAATGATTCAGAAATCTTTTGAAATACTTCAAGTTCTTTATTACCACATAACAAGCCAGTTATAGTTCATATTAGTTACCTTTTAAAAACCACAAGTATTTTCTTACCTACATAAAGCTGTTATAACCAACTTCCCATAAAGCCGTTATAACACTTTATGTTTTAAACCAAATCAAATACATTTAGCACGTACGCGTCACCGCACTACATAGTTCACACATATCATGCTAGAAGAGATAGGAAGAGGTTCACATACCTCTTGGTTTAATCCATCCGTCGGGTTGAATACGCCGTAGAATGTCAACCTCGATTCCACTTAATTATCTGAGTCAGGAGGGTTGGAATTACGGATGATAACACCTTGATAATAACGGAACCAGTCTCTTCCTAATGTTTTCTGCTCGCAGAATGCTTTGTTCTAATAAAAAAAAATGGGAAGGAAACTTCTTGGGCATATGTGGTTAATTCATGGTTTTCAATTTGGAAAAGATATTGGTTTCTGTTTCGTATAAGAATAAAGGGTTGGAGGATCTTATATCCTTACTTCTCAATTGTTAAAATAGATGCTTGTTGTTTCAAAATGAAAAAGGAAAGAGCAGATTACATTCTGTCTCATGTCTCTCGTTTTGCTCCTATATAAAGGACGTGAAGTATTTTGTAGACAAGCATTAAATGAAAGCTCATGATTATTCTTCCACTATCCTATTTAACCCCCCTTTAACTACCGCCACCTAATAAAATTTTATCTAGTCAACTAGGTGATTTACTTAAAGGCTTACACGTAATGACCCTATTATCCCCCTCCATTAATAATCAATCCCATAATAAACTAATTATATACATGGTTAATCTCTTGATCTCAATTCACTTAAATCCTAAAATTTCGTAAGACCTTCGTATACTCGATGTCATAATTTCTGTAATATGAAACTAGTCCAACACCTCTTGTCTACTTGCCCCACAAATATCTTGCAAGACTTTGACCACTTGCCTTGCCAATTGTCCACCCATTTTCGTCCACTTGACCCAATCTATGGGTGACACTTGTCGCCTTCCTAATGGTCCAAAATATTTTATCTCTCAGAAAAGTCCAAAATTAATTGAAATATTGAAAACGTAAAATTTCCTTCACAAGGTTCGGAATACTTTCGTCGGAAAACAATTCTATCATTCTTACCCTAATTAGGGCGTATACATTTGTACGTACGTCCTCACATACGTATCCTGGAACTACGGGGTATAACAAGTACAACAGGTACCGAATATGGAACAAAAATAACGTACAGTAAACAGATCATAACTGTACAAAAGAATGACAAGGACATGTATAAAAATACATACCAGATCCTGCCGTGTCATTACCACTTATGAACTTAATCGCACCTTATTATCTTTTCCCATTTTCAATAAAAATTATAGCCACATTCTTACACACATAATTAGGAAGAATCATTAAGTTCACTACTATATAACTTAACTTATCTTTCATAAGTATAATCCAGCCCTTTAAGGAGGGCGCATGTACTACGACCCAACTGACGCGATCAAGTCACACAAATATCAAAGCGTGTCCGTGGAATCCCCATCACCGCCGACTATAAGTGTAAATTATAACAATGTGACGCGTCCGTGGCATCCCACTCAGTCGGCGTGCACATACAACACATATATATGGTGCATGACCATAGGGTAACACAACCCAATCCGGGGACATATATGATAATCAAATTACAAATCATTGTGCCTTACTAACAATGAAAGTAAACCGTAGTGTCTTTACAATATAAAATAGGAAGCTCATGATCAAAACAGGACCATCCGCCCGGCGATCATTTAACCATCCTATTCCCGGGACTATTTCACCAGATAGGCGCGTGGACCCGCGTGAGGTATTCCTCGTGATGGGACTATTTCACCCGCATAAGCCCTTACGGACTCGCATGAGGTATTCTCGCATAGGTGGACCCGCCGCACGGGACTATTTCACCGCGCATAAGTCCACGGACTGCACGAGGTATTCCTCGCATCGTGGGTAGCAATTCCACGGAATCGCAAATGCCACAAACGGGAATGACCCAAAGCATCGATATACCAATAGCACACAACCGGCTATTTCCGACACATAAAGCGCTTCAACTAAACAAGCCAAAGTACTTATCAAGGCACACTTAGACAAATTCTCAACTTATCAAGTCAAAGTACTAATCAAGGCATCACATAGAATAATTCTCATTTAACAAGCCAAAGTACTTATCAAGGCACACTTAGACAAATTCTCAATTTATCAAGCCAAAGTACTAATCAAGGCATCACATAGAATAATTCTCATTTAATCAAGCCAAAGTACTTGTCAAGGCACATTTAGACAAATTCTCAATTTATCAAGCCAAAGTACTAATCAAGGCATCACATAGAATAATTCTCATTTAATCAAGCCAAAGTACTAATCAAGGCATCACATAGAATAATTCTCATTTAATCAAGCCAAAGTACTTGTCAAGGCACATTTAGACAAATTCTTAATTAATCCGGCCAAAGTGCTACGTACGTACATTCTTTTCAAAAGACTCCTTTCCAAATAAAACTTCCCCGATACTAACAACCGTAGTATCAAGTCCTATCCACCTTTCAAGACAAGTCACAATACCTTTTTAGAAATACAATTACTTTCTAAATCAAGTGACTTCTTTATTAAAAACCTTAAGCAATTGGTACCTTTAAAACAATTTGCCCTTCCTTAACACAAGTTATTTCTTTGATTACTTTATTAGGGAAACCATTCTCTTAACCTTCCATAAAGCCGTTATAACCAACTTCCCACAAAGCCGTTATAACCCTTTATGGTTTAGACTAACACGTTCCTTTTATAACCAAGAGACTTCTACTTTTTGAAACCAAGTATTAAATACTTTCAAATCAATTCTCATAACTTTCAAAAATACAATTAGTCTCTTAACCTTTTGAAAACAAGTGACTCCTTTTATTATAAAACCTTAGGCAATTTATGCCTTTAAAAACAAGTGGCCTTTTCACTAAAATCAAATCACTTATCTTTCCATAAAACAAATATAACTAACTTCCCATAAAGCCGTTATATTCCCTTTATACCTTAGCCAAAAACAATTTCCTATCCAAGGGACTTATACGTTTAAAATGGAACAAGTATCACATACTTTAAAACTCTTCAAGTCCCTTAACTTTAATAAAACTTAAGACATCCTTTATACTTTCAAAGAAGTGAGTTAATCTCCCAACTCACCCGACTTGGCTATTCACAAACTAGTAAAGGATATCAAGGTGTTGTACGTCTACCGTACTACATACGTGCAACTAGTCATGCTCAAAGATAGGAAAAGTTCTACATAGAGTAGATCACACAACTACCTCTTAACTTCTAAGAGTAACAGGAAACATGAAATGATACCACAGGTATATTCCATACATAGAATCATGCCAAAGGAAGGAAGAGGTTCACATACCTCGCGACGATTGTCGACAAGTAGCAAAATGCTCCAAAGTACTTCAACCTTGATCTATTCCATTCTTCAAGTAGGATACGCTATACTTAGTACATCAACCTATAATGGTCACCATACGTCCATTAACCTCTTATTTCAAACGTAGAATATTCTAGGTGCTAAGTCGCTAAATTCTACGGAAAATCGGACAGCACCTCCTTTGTCTTTACTTACTTTGCCACATTTTTCAAGGCCGAATACAATAACCAAACAGCCCCAATTGGCTCACCACAATTTATAAGGTAGTCCAATACAAATAATTAACAAACTATTACAAACCACAAGTACAAATTCGGCCACCTTGAGTTCAACAATACCAATTCTTATCCAATTTCTATTTCAATCCAAATTTGTAGCATAACATGATATCAAGTCGCATTTGATTATAACAACCATAATCTTTAAGTAAGTGATATGCGACGATTTCTAATAAACGACCAATTAGTAATCAAATTTTCAAGTGGCTTACATAACATTTCGGATTTAGCTACAAGCACTCCATAATACTTATAACTTCAACATATCAACTTCATGCTAGCAACAAGTAAAGCTAACAACAAAAATATAAATATATAATCTTGTAACACCCTTAAAAGACAAGATTATACCTTAACGAGTCTTAATCCAATTCCAATCCGAAGTCGCTCCTTAGTAGTTTAGAGCCTCTCCAAGACACTTCAATCCGCTTGTTGAGACCCTTAGAACCACACCAACAACTTTCCTTCAAACTTCCAATCCAAAACCTAGAAAGCCACTAGGTTTTCACTTTGCGACTAATACAAAACTCTCTTTTCCGGGTTTTCTATTGAGATATGCTTACTATACACTCAAGAACCTTGGGTTAGAGTTTGGAGTCAAATGGACAAGAACCAAATTTTTTTCCTTTTCTTTTTTGCTAGAACCCGAGAGCCCTTGGCTATGGTTCTTCAATTTGTGTGAAATTCTTCTAAGTGTTTAAGCTTGTCTACTACTACTAGTATTATATAGTGCAATGTAGGGTGAAGATGCAAACAATTGGGTGGTTTGGATGATCTGTAATAAAATATCAAGACTTTTGGGACCTTTGACTTTGGTCAAGAAACTCAAGCTCATTAATAGGAAGACTTTGTCATCTTAAGACTATGGTCAATGACCATTTTGGCCATGCCTATTTCGTCCAAGGCATCAATAAGGGGGGTGACAAGTGTCGCCCTCCCATTCGTCAAAATAATACGATTTCCGACAATTTCATATTTCCGATAAATTTACAAGTCTCAATCTTAACACTTTTGAGTTCTTACTTACGTTCTTAAAACATATCCTGTAAATACGGGGTGTAACATTCTTCCCCCCTTAGAAACATTCGTCCTCGAATGTTCTTTCGGAGTACAGTCTGATTATCGCGCGACATAGTCTCCTTATACTACACCCTTCTTACAACATATGCCACCCATGGCCACTTAACAAAATTTATTCTAAGCTGCCAACCCTGGCACTCACGAAGCCAACTAGCCCATACTTATAATGACCTCCAAGGCTGTCATAATCCTCTCTACTAGGTCTACTAGGGTCTGACGACTGTATCATCACCGGGAAAACCTCATATCCCCGGTCAGCTACCACCCCACACACTCACGGGTGTAGTTACCTCGAAAGGTTCTTATGGATTCAAGCTCTATTCCTTTACACTTGGTTGTTATCTTTCTTACTGGTCGTACTCTTTCCGTATTTCCAACTCACACTAGTATACATAACTTCCATACCGATGCTGGCCTCCAATCTTTGGAGTCACTCTAATATACAATATACGACTATTTCCGGCTTTCATGACCTGGTTCCGGTGGAACGCGTCCACGAACCCGTAAAACAATTAACTAGACTTGGGCCTTGCGCCCTCGTGACCCCGTCACGTAGAGGAACTACTACCAACTGATCCCACTCCATTCCAGGCCATGGGAGGCGTAATGAGTCCCCAACCGACTGGCGTCGACTTAACTCTTATCCTCGGTCGACTTAAAATCTTATTGCGAGAGAAAGCCTCGTATACCGAGGTCTCGGCAGAATCAATATTCTCGTGCTCGCAATTTCCATGCCCAAGCCTACCTTATGATCCCCGTGAACGGGTACAAAAACTGCTCATAATACCATAATCGCGTCGTTGATCACAAGAACCATTACTTACTCTATACGGACCTCATCCGTACAATTTTCTTAAGCCTACTACGCATCTTAATCTATTAACATGACATTCCGTTAGGTTCCTTAACATGGCTTCTTAAGGGTTCACTACCCTATCAGACAGCTCATCCCTTCCCAATTATCTCGAAATAAAACACAAAACCTTGGCGAAAATTCATTAACTAGTCCATACCTCCCCGGTATCTAGTTAGTCTTTACCAATTCCTGGTAATCTAAAATCATTCTAGGCAACACGCGTCTGACCCTCGTACATAACTCCGTATATATGTATGTCACAATACCAACTATACTATAATCATTACCAACCTGGATACGCAATCCATAGTCATTCTGGTCACGCTGCTTTCGTAGCTGCAATCAACATAACTTCGTTAGTGAGGGCGACCTAACAATCTGACTATCGCACGATCTCAGAGTGAGAAGAATGAAACCAATCCTAAATGTCCTGCAGCCTCACGATTATAGATGTGGTGCACAACACACCGATAATCAAGACTCTACTACACACTGCGTAGACACTTTCCGAGGACTAATCGCTCGATACCACTTTTGTCACGACCGACCGGGCCGCGATCGTGCCCTACTGGGCACCTGCTGTACACATCGTGAGAATAGCGGAAACACACAACTTAAACATATGTGTAAACAAAAGACAACACAGGCTGGCCGGTAAGGCCGCCTTCCATACTAAAAACATAATCAAAAGTACAACTGTACAACTCAGTTCTTACAGCCCAACCACAATATGTGAATACAGACCTCTAGGAATAACAACTGTGGCGGGACAGGGCCCCGCCATACCCCTGAATATACATGAATCTACTACCTCAGGGAAAACCGTACCAAGAGCTAAACCTCCGGAGCAAATGGAGCTTTCTCTCAAAGACTGAACCAAGATCCTAAGAGCAAGGATCACCAACCTGGGTACCTAAAACCTGCGGGCATGAACGCAGCCTCCGGCGAAGTCGATAACAGTGCAGAATATGGAGCAGAAATAACGTCTGATGCAGATCATAACTGTACAAAAGAATGACAAGGACAAGTATAAAAATACATACGGATCTGCCGTGTCATTACCACTTATGAACTTAATCGCACCTTATTATCTTTTCCCATTTTCAATAAAAATTATAGCCACATTCTTACACACATAATTAGGAAGAATCATTAAGTTCACTACTATATAACTTAACTTATCTTTCATAAGTATAATCCGGCCCTTTAAGGAGGGCGCATGTACTACCCGGCCCAATCTGGGACGCGATCAAGTCACACAAATAACAAAGCGTGTCCGTGGAATCCCCATCACCGATGACTATAAGTGTAAATTATAACCATGTGGCGTCCGTGGCATCCCACCTCACCGTCGGCGTACACACAACACATATATATGGTGCATGACCATAGGGTAACCTGACCAATCAGGGGACATATATGATAATCAAATTACAAATCATTGTGCCTTACTAACAATGAAAGTAAACCGTAGTGTCTTTACAATATAAAATAGGAAGCTCATGATCAAAACAGGACCATCCACCCGCAGCATCATTTAACCATCCTATTCCTGGGACTATTTCACCCGCATAGGCCGCGTGGACCCGCGTGAGGTATTCTCGCATGAGACTATTTCACCGCGTAAGCCCTTACAGACTGCATGAGGTATTCTCGCGTAGGTGGACGCCGCGTGGGACTATTTCACGCATAAGTCCTTACGGACCCGCGTGAGGTATTCCTCGCATCGTGGGTAGCAATTCCACGGAATCTGCAAATGCCACAAACCCGGAATGACCGAACGCGATATACCAATAGCACACAACCGGCTATTTCCAGCACACATAGGCAGTTCTCAACTAAACAAGCCAAAGTACTTATCAAGGCACACTTAGACAAATTCTCAACTTATCAAGCTGTTAAACCCCGTATTTCCAGAGTATGTACGTGGAGACATACGTACGAAAATTTGAGACTTAAAGTTTGGCATAGGTTCGAAATTTGTGCACAACACCCGATTAGAGTCGTTTTTCGACGAAACGTTTTACAAAACTTGCGAAGGGTAAAATACGGCGATGTCCTTTTTAATTTTTGCGGATTTTTCCGAGCGACGGAACATTTTTGACCAACGAGAGGGTGACACTTGTCACCCTCAAGTGGACGCCTAAAGTGGGCGGTTTGGGCTTGGACGAATGGCCTTGATTTGGGGCTTGTTTTGTGCCTTGTTTTGTGGAGTGTTTTGTGGAGTAGGGTTAGGGTGCACTTGTGCCAATCTTGGCCATCCACTTGCCCCACACATGGCTTGATCTTGTCCGTTGGTGTCCCTATAAATACCCCCTTGCTTGAAGGTTTTTCTTCATCCCTCATTTCATTCTAAGTCTTGAATTCCCTCCCCTCCTTCTTGTGGCTCTCGTCCAAAGCCTCTTCCTCCCCTTCTAGTGGCCTTTGGCGAGAGGTTCCCTCCCCTTGTGGATTCTTGCAGGGTACCCCTAGCCTAGTTGTTTGAAATATACCCTCCTTGTGGTATTGAAATACTTCTCCAAGTATTGTTATAATGCCCAAAATACCTTAGCCTTTACCTTGTAGTATTCCAAAAGTTACCTCTATACGTAGAGCCCGGAAATACTACCTTTTGTCCTCTTATTCTCAAACCGAAACCCTAAGGAAATCTTCATAGTTGGTTGAAGTATTTGAGTAGAAGTTGGTTAGAACTTCTAAGGGTTGTTTGGAGTGGTTTGGAGCGCACGGAGTAGGAGCTAAACCTTGCTCATGATCGACATTATAACTTGGATAATTTTGGGCTTATCGAGGTAAATATTCTTGTCCCCTTATTGTAATTGGAAATTACATGTTGTAGGATTATATAGTTGAAGTATACTATATATAGAACTGAACATAGCTTTGCGGCAATGTCTTTTGACTTAAGCCTGAATATAAAGAAGAGAACTGAACTGTTATTACATAGGGTTGTATGACAGTAGACTTGTGGTATTACTGTGTAGTAGAATTGTATACGTCCGGTTAGACGTATAAACCCCCCGCCCCCTGGTTGGCTTGGTAGCCGGCCTCGATAGAGGAGGAGATTTACGCTGCTGTTGCGGGGAGAGTCGCGAATTTTCGTAGAATATGGAACCATGCGGTTAGAAGTTAATAGGCGTTTGTGGCCTTATAGGTGGAAGTACTACGAGTAGCGTATTCTACTTGAAGAGTGGAAACGGCTGGCGATTCTGATCTTGTGAGCGTTTTGCTTATTTGTCGATAATCGTCGCGAGGTATGTGAACCTCTTCCTATCCTTCTAGCATGATGCTTTGTAAACTATGTAGTACGGTAGACGTACATGTGCTAATGAGTTGGTTGGTTTAAAGACATAGGTGTTATAATAGCTTTATGGGAAGTTAGTTATAACGACTCTATGTAGGTAAAAGATTGGTTTTGATTGTAAAAGTTAAGAGACTTGATCTTGAAAGATAAGAGACTTAACTTGTTTTAATTGGTAATTAACATTTTGTTAAAAGTATTGTGAAACCTCATTCATGAGTAATGAGTACTTGGTTTTAAAAAGAATAATGTTTTATTGATTTAGGAAATGAGAATAAGTGTCGAACAAACCACAACAGCGCTAATAAAGGAAAGTGTATTGACAAATAACAAATTGTTATTAAAACCAGTAGAAACCTCCATCTGCATAGAAGCTAAGATAAGACAAAATTGTATTACATTTCCTAGATCATGTTCTTTGTAACAAGATTGTTGTAAACAAGAATAAACGGCTCACGTACAAGACATATGTTACTCAATTGTTTTAAAATGGATTAAGACTATGAGTTATGAAACCTTTCTAAAATGAGAAACTTGAGCATTTGAAATTAGGCAAACTTGAACGTTTGGAAAATAATGTTGTTACTTGATTTTACAAAAGGGAAGTATTTTGGTTTACCTAAAAATGTGAGTCACTCTATTTTTATACTACGGGTATTGGGTGACTTCTATAAAAGGAATGGATCTCTTTAAAAAGGAATTTAACGTACGTAGTACTTTAGGGTTAAAACCCAGACTTGATACGAAATGGAAGTACCTTGAGTTGTGTGTAACTTGCCTATGCTTGTTGTTGTGTAACTCACCTATGCTTGTTGTGATAGCTTTTGTTGTGCAAGTGTTGATATCAGGTGACTTCTTGGGAAGGAGTGGATCTTTTTATAAAAGTCTAGAAGTATGGTAATTTGCTTGAGCTTGTTTGTGATAGCCTGGTTGTGCGGTATATTGTTGTTGATGTCACATGGACATGTCTACACCGATGCAGAATTCCGGGGGCATGTGGCCATGCGGCAGGGTTGATTACCCGATATATTGTTATTGTGGTTACATGGACATGTCTACACCGGCGCAGTCCGGGCGTGTGGCCGTGCGGCGGGGTTAATCACCCGATTATTGTTGATAATGTCACTTGGGCGTGTCTACACCGGCGCGAAATTCGGGGCATGTGGCGTGGGGCATTGTTATTATTGTTGCATCATGGGCATGTCTACACCGATCACGCACTAGGGGCATGCGGCCATGATGCGAACACGATTGATGTTGTGGGCGTGAGACCCATAGTTATATTTGAGTGATGACTTGAGGGCGTGAGTCCCTGACTTGACATGACTGCTTTTATGTTGTGAACTGTAGTTTTGTTATCATACATGTCTCTCTGTTTTTATATAGCATTATGATTTCATTCTGATATTTTCTGATTTCACATACTTGGTACTGTTGTCTTGACCTCGCCCGAGCTGCGTTCATCTGCGGTAGGAGTACATCGGTAGTGGATCCTCGCCATAGGATCACGATTCGGCGTATTAGGAAGCTCGTTCTCGGAGGCTTATCTTTGGTATGTTACTGAGTTGTAGGTTCTTATGCGATGGGGGTATGGCGGGCCACTGTCGTCATGTTGTATAAAAACTCTTGAGTGCGTAATCTTTATTGTGGGCGGGGTTTGTAAAAGGATTAAAGCGCTCGTTTTGAAAGAGTTGTTTATATATATTTTATTGCAAGGTAACCGTTTGGTTGGCCTGTTTTATGATCATGTATCTTGTTTCTTATTTAAGTTTTATATTCCGCTGGTTTTCTCTGATGTTGTATCACTAGGGTGCCCGGGGTAAGGCACCAATCACGGGCCCGGGATCGGGTCGTGACAAAAGTGGTATCAGAGCAGTTAATCCTCGGAAAGTGTCTACAGACCGTGTCTAGTAGAGTCTTGATTATCGATGTGTTGTGCACCACATCTATAATCAGGAGGCTGCAGGACATTTAGGATTGGTTTCCATTCTTCTCATTACGAGATCGTGCCTTAGAAATTGTGTTGTAAGTTGGACCCTCCGCGTATCTCGTTTTTACGATTATGCCTCGCGCAAGGCAGCGAGCGAAGAAGCGCAAGACAGAGAGTGCGCTAGTGAGATCTGAGAGAATGCGAGCGCGAGCCGTCGATACGAGTTGTGCTTGACGGCGAGTTTTGCGGCGCGCTTGCCAGCAGAGTTTAGAAGCAGCGGCGATAGGCTGCCGAGACCCTGATACTGAGCTCAGTCCACGGCTGGAAGCGAGATGAGATGGGGTACAAGAGATGGCCCGATTCTTGGCGAGTCGTAGCAGAGATATGAGGATAAATTTGAATCTGTGATTCAGTTCGATAGCACGATGGTTCACCGGCGAATAGTTTGAGGCTACGGGACTTTACGAGTTGTAGCCGCGAGTTTTATGGGTGAGGCGAGGATGATCGCGAGTTCATCCGGCGATTCTGGCGGTCATGAGAGTGATCAAGGCGGAGACCGAGTCGGTGGTCTTAGGTTCGCATCGGTGCGTGATACGCGATCGTGGTTTGATCATGGGAGTTGTCGGGAGAGCATGCGCTTCGGCGGTATGGGGCGAGTTCTCGGAGGAATTCCTCACCACTTCTTGCCTCCGCGGATGAGAAGAACGCGGTAAACGATTTATGATGCTTAGGCAGAGGCGTGCGGTTCGGGAGTACAACGTGGAGTTTGACTTCGTTGGCTCGGTATGTCCCGCTTTAGTAGCAACCATGGAGGATAGAGTGCACCGCCACGTCACGGGCTAGATGATTACCAGCGAGGCTTGTTGGTGTAGCTCTTGTTGGGCATGGACATTGCCCGCGTGCGAGCTCATGCGGCTGGGATGTGAGGCACGGAGAGGTCGACGGAATGACGAAGATCAGCGAAGAGGCGAACAACGGGGTCCTTTGGTGACTTTCGAGGCGGACCGCCTCGGCATACTAGTTTTGTACCTCCGCCCGGTCTGAGTGGTCCTCCACAACCTTGAGCATCCAGTATTCGGAGCAGTCGGGCTCGAGGTTCGAGTTTCGAGGAAGTAAGGGTGTTGGCGGATCACGGTCACCCTACCTCGGTGTGGTCGATGTGGTAGACCGCATTTGAAGTGTCGTGGTGCGAGGAGCTTGTTATTTTGCGGCGGCGGGCCATTTGCGAGGCTGTCCAGGCAAGGGTATACGGATGTTACGACTCGACCTTGAGGATCGGTGGCTGGTTCATCACGCCACTGGTATGCGCCTGCATGCGGTGTGATTAGAAAGCGGTAGAAACGGTATATCCTTAACCCTCTAGAGTTTTGTATGCTGATGTGTTTAGTGTTATGTTCGGATAGCTTTGTGCTAAAATGTGATTTAGAAAACTGGTTAGTGTAGAAGGGTAAGCCTGGGGGCATGGTATGTGTGAACCTTAGACTATGTCACGATTGAGACCTTAGAGGTAAGGTCGTCTTGAGTAAAAGATTTATTTCATGTTTGACCCTTATCAGAGTAAGTAGTACGTGGGAATTATTTGTGTGATAAGTCCATGGGTAGTGTGAGATGGAAGTGGTAGCTTTCATGACTTGATTAGGTAAGATTGTTCCGTTTCGAGGAGCAAGTGTCGGCGCGATTGTGGGTCGGGTTGATGGCCGCTCGCGGGTCGACCCGCAGCCCGGTTTTGGGTGGGGTCAGTTCTGGGTAGTCCCGCCAGGTGGTAGGGTCACGAGGGTGCTAGGCCCCAGTTTAGGTGACCATCGTATGAGTTCGTGGATATGTTCGACCAGAAGCGGTTCGTAAAGGCCGGGAATGGCCTTAAAGAAGATTGAGGTTAGTAAGATGACCAAGTTTGGAGGTAGTGACTCCACAGTTTTGAAGCGGCGATGGCGAAGTATGGCACGTCTGAGTGACACTAGAACCTCGTGGATCGCATGCGATTCGGTACCATTTGTTGGTCGCGGAGTGACACTAGAACCTCGCGGCAAAGTGACAAAAGTGGTATCGCCTGGCGAGCAAGGAAGGAAGAACGTGTGTTATTTCGTGGCCAAGCTGTGGCGTTGGCAACTTGTTAGAGGAACTTTATCGATACCCGTCTTGAGAAGGAACATTCGGGACGAATGTTTCTAAGGAGGGGAGAATGTTAAACCCCGTATTTCCAGAGTATGTACGTGGAGACATACGTACGAAAATTTGAGACTTAAAGTTTGGCATAGGTTCGAAATTTGTGCACAACACCCGATTAAGTCGTTTTTAAAAGCGTTTACAAAACTTGCGAAGGGTAAATTCCGGCTATGTCCTTTTTAATTTTTGCGGATTTTTCCGAGCGACGGAACAATTTTGACCAACGAGAGGGTGACACTTGTCACCCTCAAGTGGACGCCTGAAGTGGGCGGTTTGGGCTTGGACGAATGGCCTTGATTTGGGGCTTGTTTTGTGCCTTGTTTTGTGGAGTGTTTTGTGGAGTAGGGTTAGGGTGCACTTGTGCCAATCTTGGCCATCCACTTGCCCCACGTGGCTTGATCTTGTCCGTTGGTGTCCTATAAATACCCGCTTGCTTGAAGGTTTTCTTCATCACGCCGACCCGATCCGTGATCGCGATGCCACAGGGCACCTAGTGATACAACATCAGTGTCAGCGGAACATAAAACAATACAAGACATATTATGAAATATGAAACAATAATCTGAGAAAAACTTGCCTTTGGCATATATATAAATAACAACTTTTTCCAACATGAACAGTTTAATCCTTTTTATAAACCACCTTGTGATTACTACGGACCTCTAAGAAATGATACGACAACAATGGCGGGACGGGGCCGCCATACCACGAATGTAAACACCTACAACAACGGGGACTATACGGCTGATAAGCCTCGGAGAAGCGGAGCTTTCCATGTGACTGTGACCTAGGCGAGGATCGATGGCGGTGTACCTTTACTGCGGCGTGAGCGCGGCCCCGAAGGAGAGTCGATCTGACAGTGCAGAGTATGTGAAACTAAAAATCGTAAATGAAATCATAATAGTCTATAAAGCGGGAGACATGTATGATAACCAAACTACGATTCACAATAATAAGCGATCGTATCAAGTCGAGGACTCGCGCCAGTCGTCACTCAAATATAACAATGGGTCTCACGCCCCGCATCAATCATGCGTGGAATACCTTCCTCGCTGCCGGCGATTTATGATATAACAACACCAGGAACACATGAACACGGGTCCCACGTGCCATAATAACTGCGTGCGGGGTAAGTGCGAAGGCATGGCCACTACTACTGCGCCAGTACCAACAAGGTCATGAAGCGTATCATAAGATCTGTCTGCGTCCACATGATCAAAGCGACCACTTGCCGCGATATCTAATGTGCGCGTCTAGCCACAGAACTTTCGCGGCTCGCTAGGCAATCGTCAGATCGGCCCGCGAGGTATAACCCGCGTCGGTAGCTACTCCGGCGGCGTCTGGACTCGCCGTCGCGTAGCCCAGGACCGCGTGACCACAAGGGCGCGTCTAACACGGAACTTCCGCGATTCCGCATAGGCCTGGACCGCATGAGGTAGTCTCGAATCATAGGTCCATCGACCACTGAGTCTACCCGCGTCGGAGGCGCAACCGGAATCATCTCGAGATGAGTGATGTATAATACTATCATAACGACATCGTTAAACAACATAAGCACAACAAAGGAAAAACCCTTTACACAAACATCACAAGATACTAACACACGTAGCATCCTAGCATGTTTACTTATCAAATCAACGAAGGTATTACAAGGCTATCACAAACCAACACAATCAAGTTATACACACGGTACTTTCTACTATATGCTAACAAGTTCGGGTTTTATCCCCAAGTACTTCATACATTAACTCTTTAAAAGATCGTTACTTTCACAAAAGTCACCTGATACGTAGTATATGAAAATATAGTGATTATCTTTTGAAGTAAATCAAAACACTTCTCTTTGTAAAACTCAAGTAACACATTATTTTCCAAGCGTCCAAGTTTGCCTAATTTCAAATGTTCATGTTTCTTATTTAGAAAGGTTTAAGTAGTTCATAGTCTTATTCATTTAAGAATATAATTCTCTTTTAAACTATCGAGAAACATAAGTCTTATATGTGAGTAGGATATTCTTGTTTACAACAATCTTATTCTGACCATGATCTAGGAAATATCATTTTGTCTCATCTTAGCTTACATGCGGATGGAAGTTTCTCTTGGTTTTAATAATACTTAATCTGTCAAAACATTTCCTTTTATTAGCTGCGGTGGTTTGTCGATACACATTCGATTTCCAAAATCGGTAAAACATTCTTAAGGCGTTATACCTAACTTTCCATAAAGCTAGTATAACTCTTAAGTTTTCAAAACAAATCAAGTATTACTTCTTCTCTCAAAATGATTCAAAACTCTTTTGAAATACTTCAAGTTCTTTATTAACACATAACAAGCGGTTATAGTTCAAATCGATTTACCTTTTAAAAACCACATGTATTTTCTTACCAACATAAAGCCGTTATAACCAACTTCCCATAAAGCCGTTATAACACTTTATGTTTTACATAATCAAATACATTTAGTACGTATGCGTCTCCGTACTACATAGTTCACACATATCATGCTAGAAGAGATAGGAAGAGGTTCATACCTCGCGGCGAGTATCGACTAATAGCAAAGCGCTCAGTACTCCCAACCGGCTACTCCTAAAGCCAAGTAGAGCGCCACACGTAGTACTTGACCTATAAGGCCACAGTGACTTATTAACATTAAGATCTTATCGTAGAACATTCTACAGAAAATTAGTGACACCTCAACAGCGTAAATCTCCTCTCTCACGGGCGGCTACGAAGCCAACGGGGGTTATACATCTAACACGAGCGGGTACAATTCTACTCACGATACTACTACGAGTCTCATGTCTGATTCGATTCGATTCTTGAGCTTAAGTCAAAAGACATTGCCAACTAACCACGTTGATTCTATATATAGTATACTTTAACTATATATTCTAACAACATGTAATTTCCAATTACAATAGAGGACAAGATATTTACCTCGATAAGCCCGTAATTATCCAAGTAAAAGTCGATCTGGGCAATCGTTTAGCTCGACTCAGCGCGCTCGACCATTCTAAACCACTTAGAAGTTCTAACCAACATCTACACAATACTCCGGACTATGGAGATTTTCCTAGGGTTTCGGTTTGTGGACGGGAAGTATAATAGTATTTAGGGCTTTTAGTATAGGTATAACCTTAGAATACTACAAGGTATCGGCTAAGGTAATTTGGGCATTATAACAATACTTTGAGAGTATTTCTACACCTGAAAGGGGGTATTATCTGAAAACTTGGCTGGGGTACCCAACTGTGCACTACTAGGAGGGGTGTACCCTCGGCCAAGGAGCCTCAGGAGAGGAGGCCTCTTGGCGAACTCAACACTAAGGGAGGAGAAGATTTAACACTTAGAAACATTTAGGAAAGGATGAAGAATTCATCAAAGGAGAGGGTATTTATAGCCTGAAGGCCAACCAATGGCCAAGATTGAGCCAAGTGCTACACAAGTGTAGGGCCAAGATATGCCCAGTGCCCACAGTCCTACTCCCCAAAACCCTCAAATATCTACAAAATATCTACCACTGACCTCACGATTGCGTCGTATGCGCCCGCTTGCCCGCTGATGAGAGGGTGCCAAGTGCGCCCTCGTTGGTCCAAAATGTTCGTCTCTCGGAAAAATCCGCAAAAATAAGAAAAGACATAGCGGAATTTTCCCGCAAGTTATGTAAAGCGTTTAGTCGAAAAACGACTCTAGCAGGGTGTTGTGCACAAATGCCGTTCGGCGAGCCACTGGCGGGGTGACACGTGTCGCCTCTGATTAAAAATAAAACATCTTCGAAAATATCCTGATGGCCAAAATCTCGAAAACAAAGTGGGCCCACAAAACAGTAAATTTCTCCGTGGGCCCACGTGACCATTTAGAAAATAAATTCCATAATTCTCTAATATTCGGGAAGTCAGAATACCAAATCTGGGAATCGATTCCCGTTAACGAACCTTTTTCCTTAAAAGCGGAAACTTTTAGTGGAAAAATCGCCTCTTTCTTCGCTTTCCAATCTTTACATCCGTATTCTCAAATGCGTCGTCCTCGCATACATACGGAACTACGGGGTATAACATTCTTCCCCTTAGAAACATTCGTCGAATGTTCCTTCTAATCTCAAAAGCGAGCGGCGTGCGGTATAGTCTTCCTTTCTTACGAAACAATCACGCGGTGGCGAAATACCACGCAAAATACCTACATCCAAGTCCACGAGAAACACCTCTAACATCACCACAAATAATACTACTTTTGTCACTTTGTCGCGAGCCGCTCCGGCGACCCGACAAATGGTGCCGGGCTGCGTCACGATCTTTTGAAGGTCGTGCGCTCGAATTCTTACCATATTTACGATCTTCTTTGTAGTATCCAAAACTCGAGTTACTATCTCTAACGAGGTCATCATTAGCGGGAACATGGATGGATCTTGATACTTTCCGAACATAACAATACGAAAGCGGACGTCCTTCCTCACAAGTCGGACGGCAAATGCTAACATATAGGCAACGGCCTATTCTTCACATGAACTCACAAGGCCCAAGTAACTCGGGCTAAGTTCATACATTTCCAAAACTCGTCACACCCTGTCAGGTGGTACTTTCAAGAAGACCGACCGTCGACGAACTCTGGCGTCGTCGCGATTATCCGCGATTCTGCAGTGCGGAACTTCTACAGACAAGCTTACCATTATCCGGTCTGCTGGAACAAGTGAACGAACTATCTGAACCGCCAACATCGAAC
This sequence comes from Przewalskia tangutica, assembly GCA_029844215.1. Lineage (NCBI taxonomy): Eukaryota > Viridiplantae > Streptophyta > Magnoliopsida > Solanales > Solanaceae > Przewalskia > Przewalskia tangutica. The sequence continues at coordinate 20,298 of JAQGDG010000301.1, read as the reverse complement.
CAATCGTCAGGCAACTTACACTTCGCCCTGCAAGTCTCGTATGGCGACATCCGAACAGAAATGGTAGCTCAAGCGCTCCCTCGGGGAGACAACAATCCTCAACTACCCACGAAATCCACGCCTTTGGCGAGGCGAATGCGTCGAGACTCACTTTGAGTTCTTAACACGTGCTTGGTAAAACTTCGAAACAAAAGCAGTAACACAGGCTCCATGCGTCATAAGGTGAAGGTAGGCACCGTGCAGCCTTTACAACCTTTACGATAAATCAACCTCGCCAAGTGAGCGGTCCCGACGAAGAACACGATGGGCTGCCCCGTCGGCCCGACCGCGTCGAGCGCATCCGAACTTCGTCGTTGGTTAACTAAACTTGGGCCTAGCACCTCGTGACCCTACCAGGCGGGACCACCACGGACCCGCCGCCGTACATGCGGCGGGTTGACCGCGCGTGGCCTCGACCGGCAGCGCGACAATACTACTAGCTCCGTCGAACAATCTCCTAATCACGTTACGAAAACCTGGCGGTCTTCTTAGCTCAACTACCCTTCGTTTCACTACTTAGGGACCTATCCCCAAACACGGCTCGCGTGCACTATGCACTTTATAAAGTCAAACATAAACATACGTCTCTGCAGAGATGGCGCACCTCTAAGGTGCTTTGCGTATAAAGCTCTAAGGCTCACTTTCTCTATCCTCCAAAATCTTACTCGGTTAACCCACCATGATTTCTAATCACAACTAACACTCTGCTATCGAACATAGCACTTAAGGTATACTCGGCCAGAAAGTTCAGAAGGACCTTCTGCTCTGGCCTCTTCTGTCGCTTGGTTAACGTCGATCTCTACGTTTCTCGGCTGCTCTTGCGTAACAGGCCATGGCCGTACTCAGCCCAATGAAGAATTACTCTTGCTGACCCTTTCTTAGGTAGTCATCAAGACTCGTGGTACATCGGTATAATCTCTGGTAGCCAAATCCATGGCTAATGTGAGTCGCCTCTTTGCAATCTACATTCTGTTCGGTCGTGGGCGAAGGTTCAAATATCATGGCGATGAGGCTGCGTCGTAGTGCTAAACTCGGCCCAGGGCTAGTAACGTCGCGAAATCCCGAATGAAGCACTACCTAGGTAATGATTGGGCTGTGCCCTCATGACCCTCGTATTCTACTCGCGACTCCTCATTGCCTTGCCCTGGGCGGGTTGCCACTGCGGAGGCATAGCGGTAAGGAAAGAAATCGTTTAGAGGTCGACTTAAAACGCTCTGGCGCGCGACCTCGAGTGAGAAGAATAGAAACCAATCCTAAATATCCTATAGCCTCACGATTATTGGCGTGGTGCACAACAGCGATAATCAAGACTCTCTTGGATGCGATGCGTAGACTTTCAGAGATTAAGCGCTCACGATACCACTTTTGTCACGACCGATTAAGACGTGGTAGTGCCTTACCGGGCACCCTAATGATACAACATCAGTAATGTCGGAACATAAAACAATACAAGACATATTATGAAATATGAAACAATAATCTGAGAAAAACTTGCCTTTCGGCGTATATATAAATAACAACTTTTTCCATGAGCAGTTTTAATCCTTTTTACAAACCACGCCTACAAGATCTCTGACAGAAATGATCGACAACAATGGCGGGACGGGGCCGCCGTACCACGAATGTAAACACCTACAACAACGGGGACTATACGGCGATAAGCCTCGGAGAAGCGGAGCTTTCCATGTGACGTGACCAAGGCGAGGATCGATGAGTGTACCTTTACTGCGGCGTGAACGCGGCCCAGAAGGAGTCGATCTGCAGTGCAGTATGTGAAACTAAAAATCGTAAATGAAATCATAATAGTCTATAAAGCGAGACATGTATGATAGCCAAAACGATTCCTGATAATAGCGATCGTGTCAAGTCGGGGACTCGCGCCTCAGTCATCACTCAATATAACAATGGGTCTCACGCCACATCAATCATGCGTGGAATACCCGCCTCTGCCGTTTATGATACTCTTGACACCAAGGAACACACATGAACACGAGTCCCACGTGCCATAATAATGCGTCTGAGGTAAATGCGAAGGCATAGCCGACTACTAACACCAGCGGTACAACAAGGTCATGAAGCGTATCATAAGATCTGTCTAGCCGTCACGTGATCAAAGTGACCACGCGCGATATCTAATGTGCGCGTCTAGCCACGGAACTTTCGCGGCTCGCCTAGGCAATCAGATCGGCGCGTGAGGTATAACCCGTCGGTAGCTACTCCGGCGTCTGGACTCGCCGTCCGCGTAGCCCTGAGGACGCGTGACCACGAGGCGCGTCTAACACGGAACTTCCGCGATTCGCATAGGCCTGGACCCGCGTGAGGTAGTCTCGAATCATAGGTCCGTCGACGCTGAGTCTACCGCGTGGGCGGCGACAACCGGAATCATCTCGAGATGAGTGATGTATAATACTATCATAACGACTTATCGTTAAACAACATAAGCACAACAAAGGAAAAACCCGCTTTACCTGAACATCACGAGATACTAACGCGTAGCATCCTGGCATGTTTACTTATCAAATCAACAAGAAGGTATTACAAGGCTATCCAAACCAACACGATCAAGTTATACACACGGTACTTTCTACTATATGCTAACAAGTTGGGTTTTATCCCCAAAGTACTTCATACATTAACTCTTTAAAATCGTTACTTTCAAAAGTCACACAATACGTAGTATATGAAAATGTCACGACCCGTTAGGGCCGTGGTAGTGCTGCAAGGGCACCCAGTAGTCATACATCGAGTAACGGCGGAATATAAAACAAGGCGAAACGATTTATAAAATAAGACCACGGTTTATCGATGAAAAGCTTGCCTTTCGGCATAATATAAATAACTCAAGTTTTGATTCATCCCAGTGTACAATAGTACTCTGGACCTCTAAAGTAAACAACTATGGCGGGACGGGGCCGCCATACCTGGCTGCACAAAACTATCTACAACGGGAGATCATACAGTAGAGCCTCGGAGAAGATGGAGCTCACGACACAGCAAAGATCCTGGATGCGGATCTAGCACTGCTTGCCCCTGCGGCATGAGCGGCCGAAGGAGTCGATCTGCGGTACCAAGTATGTGAAACTATAAGGCGAAATGAAATCAAAGTATTTAAAACCTTTTCGCAAATACAATCGGTCGATTGCACATAGTGCGGCTGTAACAACAGCGGAAATGGAAAAGCATAAGGTCTATTCAGGCGCGAATGATCGAAGCAAGGCGATCGCCCGTAGTATCGTTCTGCGTGCCTAGTCTGAACTTCGCGCCGCGTAGGTCGCGCGTGAACCGCGTGAGGTAGCCCTCGCGTCGGGGCAGCCAACCCGGCATCGCCTAGGCTCCGCGGCCGCATAGTCTCGAGCCGCGTAGTCTCAGCGGACCGCATAGGAATCCCCGCGTCAGGCTAGGCGCGGAATGATCAATCACGGAGCATACATTGCTCGCGTAGTCTCGCGAACGCGTAGGCGTATAGACCCGCGTCGAGGGCAAGCCCACCGGTATAATAGTCGAGGGTAGGTGATCACGATGCGATTACAACGGACTTACGGTTAGCAGCGTAAGCCGCAAACAAGAATGACCACTTTACGGCGTTACAAGAACTAACACGACGGTAGCGTCGTGATGTCTACTTATCAAACAATCTTACTACAACCGCGAGAGTCAATACAAGGCTTTTATAAACAAGCAAAGCAGTTCCTTTTATCATTCTTAAGTTGTTATACCTAACTTCCCATAAAGCTAGCATAACTCTTAAGCCTTTGTTTTAAAAACCAATTATTTATCTTGTAAAAATGATCGATATTCTTTTGAAATGTTTTGATTCTTTGTTATTGAGCTTAAGCGTGAGGCATTAGTAAGTATTATTGAGCTTAAGCGTGAGGCATTACCATAAGTATTATTCGATTAACACGTATGCGTCTGTACTATATATTGTAAAATATCATGCTTTAGGAAGAATCACATACCGTGAAAACCACTGCCAAGTTGAATATGTCGCGGCAGAGTCGACCTATAATAGTCACGAGATATCTATCAAAGACTACTGCGAGGGTCATTCTAAGCAGAGGTTCACGATTACGGAAAGTCGGGCGGCTGACCTGCGGTGAGCTATATAAGTCTCTGTGAACGATCTATGTGTCAGTGTGATTATTCTTCTTTTAAAACCTACTTTGTGGTAATAGTTCAATTCTTTTACGTGATATTCTTCTAAGTATTTATACTTATCCTTATACTACTGATTAAGTATTCTGCAATTCAAAGAGGTTAGGATTATTACCTCGGTAAGCCCGATAATATCCTAGATAAAGTCGCTGAGCAAGGTTTAGCTCTAAGTTTATGCCCGGTAGCTCGAAACCTTAGAAGTTCTTCACAACTTCTACAAAGACTAAGGGATTTGGGCTAGGGTATTTTGGGCATTATAGCGATACTAGAAGACAACTTTTCTACGAGGGAGGGGTAGATTTGGCTAGGCTAGGGGTTAGGCCTCGGCCAAACTCACGAGGAGGGAAGGGGTGTTGGATGAAAAGCTCAAAGGGAGAGGAGGATTTTCAAGACTTGGAAGATTTGTGGATGAAGAACTCTTCGTCTTAAGAGGGTATTTATAGGTCAAGTGGCCAGATAGCGAATTAAGACAAGTGCGAGGCAAGTGTAGGGTGGAGATTTACTCACACAAATATCCTACCAACTCCTTGACTTGTGCCTGAGGCACAAAAGCGTGCTCCACCTCTCCAATCTCGTCAATGGGCGATTCAGTCCATCGATGGGAGGTGCCAAGTGTCGCCTCCGTTGGTCAAATGTTTAAATCTCTCGGAAAAATCCGCAAAAAATAGTAATGGCATGGCGGAATTTTCCTACGGCGTGGAAGCGTTTAGTCGGAAAGCGATTCTTTTAGTGAGTTGTGTACAAAAAAAACGGCCCAGGCTAACTATAAAGCCAAACTTTTAGTACGTATCTCCTTACGTACATACTCTGGAAATACGGGGTATAACATTCTCCTCGCCAGAAACATGCGTCCGAATGTTCCTTCTCAAAACGAATAACGAAGAAGCTTAAGCGGTTTGCAAATGCCACACTGACAAACAACACTTAGGCATAAATGATAATGGAAATTTACAAGTAGGAAAGTGAATTACGGAGGTGTGGGAATAGGTGAGATATACGCCTCATGTCCTCCTCGGCTTCCGTCATCTCCTGAGCTCGTTCATACAAGACCTTGGCGGGAAGCCCGCGTCACGTCGCGAGACGCGCTAACGGCGATCGATTATCGCTATGGGAACCTCGTACGATAACCCAGGTCACTGAACATCGTCGGCCGGTGCGCCTAGATGGATCCCGATACATCTCTCGGCATAGATCGTGAAACACGGATGCCTTGCCTCCGGATCGGACGGCGGATCCAACTCGTAGGCAACCTTGCTGCCTGCGGACAATCGGGCATTGATGTACCTTTTGAGTTTCCCTTCCGAATCTCATCACACCGCCATGGGTGACACCTAGGAAAACCCAATCATCTCTGCGAACTCGGATCTAACGGCGATGATCTGCATCGACTTAGCCGACTCACGGTATCGATAGTCGCTCGGATAAGCCGCCTTATCCCACTGCTGCGCAAATCTGGTCCCATTGCCACGCCGCCCGCGTCGAACCAACCTATATGGCGATCACTTCCTCCCATATAAGGCCTCGTAAGGCGCCATGCGAATCTGGAGTGGTAGCTATTATTATCGCGAACTCAGCTGGGGCAAATGATCCTCGACTACCACTGAAGTCAATAACACGGGCTCGACATATCACCGAAGTGCGGATAGTGCGCTCTGCTGTCCGTCTGTCTGCGGATGAAATGCGATGCTCGGGCTCACGTCCTAAACCTCTGGAAAGACCTCAGAAGTTAGCGAAAGCGGGCTCTGCATGCGATATAATCGAAGTAGGGACTCATGCAATCGGCGATCTCGGATGTAAAATGCAGCATAATCCTCGGTAGAAAAGTCGTCTGACGGGAAGAAAGTGGGCTGATTTAAATCGACTGTCGGCGATAACCCATATAGAATCATGTCTCCTGAGTGCGAAATCCTGTGATGAAGTCGTGTTGATCACCTCCCACTTCGGTCGGGATCTCTAAATGCGTAACAAACCACGGGCCTGCGGTGCTCTACCTTCACTGCGGCAACCGCGGGCTGAGCTCACGAACTTCTGGCGTCCTCTTCAAGCCATCCCACCAATACGATCTAAGGTGGTGGTACGTCTTAGTCGACCGGGTGGATAGTAACTTAGCGTATGTGCTTCCCCAAGAACACTGCCGAAGTCACGAAACATCGGAACACGATGCGCCCTCAAACCTTAGCACCCCGTGGTGCTACCTCAAAGGACCCTTGCCCTCGCGAAGAGGCGTATCGCGATATTGCATCAAAGCGGGATCCTCGAGCTGTTGCCTCTTCGCTCGCCGGCGATGGAAGACCGGCAACCTCGCGAACTCTAACCGTGCTATCGAATCAATCAAGCGGACACTGAGGCTCGCTAAGCGATGCAAATCACGAACCATGTCCTCTCTCTGTTGCATCGATAGGCTCCCTGACCCTCGACTAAGAGCATACGCCAGCATTGGCCTTCCGGGTAGTGCGGGATATCAACATCGTAATCCTTAGCAACTACAACCACGTCTCTGCCGTAAGTTGGCTCCTGGTGAAGATATCTTTGGAGGCTCTTGTGGTGCTGTAAAAATATCCACGTGAACCCCATACAAATAGTGCCTCCAGGATCTTGGCGTGAATCACGCGCGACTCCAAATCATGGGTGGGGTAGTTCCTCGTGTTTCTTCCGGTGTCGGGATGCGTATGCTATAACGCCATCTTGCATCAACACATCCCAACCCGATGCACGGCGTCACAATACGACATAACCATCTGGACCCTCGGAAGGTAAGAAGCGAGGCGGTCGTCGATCTCTCTCGGCCGGAAACCACGCTCCTATGACATCGGCTGAAACTTGGCGCTTACGAGTCGCCTAGTCAATGGTGCGAGATAGAAGCAAACTTCTCCACGAACCGATAATATCTGCAAGGCCCGAGCTGCGAACCTCTGCCGGAGTAGTAGGTCAGGCCAAGTTAAATTGCCTCGATCTTGGCGTATCCTCGAATGCCATCGGCCAGCAATATGCCCAGCGCCAGAAGTCAGCAAAACTCACGTTTGGAAAACTTGGCGTACAAGCTGCTGGTCTGGAAGCTGTACGATCGCCGAATGCTCGCGTGCTCGCTCTGGCGAGAATAAGCGAATATCATCAATGAACACTATCACAAGCGTGTCCAAAATGGTTTGAACACTTTCGGTTCATCAAATCCATGAATCTGCGGGAGCATTGGTCAACCCAAAGACATGACCACGAACTCGTAATGCGATGCGGGTCGGAATGCGATCTAGGGACATCAGCCTCTCGACGCGAACGATGATAGCGACGGATCAATCTTGGAGAAACATCTCGCCACACGGCTGGTCGAACAAATCATCAATCACGGGAAGGGTATCTGTTCTTAATGGTAACCTTGTTCGGTGCTGTAATCAACACATGCGCGGCGTCGTCCTTCTTTCACGAACAATGCGGCTCCCGGGGAGAAACACTGGGCTGATGAAGCCGCTTCTCGGCAAATCCTAAGGTGATCCTTGACTCTCTCAACTCGGCGGGTGCCATTACGTATGGCGGAATGGAAATAGGCGAGTATCGCGACATCTATCTGGCTTCGATCTCCTCTCGGGAGGGATGCAGGAGGTTATCTGGAAACACGTCGGGAACTTCGTGACCTCTGGGCCAGTGGAAATGCGTACCGGCTTGATGCTCGAACACGAGCGAGATGGTAGATATACCATACGCACCATCTTCCCTAGCCTTGGTGAAATAAACCTACCACCGGCGATACCGTGCTCCACTCCGACAATCGGCTCGCCGAGCTGGAACGTACTACTCTCTGCGATCCACGTTGGCGTAGCGAGGCTAGCCAATCCATCCCGTGATCACGTCGAAGTCAATCATCTCGACTCTATCAGTCGGCTAGGGTCAAGCGGCGTAAATAGTCACGGGACAAGCTCATATACGGAGCTACTTTGAATCACCATTGGCGTAGCTACCTCGAAAGGGTCTATGGACTCGGGCTCTATCACATCCTACTAGCAACGAGGGAGATATATGGGGCCAGTAGAACCGGATCTATCAAGCATACACATCAAACCAGGCCGATAAGGTACTGTGGCGACATCGGTGAGGCCTCACGATCTGTCGGTTTGGACAAAGCATATATGCGGTTACGAGGACCGCTTCGGCGGACTGCGCCCGACCTGCCGCGACCAGTCCATGTACCTTGCCCTCGGAGCGGGTAAGCTGTCGAGGATGAAGAAGCATGACCTGTAGGTGAGCCTGTTACACCCGTAAATTCTAGAAGATAGATAAGTTGACAACATGTGTTGGGCGGATTTTAGTTTACCTTGGAGTGTGGTACCCCAGTTGTTAAGAATTTCGAGGTGTTTAAAAAGCCTAATGTGTAGCAGTTAAATCTAGATCCCAACGCATGACAAACCGTTAAATCGATTGGGCGTAGTCAAAAGTTATGGAAGTTTCAAGTTTGGTGCTGATCGTGTGATTCGGCAGTTCAGGCTCTGGTCTGCGCCCTTGGACTGCGAGGCATGGCGCCGATTATCTTGAGTCCACGAGGTTCTGTGCCTTGCGGCCGAATCTGAGGCGCGGCGCCGTACGGAAGATTTATTTTGGAAGTGGAAGCGCGCCATGGCCGTGGCGAAGCATGGCAGTGGCGGGATTTCTTGTGATAAGTAGCGAAAAAGCGGATATTTCGTTTATAACCTATGGGAGGGTGACAAGTGTCCCTCCCATCCTTTTATCGATAAGTGGTCTATTTAGGGCCCAGTCTTGGAAAACTTGGCCATTCATTTCATTTCATTTCAAAACCCTTCCATGAAACCCTCTCCTTCTCTCTAGTTTTGGAAGAAAACCTAGCTTTAGAGGACCTGTTGGGCGGCAAGAAGGAAAAAGTGTTGGTGAACTTGTGGGAAGCGGTGGTTGAGTTGTGGAAGAAGTGGTAGGAAAGGGCTTTTGTGGGCTTTTCTAAAAGGTAAGAGTTTCCTCTCGGGTTTTGAGTTAGTACTTGTGATAGTAGTATAGATCTGTGAGCTGAGGTACATTATATTTAGAGTTTGAATAGATTTGTGAACTGAAATTGTTATAGTTAAGTTTGTATAGATGTGAACTGAAATTTTGTTTTATTTTATTTTAGTAGTTTAGAGTTGAGCTGGCATTTTATATTGCATGGATTTGGATCTTGTTGTCACATGGAAAAAGGAAGTGGGCATGTTAGCCTTAAGATTGTAACTACCTTTTGGTGACAAAGTTAGTCGTTGCATGTTGTATAGAAGGGAAATTGTGGTAGTTGAAGATGTTTAGGGTTAGGCGTCATATTAACCTAAAACTTGAATTGAAGAGTATTGAAAAGGGTTTTAGAATGGGTTCTTGTTTCGACCTTGGATAAAGGTAGTAAGTTAAAGTAGAACCCGGGGGCTTTGCTTTTAGCTTATTACGTTGAACTAGAAGTTAATAGATGTCTTATGACCACTTATAGGATTGAGGCGCTACAGTGGCGTATCATGAAGGGTTCAATCTGTGGGGCGTTTTGCTTTTTGTCGGCAATCGTCGCGGTATGTGATTCTTCCTATCCTCTTGACATGACTATTTGTGAAATATATAGTGCGGTTGGCCTTGCGTGTGTTAAAAATTGATTTTCCAAATTGTGTCTTGACTTGTTATGAAGTGTAAAGGGCCGTTATGTGTAAGAGTAGTAAGTCTTATCAGATTAGTAATGGGCACTCGGTGCTTAAAGAATGAGTCCTCTTGGTCATAAATGTTTATGTGGTAATTGGTTGGTTTAAAACATAAAGGGGTTATAACGGCTTTATGGGAAGTTAGTTATAACAACTTTATGTGAATAAAGAAGCGGTTGTTGATTGGTAGAAGTTAAGAGACTTGATCTTGTAAGATAAGAGACTTAACTTAGAATTGTGAAAGTTTTGTAATGTATTCAAAAGTTGTAAAACCTCGTTAAGTGAGTAATGAGTAATACTTAGTTTTGAAAACTTAAGAGTTATACTAGCTTTATGTAAAGTTAGGTATAACGGCATAAGAATGTGAAATGGATTTCGAAAGTGGGAACAAGTATCGAACACATACGCTGCGCTAATAAAGGAAATGGTTTCGACTAATTGATTATATTAAAACCAGTAGAAACCTCATGCATAGAAACTAAGATAAGACAAAATGATATTACATTTCCTAGATCATGCATTTTGCTTAAATGAGAATCATTGATAACAAGTTCGACTTTTCTTAAAATTCAAAGAATGAATTTAATGGATTGTAAAGGATAATGTCTTGGATTTTGGAAAGAGAAGTAACTTGAGTTTGAAAGTATAAATCACTTGTTTCAAATATCGAACTTTTCTTAGGGGAAAAGTAAATGACTTGTTTTTAAAAGGTAGGAATACTTGACCTTAAAGGAGTTAATTACTTGGACTTTTAAAAGTATACTTGGCGTTATGTTAAATTGTGTTTGAAGTACGTGTTTTAAACATGAATGTGTGTGATACTATGTGTGATAGTATCGTATGGTTTCTACGTAAAGAGAGGTCTTTGAAGGTAGGAAAGAATGTAGTATTTTGGGGTTGGAACCCGGTTTGTTGACTTAAGCGAAAGTGCTTTGAGTTGTGTGTAACTGCTGTGCTTGTGGTGATAGTTTTGTTGTTGTGCAAGTGTTTGACTTTGTGCTCAGGAGTCTCTCGACGGAGGGCGGATGCTCGGGTGGTATGATGGACATATCGACCACGTTGGGTAGCCAGCGGGTATGCTTCCACTATATTGATCCTTTGGGACATATCGACCGTTGGGTAGCCGGGTATGCTTATTAAGTGTTATCTTGTAAAGCCCCGGTTTTGGACATGCGACCGTTGGGTAGCCGCAGTATCGTCCTTGATGAGTATTATCGGGTATTTGTTTGGACATCGACCGCGTTGGGTAGCCGAGTATCGTCCGGTGAGTATTATCAGGTATTTGTTTGGACATCTTGACACGTTGGGTAGCCCAGTATGCGTCCGCGATGAGTATTATCACGGGTATTTGTTTGGACATCACGACACGTTGGGTAGCCCAGTATCGTCCGGTGAGTATTATCTTGTTATTGGTTGGGACATCTTGCGTTGGGTAGCATGAGTATCGTCAGCTGTGAGTACTATCTTGTTATTGGGTTGGACATCACGAAACGTTGGGTAGCCAGTATCGTCCACTTTGAGTAATGATCTTTCGGGCGTGAGTCCACGACTTGATGTGGTTTGATTTGGTGAGGCGTATATCGTGGTGTCTTGTAGTTTGGTTATCATCACGTGTCTCTGTTTTCCTTATAGACTATTATGATTTCATTCTGATATTTTTACATTTCGCGTACTCGGTACTGTTATGCGGCCCGGCCGAAGTGCGTTCATCTGGAGTTGAGATACATCGCTTGTTGATCGCACCCTTTGGATCGTTGTTCGGTTCTGAAAGCTCCATTCCTTGGAGACTTTGTCACTTAGTGCAGTCCGCGAAGTTGTAGAACTTTTGTACGTTCGAGGGTATGGCGGGGCCTGTCGTCGAGATGTTATAAAAATTCTTAGAAGTGCATGCAATCTTGATGTGGCGAGGATTAGCTGTTCGGTGTTAGTTATTTTGAAAAGGTAACCATTTGGTTGCTTTGTTTTCTCTTTTCATTGGTTATCATGTATGAGTTTTAATTTCGTGATTTTCTACGATGTTGTTTGACTACTTGGGTGCGGGTAAGGCACGATCGCGAGCCGGTTTGGTGCGTGGCAGTGGTATCGAAGCGATTAGTCCTCGGAAAGTGTCTGACCGTGTCTAAGTAGAGTCTTGATTATCGATGTGTTGTGCGCCACGTCATGTCGGGAGAATTGCGAGACATTTAGGATTAGTTTATTCTTCTCGTTCACGAGATCGTGCCTTAGAATTTGTGTTGTAAGTTGGACCCTGCGGCGTGTTTCGTTTTTACGATTATGCCTCTGCGAAAAAACGAGGGCCCGAAGGGCAAGCGTGAGGAGGCTGCGAGTAAGCGGCGGCGATCTCTGAGACCGCGATGCTGAGCCTCAGGTCAGTGCGGAAGCGGAGAATGAGTTACTGAGTTGGCGATTATTGGCGGGGTTGTGGCGAACACGAGATAAGTGGGCCGGCGGTTCGATGCTGATGGTTCACGAGATCGGATAGTTTGGCTGCGGGACTTTACGAGTTGTGGCCGCCCGAGTTCTGGTCGAGGCACGAGGATGATCGCGAGAGTTCATCCAAGCGATTCTGTGGATCGTGAGAGTGATCAAGGCGCCGGAGACCGAGTCGGTGGTCACAGGTTGCGTCAGTGCGTGATACGCGATCGGCCCGGTTTTGGTCGTGGGGCTGTCGGGAGGCATGCGGCTTCCAGCGAGATGGGGCGAGTTCTCGGAGGCATTTGCTTGCACATTTCTTGCCTCGCGGATGAGAGGACTCGGTGACAGTTTTTGATGTTGAGGCGAGCGGGCGTCACGGTTGAAGTACAGCGTGGGTTTAACTCACTGCTCGATGCGTCCCGCGTTAGTAGCCGACATGGAGGACGAGTGCGCGCTATGTCGCGAGGCTTGATGACTATTTGGCGGAGAGTTGCTGGGGTAGCTCTTGGTAGGGCGTGGACATTGCGCGTGCGGGCTCATGCACGGATGTGAGCGCGTGGGTCGGCGGAATGACCAAGATCGGCGGTAGGGCCAAAGCGGGGTCGCTGGTGACCGCCGAGGCGGCGGCCTCGGCGCGAGGTTAGTTATGCGCCTCCCGATGCAGTGCTCCGCCTCGATCGTCGGGGCGTTGAAAAATTCGAGGCGGTCGGGGCTCGAGTTTGAGTTTTTGGGGATCGGGATGTTAGTCGGATGGGACCACCGCCTCGTTGTGACCATTGTGGTAGGCTCGCGATGGGAGTGTCGTGCTAATAGGGAATCTGTTTTACATGCGGCCAGTAGGAGCCGTTTTACAGGTGTCCCTTTGAGAGATAGCGCGGAGGTTGAGATTGACCTTGGGATCGATGGGCGATTCACCTCCTCCTTTGTGCGTCGTCTTAGGAAAGAACATGAGTAGGCGACAAGAAGGAAGTGAAGCAATGATTCTGGTGCGTTCTTAACCCTACAAGTATTGTATGCTTTGATGTTGTGGTGATGTGTTGAGTGCTTTATGTTGGGTAGCTTTGTGTGTATATAATGTGTTTTGGAAGCATGGTTAATAAAGAGGGTAAGTTTGGGGATGAGAAAAATTTTGAACCTTAGAATTTATAGTTGAGACCTTAGATGTAAGGCCGTCTTGGGTAGAAGCCTTTCTTGTTAATCCTTGTCGGGTGTATGGTATACATGGAGTTTTGTGTGATGATTCATGGGTAGTTTGCGATGGAAGTGGTAGCTTCCATGGCGTGAATTAGTAAGATGGACGAGTTGGAGGTAGTGACTCCCGAGGTGGTAGAAAGCAGGCGATGGTGAATTGTGGGCGATGTGCTAGAGAGGGTGTGAGTGTCTGAGGAAGATGCAGCAGGAAGTGGAGAGTATCCCTTTAGACCCGAGGGAGGAGAAAATAGTGATGTTTGCACGTGAGGTGATTTCCGATTAGTGGAATTTGGAGATCACGTGATTTCTATATTATGGCCATGAGAGGCATAAATGAGTTTTTAGTAGGTATAGTAGTGGAGACTATCTGGCGCATGTTCTGAAGGCTTAGAAGGAACGTTCGGGACGAATGTTTCTAAGGAAGAATGTTACACAGTAAATTCTAGAAGATAGATAAGTTGACAACATGTGTTGGGCGGATTTTTAGTTTACCTTGGAGTGTGGTACCCCAGTTGTTAAGAATTTCGAGGTGTTTAAAAAGCCTAATGTGTAGCTTAGATTAAATCTAGATCCCAATCATGACAAGTAGTTAAATCGATTGGGCATCAGTCAAAGTTATGGAAGTTTCAAGTTTGGTGCGCGATCATTTGCGGCGATTCGTCTGAAGTGCAGCGTGGCTGGCTTTGAAGAGGCATGGCGCCGATTGTCTTGAAGTGTCCACGAGGTTGCAGCGCGGCCCGGAATCTGACGCGGGCTTGTCGCGGAAGATTTATTTTTGGAAGTGGGCCGTGGCCGTGGCGAGCGGCGCTGGCGGGATTTTTCTTGCGATAAGTGACGAAAGGATATTTCGTTTATAACCTATGGGAGGGTGACAAGTGTCCTAAAGTCCTTTATCGATAAGTGGTCCTATTTAGGGCCAAGTCTTGAAGACTTGGCCATTCCATTTCATTTCATTTCAAAACCCTTCCATGGAAACCCTCTCCACTTCTCTAGTTTTTGGAAGAAAACCTAGCTTTAGAGGAAGTGTTGGGCGGCAAGAAGGAAAAAGTGTTGGTGAACTTGTAGGAAGCGGTGGTTGAGTTGTGGAAGAAGTGGTAGGAAAGGGCTTTTGTGGGCTTTTCTAAAGGTAGAGTTTCCACTTCTACGGGTTTTGAGTTAGTACTTGTGATAGTAGTATAGATCTGTGAGCACGAGGTACATTATATTTAGAGTTTGAATAGATTTGTGAACTGAGGCTGTTATAGTTAAGTTTGTATAGATGTGAGCACGAAATTTGTTTTATTTTAGTAGTTTAGAGTTGAGCACGAGAAGTTTTTATATTGCATGGATTTGGATCTTGTTGTCTGTGGAAAACCAGAAGTGGGCATGTTGGCCAAGATTGTAACTACCTTTTGGTGACAAAGTTAGTCGTTGCATGTTGTATAGAAGGAAATTGTGGTAGTTGAAGATGTTTAGGGTTAGGCAATCATGTTAACCTAAAACTTGAATTGAAAGAGTATTGAAAAGGGTTTAGAATGGAGTTCTTGTTTTCGACCTTGGATAAGGTAGTAAGTTAGTAGAACCAGGGGCTTTGCTTTTAGCTTATTCTACGTTGAACTAGAAGTTAATAGATGTCTTACTTATTGCCCATAGGATTGGTATTCTGAGTAGCGTATCTATGAAGGGTTCAATCTTTTGTGGGCGTTTTGCTTTTTATCGGCAATCGTCGCGAGGTATGTGATTCTTCCTATCCTCTTGACATGACTATTTGTGAAATATATAGTGCGGTTGGCGCGTGTGTTAAAAATTGATTTTCCAAATTGTGTCTTGACTTGTTATGAAGTGTAAAGGGCTTACGTTATGTGTAAGAGTAGTAAGTCTTATCAGTTAGTAATGGGCACTCGGTGCTTAAAGAATGAGTCTCTTGGTCGTAAATGTTTATGTGGTAGTTGGTTGGTTTAAAACATAAAGGGGTTATAACGGCTTTATGGGAAGTTAGTTATAACAACTTTATGTGAATAAAAGAACGGTTGTTGATTGGTAGAAGTTAAGAGACTTGATCTTGTAAGATAAGAGACTTAACTTAGAATTGTGATTTTGTAATGTATTCAAAGTTGTAAAACCTCGTTCGTGAGTAATGAAGTAATACTTAGTTTTGAAAACTTAAGAGTTATACTAACTTTATGTAAAGTTAGGTATAACGGCATAAGAATGTGAAATGGATTTGAAAGTGGGAACAAGTATCGAACACACGCATTCTGCGTAATAAAGAAATGGTTTCGACTAATTGATTATATTAAAACCAGTAGAAACCTCCATCTGCGTAGAAACTAAGATAAGACAAAATGATATTACATTTCTAGATCATGGCTGCTTAAATGAGAATCGTGATAACAAGTTCGACTTTTCTTAAAATTCAAAGAATGAATTTAATGGATTGTAAGGATAATGTCTTTGGATTTTGGAAAGAAGTAACTTGAGTTTGAAAGTATAAATCACTTGTTTCAAATATCGAACTTTCTTAGGGAAAAGTAAATGACTTGGTTTTAAAAGGTAGGAATACTTGACCTTAAAGGAGTTAATTACTTGGACTTTTAAAAGTATACTTGGCGTTATGTTAAATTGTGTTTGAAATGCGTGTTTTAAACATGAATGTGTGTGATACTATGTGTGATAGTATCGTATGGTTTCTACGTAAAGAGGTCTTTGAAGGTAGGAAAGAATGTAGTATTTTGGGGTTGGAACCGGTTTGTTGACTTAAGCGAAGTGCTTTTGAGTTGTGTGTAACACTTGTGCTTGTGGTGATAGTTTTGTTGTTGTGCAAGTGTTTGACTTTGTGCTCTGAGTCTCTCGACGGAGCGGATATCGGGTGGTATGATGGACATATCGACCGTTGGGTAGCCACGGGTATGCCACTATATTGATCCTTTGGGACATATCGACACGTTGGGTAGCCGGGTATGTACATTAAGTGTTATCTTGTAAGCGGTTTTGGACATGCGACACGTTGGGTAGCGGTATCGTCCACGATGAGTATTATACGGGTATTTGTTTGGACATCTTGACACGTTGGGTAGCCAGTATCGTCCTGATGAGTATTATCACGGGTATTTGTTTGGACATCTTGACCGTTGGGTAGCCGAGTATCGTCACGATGAGTATTATCTGGGTATTTGTTTGGACATCTTGACCGCGTTGGGTAGCCACGGTATGCGTCCGATGAGTATTATCTTGTTATTGGTTGGGACATCGCGACACGTACGTTGGGTAGCCCGCGGTATCGTCAGCTGTGAGTCTTATCTTGTTATTGGGTTGGAGCGTACCGAGCGTTGGGTAGCCAGCAGTATCGTCCACTTTGAGTAATGATCTTCGGGCGTGAGTCACGACTTGATGTAGTTTGATTTGGTAGGCTGTATATCGTGGTGTCGTAGTTTGGTTATCATACATGTCTCTGTTTTCCTTATAGTATTATGATTTCATTTCTGATATTTTTACATTTCGCATACTGGTACTGTTGTCACGGCCCGCCGAAGTGCGTTCATCCGCGAGTTGAGATACGTCGCTTGTTGATCCGCACCACTTTGGATGCGTTGTTCGGTTCTCAAGCTCCATTCGCGGAGACTTTGTCACTTAGTGCAGTCCTGAAGTTGTAGAACTTTTGTCGTTCGGGTATGGCGGGGCCTGTCCGTCGAGATATTATAAAAATTCTTAGAAGTGCAGTAGTCTTGATGTAGGCGAGGATTGTAACTCGGTGTTAGTTATTTTGAGAAAAGGTAACCATTTGGTTGCTTTGTTTTCTCTTTTCATTAGTTATCGTGTATGAGTTTTAATTTCGCTGATTTTCTCGATGTTGTTTGACTGCTTGGGTGCCGGGTAAGGCACGATCTGCGAGCTTGGTTCGGGTCGTGACAAGCCACCAAGTGCGGTGGACAAACTCTCGCCAAAGTGACCTGGCGGCCACAGTATGCAAGCTCTGCATCTGACTCGGAATGGTATCTGCCACAGGCAGGCGCCTTGGCGGACCTCGAGCAGTTAAGCGCCTCGCTACCACGGAAATCAGGTCACAGGCCACGACCGCCCCAGCGCTCTGGGTGCTGAAAATGGTAAGGCGCTGCGCTGGGCTGTGATGCAAATCGGACTCCTGGCGTGCAGCCCGAGGACCACGAAAAGAGCCGGCCGTCTTGGCGCTTACCTGGCTGATGTCGCTCTGCCGTGGTCTGCGCTCCTCGCATCTAGTGCATGAGCTGCGTGCGGGTAATGTCATGCCGGTGAAGAAACACACTTATGACTTCGGCCATATAATCATCTAGCGGTGGCGTAGCGGTGTACCTATCCTCCATATCTGCTGCAATCTTGGGGACATATCTAGCGAAAGAATCAAACTGCGACATTGTATTCCACGACGGTGCGTCCCCTGTCTCGTGGCAGAATCTATCGGCTCAGTGCCCTCATAATCTGCGGAGGCAAGAAGTGTGTGAGAAAAGCCTCACGAAACTCATCCCATCTGCTGGAAGTCATGCTCTCCCAGGAAAGCTCAATGAATCAAACGATCGGCGGTGTCCGCGTGCGTGCGAACAATATCACGGCCTCGATCTCGAAGCCACGATCACGCATAATCCTCTGCGGTGACGGATGAACTCCTGCGGATCATCCTCGACCTCGACGTAAAACTCTGGCGAGACTCTGACTCGAAATCTCGCGGCCTCAGACTATACGCCTCGGGTGCACTCTGCGGTGCGGCCCGGGTTGAGGCTGGGCCTGTCGCATCGGTCTCTCCTCGTATCGGGCCACAACTTTAGCCAAAAGTGGGCCGTCTCTCTTGTGCCCTGCTCCTCGCCCGGTGTGGGGCGAGGTGTGGTGCGTGGTCTCTTTGGGGCAGTGGCGTCATAGAACTTCGCCGTCTCTGGTATAGGCGGGCTGAGCCCTCGTGACTCTGGGTGTCTGCGCGACTCCCCGGCACCTTTGCCCTTACAGGCGGGTTCTGCTGCGTGGAGGCATAGCGTCTGGAAAGGAAATGCGTTAGAGGAGTCCGACCTATAACACGACTCACAAACTGTACGATCTCGGAATGAGAAGAATGGAAACCAATCTAAATATCCTATAGCCTCACGATTATTGGTGTGGTGCGCGGCCTGCGATAATCGAACTCTACTAGATACGATGCGTAGACACTTTCAGAAAGTTAGCGCTGCGATACCACTTTGTCGCGACCCGTTCGGGGCGTGGTAGTGCCTTCAGGGGCACCCAGTAGTCATCATCAGGCAGCGGAATATAAAACAAGGCGGAAGCGATTTATAAATAAGACCAGGTTTATCGATGAAAAGCTTGCCTTTCGGCATAATATAAATAACTCGAGTTTTGCGGTTACATCCCAAGCGTACAATAGTACTACAGACCTACAGAAGTAAACAACTATGGCGGGACAGGGCCGCCATGCATGTACAAAACTATCTACAATACGGAGATCATACCCAAAGTAGAGCCTCCGGGAGAAGATGGAGCTCTGACACCAGCGCCAAAGATCCTGGGATGCGGATCTAGCTTTGCTTGCCCTTACTGCGGCATGAAGCGGCCACGAAGGAGTCGATCTACAATTGTACCCAGTATGTGAAACTATAAGAGGCGAAATGAAATCAAAGTATTTAAAACCTTTCACAAATACAATCAGTCCCGATTGCGCATAGTGCCCATCACAAACAACAACGGAAATGGAAAAGATGCTGAGGTCTATTCTAGGCGCGAATGATCCAGCAAGGCCAATCGCCCATAGTATCATGTGCCTGATCTGGACTTCGTGACGCGCATAGGTCGCGTAGACCGCATGAGGTAGCCACTCGCGCGTGAGGCGCCAACCCCGGCATCCGTACTAAGCTCCCGCGGCCGCGTAGTCTCCAAAAGACCGCGTAGTCTCAGCCGGACGCGCATAGGGAATCCGCGTCCAGGCTAGGCGCCCGGAATGATCAATCCCCTCACGGAGCATCACTGCATTGCTCGCGTAGTCTCGCCGGACGCGTGGGCCGTATAGACCGCGTCGAGAGCTGACGCTTCGGTATAATAGTCGAGGTAGGTGATCGATATGATACAGCGGACTTACGGTTAGCAGCGTAAGCGGCAAGAATGACCACGCTTTGACTACACAGCGGCGTTACAAGACACTAACACGGGTAGCGTCATGATGTCTACCTTATCAAACAATCTTACTACACTTAACGAGAAGATCAATACAAGGCTTTTATAAACAAGCAAGTAACAGTTCCTTTTTATCATTCTTAAGTTGTTATACCTAACTTCCCATAAAGCTAGCATAACTCTTAAGCCTTTGTTTTAAAAACCAATTATTTATCTTCTTGTTAAAAATGGTCTGATATTCTTTTGAAATGTTTTGATTCTTTGTTATTAGAGGCTTAAGCGGTGAGGCATTCTGTAAGTATTAATCGGAGCTTAAGCGTTGAGGCGTTGCCATAAGTATTGTCGAGTTAACCGCTTTGCGTATCAAAATCGCGTCCCGAAGTACTATATATTGTAAAATATCATGCTTTAGGAAGAATGCACGTACAACCTACGCATGTGAAAACCACTGCCAAAGATTGAGATATGTCGCCTTGTGAGATCGACCTTATAGTCGCAGATATCTATCAGAAGGCTACTCACGAGGGTGGAATTATAGCGGAGGTTCGCTGATTACTGCGGAAGAAGTCGAGGCGTAGCGATACTGCGTTGAGCTATATGAAGTCTGCTTTGAAAACGGCTTGGTGCCATGTGATCTGATTAGTGATTATTCTTAACTTTTAAAACCTTCTACTTGTGGTAATAGTTCAATTAACTTACGTGATATTCTTCTAAGTATTTATACTTACATCCTTATACT
>JAQGDG010000300.1:0-199661 GCA_029844215.1 Przewalskia tangutica | reverse complement strand
TCTGATTCGCGACATAAGCGATCATCGCTCCGATATAACTATGGGTCTCGCGCCCGCGGCATCAATCGGTCGCATCGTGGCGCATGCCGGAATCTTTGCATCGGTGTAGACATGTCCGTGTGACCTCAACAACACGGCAATCGGATGGAAGCATACGTGCGCTACGCATCGTGTCGATATGTCAAGGAAACAATAAGACAACTTTCCAAATGGGCGCATGCGTGCGCTACGCGTCGTGTCGGTATGTCGAGAGGAAACAATAGGGCGGCATTCCAAATGGGCGCATACGTGCGCTACGCATCGTGTCGGTATGTCGAAAAGGAAATCACAAGGCGATAATCAAAATGGAAACATGCGTGCGCTACGCGTCGTCGATATATCAGCGATTAACCCACAGACCTTAACCAAAATGGAAGCATGCGTGCGCTACGCATCGTGTCGATATGTCCAAAGTGATTAACAACAATAATACTATCAGCGAGAGCGTGCGGTGGAATTTCTCGTCGCTGCACGCGTCGAGTAAGTTCTCAACAAGTCAACCGACCCATCGAGAGAGCGGTAACACGAGAAATACAACGCTTTGCACAACAAAGGTTATCACGATAAGCATAGCCAAGCTTAGCGACAACAAGCGTAGGCAAGTTTCACAACAACACAAAAGTACTTTCATTTTATACCAAAGTCAGGGTTTTAACCCCAAAGTACTACGTAAGTTCTTTTAAAGAGATCCATTTCTTTTATAAAAGTCACCGATACGTAGTATTAGAATGACCAACCCACCTTCCTTTTCCAAAACCAAGTAGTAACAACATTCTTTTCCTAAGTTCGGTTGCCTAGTTTGATTACTCAAGCTTCTCATTTTCAAATGGTTTCATAGTTCCCAAACTTAATCACTTGATTCCTTTTAGAACAATTAAGTAACATATGTCATATCGTGAGTAGTTTATTCTTGTTTATAACGATCTTATTACAATGACCGTGATCTAGAAAATGTAATATCATTTTGTCGTCTTAGCTTCTATGCGGATGGAGGTTTCTCTTGGTTTTAATACAACACATCATTATTCAATACATTTTCCTTTTATTAGCATTTGCGGTGGTGCAGCCGATACACATTCGACTCGAAATCGGTAAAACATTATCCCTTTAAAAACCAGTACTCGTTACTCACGAATGAGGTTTCACAAACGTCCACATTAAAACAAATAAGTTAAGTCTCTTATCTTATAAGATCAAGTCTCTTAACTTCTAACGTCGATAAACCATTTTCACTTACATAAGGTCGTTATAACTAACTTCGTAAAGCTATTATAACACCCTATGTTTTAAACCACCAAATCACTTAGCACGTATGCGTCTGCTACATAGTTCCAACAATCATGCTAGAAAGATAGGAAGAGGTTCACATACCTCGCGACGATTTATCGACAATAAGCAAAATGCTCCAAGTACTACAACGCACTGGCCCTTTCCACTCGCCGGTAGAATACGCTACTCTTAGTACTTTCACTATAAAGGTCACAAACGTCTATTAACCCCAAAACATAAGTATCAATCTTTCTATATAAAATTCGGCACACAGAGGGGGACCGCTTCTCGAAGGCCACAAGGAGGAGGAGGGAGAGGGCCTAGGGCAGCTGCAGGAGGAGGGAGGATTTCAAGACTTAGAGTGAGAATGAAATAAGTCTTGAATGATATTTATAACCAGCGCCCTGGCGCAAGTCTGTAAGGCCAAGAGAAGTGCCAAGGCCAAGATGCCAAGTGCACCACCACTCCTAATTAAAACCTGCTCAAATATCTACACAAATATCAAGCCCTTGTTTCGGTTTGCGCTGTCTCCGTTGTGAGGTGACGTATCGTCCGTTGATTCATCTCGGAAAAATCCGCAAAACAAAAAGCGAAGATTTTCCGCCCAAAAATGCATATAGCGTTTCTTGCGGTGTTGCTTCAAAAAAACGGAAAGGGTGCCTTAAATGTAAAAATCGCCGTTGTACATGCGATCTCACAAATCAGCGCCCCTGGCTCTCAGTAAATTTATCTTTAATCTCAAAATAAAAAACCATAATTCTCTAATATTCGAATCCGAATAATACCGTCGGGGAATCCTTCCCGTAATAACGAATTCTCCTTCACAAAAACGGAAAGCTTTTGAAGAAAAAAAAAAATCCATCTTTTCTCTTTTTTTTCCTTTTCTGTATTATTCTCAACTTTCCTAAATCAAAAAAATCTCCTTCTTCCTTTCCACTCCTCTCGCTTTGCCCTCTCGCACGTGCGTGAAAATACATATGAATTACTACGGATAACATTCTCAATTGTCAAACATAAAACGTAATCTTAAATCTCAAGACGACCTACCCTAAGGTCTCGCCGTGACATAGTCTAAGGTCATACTTACCATGCCCCCACACGTAACCTCCCAACTAAACATGTTTTCAAACTCACAATATCACAATGCTATCCGTGACATAGCACACAATAATGAGATCATCATAACAAGCATACCAAAACTCTAGAGGTTAAGGATATACCGGGTTACCGCCCACTCTAATCATAAAGCCCGCATACGCGCAGGCGTATACACAGAGGTGATAAACCAACCACAGATCCTGGCGAGTCGCAACATCCGCGCTTCCCTTGGCCTGACAGCCAAAATGGCCCGCTGGCTTGATGCAAAACAAACTCCCAATCTAGCACGACACTCTCCAAACGAGTCTACCACAATGGTCACAACGGTGCAGTGGGTGGCTTCACCGTTAACACCTCGCTCGCAAAATTAACCCCGAGCCGACCGCCTCAAGACGGTGGAGGACCACTGCAGACGGGGTATATAACTAGCTCGCTGCGAGGCGTCCGCCAAAGCCACCAGCGACTCTCGCTGCCCCCTCTTCTCACGATCCAGTCATTCCGCGACTCTCCGTGCCTCACATCCAGTGCACGAGCTCATGCGGCAATGTCCATGCCCGCAAGAGAAACACCCGCACAAGACTCGCCATATAATCATCAAGCCCGCGACGAGCGACGCACTCCTATCCTCCATTCGCAATTAGCGCAGTGACATATCGAGCCAAAGAATCGAACTCGACATCAGACTTCCCCGATGGCCGCGCCTCCGCCTCAAGAATAAAATCTGTTTACCCGCCCTCCTCATCCGCGGAGGCAAGAAGTGCGGAGGAAAGCCTCAAAACTCATCCCATAACGCTGGAGCGCATGCTCTCCCGAAAGCTCCATGAATCAAACCAATCGATCATGTATCACGCAACACGCGAACTAAAGGTCACTGCACCGGCCTCAAGCTCTCAATCACCCGTGACGATCCGTCAGAATCGCGGATGAACTCGCGATCATCTCGTGCCTCACCAGAAACTCGCGGCTACAACTCGTAAAGTCCCGTAGCCTCAAACTATCTCGGCCGGTGAACCATCGCGCATCGAACCGAATCGCCGTGATCCACTGCCTCATATTCGCCACAACTCAAGCAACAATCGGGCCATCTCCTTGTAACTCCATCCTCTCGCCTGCATCTGCATCGAGGCTCGCATCAGAGTCTCACGCCCACGGCCGCGCTTAAACTTCAGCTGGTGTCAAGTGGCGTATCGCAAACTCACGCAAAGACAACTCAGTCCCGGCTCGCCTGCACTCTTCAGATCTCACTAGCAAAGCACTTCTACTTGCGCCGCTGGCTCTGGCTGCTTCGCGAGGCATAATCGTAAAAAACGAGATACGCTGCAGGGTACAACTTACAACATGCCTCTAAGGCACGATCTATCGAATTTGAAGAATGGAAACCAATCTTAAATGTCCTATAGCCTCCGGGATCATAGACGTGGGCGCACAACACACCGATAATCAAGACTCTACTGTACACCCGCTCTGTAGACACTTTCCGAGGATTAATCGCTCGATACCACTATGTCACACTCAAAATCGGGTTCCGTGATCGTGCCTTACCTGCACTTCTAGCGATACATACATCGTGAGAAAATCAGCGAACATAAAACATGCAGTCATTATACAAGAGATATAATAAATAAACAAAGCAACCAAAACGGCTGCTTCAGATATACATAAAACTCCAATAGCTTTAATCCTTTTACAACCCCCGCCACAACAAGACTATGCACTTAAGATATACACGACTATGACGGACAGGGCTCGCCATACCCCGAATGTACAAGAACTTACAACTCAGGAACACCTACTAAAAGATAAGCCTCCTGAGAAACGGAGCTTCAAACGCTACCAATCGTGATCCTAAGAGCGAGGATCCACGATCGATGCACTTCACCGCGCATTAACGCACTCGGGCGAGGTCAAGATAACAGTACTAAGTATGGAAATCGCATAATATCAGAATGAAATCATACTAGTCTATATAAAGCGTGAGATACGTATGATAACCAAACTACCACTCACAACATAAAACAATAATCACTCCAATATAACTACGTCTCACGCCACAACATCAATCAGTGGTCGATCACGCCGCATGCCCCAATCGCAGACGGTGCAGACATGTCCACGTGACCTCAACAACAAGACAAAGAATCCAGACGGAAGCATACCCGCGCCTTACGATCGTGTCAGACGTCCAAAGGGAAACAATAAGACAACTTTCCAAATGGACGATACCCGCGGCGCCACGATCGTGTCGGATGTCCAGAGGGAAACAATAGACGGATTCCAAATGGACGATACCCGCGCGCCACGATCGCGTCAAGATGTCCAAAAGGAAATCACAAGCGCGATAATCAAACGGAAACATACCCGCGGCGCCACGATCGCCAAGATATCCAAAGCGACAACCACAAGACCTTAACCAAAATGGAAGCATACCCGCAGCGCCACGATCGCGGTCAGATGTCCAAAGTGATTAACAACAATAATACTATCACCGAACGCATGCGGAATTTCTCCGCCACCGCGCACGCCCAAGTAAGTTCTCAACAAGTCAACCGAATTCTCCATCGAGACGCCAGAATACGTAAATACAACGCTTGCACAACAAAGGTTATCACAATAAGCATATCCAAGCTTCACAACAACAAGCATAAAAAGTTTCACAACAACACAAAGTACTTTCATTTTATACCAAAGTCCGGGTTTTAACCCCAAAGTACTACATACGTAAGTTCTTTTAAAAGAGATCCATTTCTTTTATAAAAGTCACCCGACACCCGTAGTATTAGAATGACCAACCCACCTTCCTTTTCCAAAACCAAGTAACAACATTCTTTTCCTAAGTTCCGCTTGCCTAGTTTCAATTACTCAAGCTTCTCATTTTCAAATGGTTTCATAGTTCCCAAACTTAATCACTTGATTCCTTTTAGAACAATTAAGTAACATATGTCATATACGTGAGTAGTTTATTCTGTTTATAACGATCTTATTATTGAACCATGATCTAGAAAATGTAATATCATTTTGTCTCATCTTAGCTTCTATGCAGACGTGAGGTTTCTAACGGTTTTAATACAACACATCATTATTCAATACATTTTCCTTTTATTAACGCTCGCGGGTCCTGCCGATACACATTCGACTCTCAAATCGAGAAACATTATCCTTTAAAACCAAGTACTCATTACTCACGAACGAGGTTTCACACAAACATCCACATTAAAACAAATAAGTTAAGTCTCTTATCTTATAAGATCGTTTCTTAACTTCTAACGCCAAGAAACCATTTTCACTTACATAAGGTCGTTATAACTAACTTCCCATAAAGCTATTATAACACCCTATGTTTTAAACCACCAAATCACTTAGCACACGTACGCCTACCGACTACATAGTTCACAACAATCATGCTAGAAAAGATAGAAGAGGTTCACATACCTCGCGACGATTTATCGACAATAAGCAAAACGCTCCAAGACTACAACCTCGCTAGCCCTTTCCACTCTCGAGTAGAATACGCTACTCTTAGTACTTTCACCTATAAAGGTCACAAACGCCTATTAACCCCAAAACATAAGTTTCTATCTTTCTATAGAAAATTCGCAAAGACCACAAAGTGGACCTTCTCGCCAAAGGCCATGAGGAGGAGTGGGAGAGGCTTAGGACGAGAGCTACTAGAGGAGTGAGGGATTTCAAGATTTAGACAAAGTGAGTTAATGAATAAGTCTTCACAAGTATGGTATTTATAGAAACCCAAAGGCCAACCAACGGCCAAGATCTAGCCAAGTGCAAGGCAAGTGTAAGGCCAAGATCGGCCAAGTGCACCCTAGACCCTACCCTTAAAACCTCACAAATATCTACACAAATATCAAGCCCAACTCGCCCTCATTTTCTCGCCAAGTCACGCCCCACTTGTCTTCATCATGGCGTGACACACGCCACCTCCCGCTGGTCCGTATCGTTTCGCCTCTCTAAAAAATCCGCAAAAACAAAACGACATAGCCGAATTTTCCTTCGCAGTTACGCGAAAACGCTTCGCCGAAAAACGACTTAACCTGTGGCCCCAAATGTAAAATCGGCCAAGTGTGCCACACGGGGTGACACGGTCGCCCCGATTCGCTGCATTATTTCGCCTTCCAAAATATCCAATTTAATGGAAATCTCAAAACAAAGTGCCCCACAAAATCGTGAATTTCTCCCGTGGCCCCACGTGACCATTTCCAAAATAAAATTCCATAATTTCTAATATTCCAGAAGTCCGGACACCAAACTGGGAATCCACCCCATTAACGAACCTTTTTCCTTCACAAAACCTAAACTTTTCCGTGGAAAAAATCACCTCTTTCTTCCTTTCCAATCTTTCACAGATTCTCGCACGCACGCCCTCGCATACATACTGGAAATACGGTATAACAAGATACACACAATCGGGTGGTTAGGATGAGCTCTAATTAAAATATCAAGACTTTCAACCCTTCGACTTAGTCAATATTGTCAAGCTAATTAATCGGAAGACTTAGTCATCTTAATGCTATGGTCAATGACCATTTTGGCCATGACATTTTCGTCAAGGCATAAATGGGTGACAAGTGTCGCCTCCCATTCGCCAATAATACGCTTCCGACAATTTCAAATTTCCAGAATTTTTACAAGTCTCAAATCTTAACACTTCAGTTCTTACGCATATTCTACACTATGTCCGTGAATACGGTGTAACAGATGTAATCGCATGTTATACCCCGTATTTCCGCAGTATGCACGCGACGCACGTAGGAAATTTCAACTTCAAGAGGCTTCGCCGATTTAATTTTGGCACAACACCCGACAGAGTCGCTTTTCTAAACGCTTTCACACTTTCGTAGGGGAATTTCGCTATGCCATTTTTTATTTTTATGGATTTTTCCGAGAGACGAAATATTTTGACCAAGCAGGCGACACTTGTCACCCTCTCATCGGGACACTCGGGCAGAATGTAAGGGCCAAAGTCGCTATCAGGTCGCGGTTGTAGGATATTTTTTGTGTTAGTTGGCTAGTGTGCACTTGGCAAGATCTTCGCCCTACACTTGCATAGCACTTGGCAAGATCTTCGCCATCGGTCGCCTTCACTTGACCTATAAATACCCCTTAGTAAGACTTCTTCATCCAAATATTTGCCTAAGTCTTCAAAGCTCTCCTTCTCCCTCCCCTTGTGTCGAGTTCGCCCTAAGCCTCCCACCCTGGCCGAGAGCCCTCCCCTCCTTTGAGGTGCTAGCCATGGGTACCCCCTAGCCTTGTTGCTGTGATAATACCCCCTTCAGGTGTAGAAATACTCTCAAAAGTATTGTTATAATGCCCAAATTACCTTAGCCAGATACCTTGTAGTATTCTAAGGTTATACCTTACGAAAAGCCCGTAAATACTATTATACTTCCCAATACAAAACCGAAACCCTAGGAAAATCTCCATAGTCCGTCGGAGTATTGTGTAGAAGTTGGTTAGAACTTCTAAGGGTGGTTTAGAGCGGTCGAGCGCTGAGTCGAGCTAAACTCGCTAAGGATCGACATTAAACTCTGATAATTACGCTTATCGAGGTAATTATCTGTCCTCTATTGTAATTGGAAATTACATAATGTTAGAATATATAGTCAAGTATACTATATAGTATCGAACTTAATGTCATGGCAATGTCCTCGACTTAAGCTCAAGAATCGAATCGAATCAGAATTACTTAGGATCAGACATAAGAGACTTCAGTAGTTTGACTGCAGGGAAGTGCGGTCACCCAATTTTCCGTAGGATCTTGCATCTAGATTTATTCTACCAAGTAGTCTAGACTTTGATAGACTTGTGTAACCTCGATAGGTCGAATGTTCCGCGAGTAGACGTGCTACTGAGAAGCGTGGACCAAAGCGTTATAGCGCGAGCGATTTGCTAATACCGATAATCGCCGCGAGGTATGCGAACCTCTTCCTATCTCTTCTAGCAAGATGGTGTATAACTACGTAGTACGGTAGACGACGCATGTTATTTGAACGTAGTTGTACGGCAATGTCTTTTGACTTAAGCCCGACAATAATAATCTTGAAGAGTTCAAGAGGTAATTAAGAACCGCTTTTAAAAGAAGAGTGTACTTGGTTTTAAAAGCTTAAGAGTTATACTAGCTTTACGGGAAGTTAGGTATAACTACTTAAGAAAGATAAAACGAATGATTTTAATTATTATAGAAGTTAAGAGACTTGATCTTGTAAGATAAGAGACTTAACTTAAATAAATTATATGAATTTTGTGTGAAACCTCATTCGTGAGTAATGAGTACTTGATTTTTAAAAGGATAATGTTTACCGATTTCTAAATCGTAAATGTGTATCGACAAACCACCGCAATAAGTAATAAAGGAAAATGTATCAATAATTAAGTATTATTAAAACCAAGAGAAACTTCCATCCGCATAGAAACTAAGATTTAGACAAAATGATATTTCCTAGATCATGGTCACGTAATAAGATTGTTATAAACAAGAATATCCTACTCACATATAAGGCTTATGTTTTCTCCGATTGTTTAAAAGAGAATTATATTCTTAAATGAATAAGACTGAACTACTAAACCTTTCTAAAATAAGAAACGTGAACATTTGAAATTAGGCAAACTTGGACGCTTGGAAAATAATGTTGTTACTTGATTTTACAAAGGTAAGTGTTTTAGTTTATTTAAAAAGCATACCACTCTATTTTATACTACGTATCAGGTGACTTATGTGAAAGAAACAGATCTTTTAAAGATTTAACGTGAAGTACTTGGGGTTAGATAATCGAACTTGTTAGCATAAAGTACCTCGCGTGAATAACTTGATCGTGTTGGTTTGTGATAGCCTGTAATACTTTCTTGTCGATTTGATAAGTAAACATGTTAGATGCTACGCGTGTTAGCATCTCGTGATGTGGTAAGTGGTCATTCTTGTTGCGCTTACGCTGTTAAACGCGTTAAGCCCGCTGTACTATTATTGTATCACATACCCTTTGACTTATTATACCGAGGGCTTGCCACCCTTGACGCGTCTCTCTACGCCTACGCGTCCTTGTGACTACGCGGAGCGCAGAGCTCCGTGATTGATCATTCCGTGTTTAGCCCGACGCGGGGATTCCCTGCGTCCGCTGAGACTACGCGGTCTTTTGAGACTACGCGGGTCGCGGAGCCTAGGCGGATACCGGGTTAAGCCGCTCGACGCGTGGTATACCAAAGCGGCGGGACCACGATTCGAGGAATACCTCACGCTGGTCCGCAGACCCATGAGTCAGCGAGAGTTCCAGAATAGACGCCGCGACGATATCGCGCTGCCGCCTTCGATTATGTGGGCGCGGTCTAGAAAGACCTCGTGATACGCTTTATGGTATTTGTGGTACCGGGGTCTTAGTAGCCTGCTATGCCTTCGCATTTACCCTGCATTTTTATTGTGACGACTTTGAGGCGCGAGTCCTCGACTGACACGATCGCTATTGTGGAATCGTAGTTTGGTTATCATACACGCCTCGCTTTATAGACTACTATGATTTCATTTACAAGATTTATTTTCGCTTCACATACTCTGACTGCCAGATCGACTCTCCGGGCCGCGCTCACGCCGCAGTAAAGGTACATCGAGTTGATCCTCGCCTAGGGTCACAAGCCGTTTGGGAAAGCCCGCTTCTCCGAGGCTTATTCGCATAGTCCCCTGTCATTGCAGGTGCTATATCTGTGGTACGACGGCCCCGGCCTCATTATTGTCGATCATTTCTTAGAGGTCTGTAGTCGTACAGGCAGGGTTTGTAAAAAGGATTAAACTGCTCATTTGTAAGAGTTGTTATTTATATATATGCCTCGTGCAAGTTTTCTCGACATCGCTTTGTACTTCATTTGTTTCACGATGTGTTTTGATGTTCGCCGATTACTCGATGTCAGATCACTAGGGTGCGTGGTAAGGCACCAACACGCCCAGTTCGGTCGCGACAAAAGTGGTATCAGAGCGCTTAATCCTGAAAGTGTTCACGCATCAGATAGGCAGTCTGATTATCGCTGGTCGCGCACGCCAATAATCGTGAGGCTATAGGATATTTAGATCGGTTTCTATTCTTCTCACTCGAGATCGTGCCTAGAGTCGTGTTGTAAATCGACCCTCTAAACGATTTCTTTCCTCACCGCTATGCCTCCGCTGTAGGCAACCCGCCCAGAGGCAAGGCGGCGGAGCCGCGAGTAGAGTTCAGAGGGTTACGAGGGCACAGCCCAATCATCACCCGAGTTAGGTGCTTCATTCGGGATTTCTCATGACATCACTAGCCCAAAGAGTTTAGCACTACGGCAGCTCCTACCGCGCCATGATATTTGAACCTTCGCGCCCACGAACAGAGAATTTAGATCGCAAGAAGGCACTTACATTAGCTATGGATTTGGCTACCAAAGAGTATACCGTTGTACCGCAAGTCTTCACGACTACCTAAGAGAAGATTGCAAAGAGTAATCCTTCGCTAGGCGAGCATGGCTCGTATACGCTTAGCGCAAAGTCGAGAAACGTAGAGATCGACTGTTAACGGCGACAATGTACAGGCCAGCAGCAAGGTCATTTGGTAACTTTCGAGGCGAGTCACCTCACCAGCATATTAGATTATGCACATCCATCAGTGCAGAGTGGTCTTCCACAATTTCGTAACGCTCGGTACGCAGGAGTCGTTAGAACCCGTGGCTTCCGGCTCACGCTGCGTGCACGCCATCCCGGAATGTCATCTTTTAGGTTGGTACTTGTCAGACGCATGACCGCCGTGGTCCGTATCAAGAGTGTCCTGTAGGAGGACTTAGCCTTCGTGATCGCGGTAGTTTGTCATCTCTCACATGCGCCTACAAGTGTGCTTGATTAGAACGACCAAGGATGAAGCAGATATAGATATATCTTTAACCTCTAGAGTTTTGTTTATGCGATAAGCAGTATACCTAAGTGCTTTGTGTTAGTTGTGATTAGAAATCCCGTTAGTTAACCAAGTAAGAATCGGGGATGCAGGTGTAAACCTTAGAGTCTTGTTACGCAGAGACCTCGAGGTGCGTCATCCAGAGTAAAAGACGACGGTTACGTCGATCCTTATCTGGTGCCTGAGCGACGCGAGCTATGTTTGGGATAGTCCCTAGTAGTGTGGAATGAAAGAGTAGTCGAGCCAAGCACCGCCAGGTTTTCGTAACATGTTTAGCGAGACTGTTCCTTCCGGGATAGTATTGCGCCTCGCGGTCGGGTCAGGCACGCCGCGGGTCAACCCGCCGCATGTTCAGCGCTGGGGTCCGCAAGTGGTCCCGCCGTGGTAGGGTCACGAGGGTGTTAGGCCCAAGTTTAGTTAACCAAACAGACGAGTTCGTGGACGAGTTCGACTGGTCGGGCCGATGGGCAGCCCATCGTTCTTCTGGCCGACCATTCACTCTGCAGTTGTTGATACATCGTAAAGGTTGTAAGGCTGCACGGTGCCTACCTTCACCTTATGGCGCATGCTGGAGCCCGTGATACTACCGCTTTTGTTTCGAAGTTTTACCAGCAGGTTGGACTCAGCAGTCTCGACCGCATTCGCCTCGTGCCGTTGTTCGATTTCGCGGTAGTCTGGGACGGTTGTCTCTCGTAGAGAGAGTGTTTTAGCTACCATTGCGTTGTTCGGATGTCGCTTTACGAAGCCTTGTAAAGCGCGTTGTAAGTTGTTTGGCCGATTGGTCTGATGTTGGCAGTGTTCGCATACGGCTCAGCTTGTTCCAAAGCAGATCGTGGTTAATGGTGGTTTGTCTAGAATAAGTTCCGCACCAGCAGGAATCGTATGGATAATCGCGACGACGCCAGAGTTCAGCCGACAACATTGGCCTTCAGTACCACCTGCAGTGGTGACGAGCTTTGGGAAAACAGAGGAAACTTAGCCCGAGTTACTGGGCCTTTGTGAGTTCATGTAGAATAGGCCAGTTGCTTATATGTTAGCATTTGCCGTCCGACTTGTGAGGCAGACGTCCGGCCTTTCGTATTGTTATGTTCGAAAGTATCAAGATCCATCCGCACGTTCCCAAGAATGATGCCCACGCAAGAGATAGTAACTCGAAGTTTCGATACTAAAGCAGACGTAAACGTGGTAAGACCGAGCGCACGACAGCCTTCGTGATCGTGACGCATTCCTGCATCATTTGTTGGGTCGCCGGAGTGCGCTCGCGACAAAGTGACAAAAGAGTATCATTTTGGCGACGTTAGAGGCGTTTCCTCGCGACTTAGACGTAAGTATTTCGCGGGTGTTTCGCGGGCGACGTGGTGGTTTGTTCTCGTAAGAATAGTAGTGAAGACTATATCGCGCGCCGCTTGTTTTGAGATTTAGAAGGAACATTCGGACGAATGTTTCTAAGCGAGGAGAATGTTATACCCTCGATTTCCGCAGTATGTACGCAGGACGCACGAGGAAATTTCAACTTCAAGAGGCTTCGCCGATTTAATTTTGTGCACAACACCCGATTAGAGTCGCTTTTCGCCAAACGCTTTCACTTTCAGGGAATTTCCGCCATGCCATTTTTTATTTTTGGCGGATTTTTCCGAGAGAAAACATTTTGGATCAACAAGAGGGCTTACACTTGTCACCCTCTCATCGGGACACTCAGCAGAATGTAATGGCCAAAGTCGCTATTGTGGTCAAGGGTTGGTAGGATATTTTGTGTTAGTACACAGGCACTGCAAGATCTCGCCCTACACTTGCATAGCACTTGGCAAGATTCGCCACTGTCAGCCTTCACTTGACCTATAAATACCCCTTAGTGAAGACTTCTTCATCCAAATATTTGCCTAAGTCTCAAAGCTCTCCTTCTCCCTCCCTCGTGTCGAAGTTCGCCCTAAGCCTCCCCACCTGGCCGAGAGCCCTCCCCTCCTTCGAGGTGCTAGCCGTGGGTACCCCCTAGCCTTGTTGCTTTCAGATAATACCCCTTTGTGGTGTAGAAATACTCTCAAAAGTATCATATAATGCCCAAATTACCTTAGCCAGATACCTTGTAGTATTCTAAGGTTATACCTTTACGAAAGCCCGTAAATACTATTATACTTCCCGTCACTACAAACCGAAACCCTAGGAAAATTTCCATAGTCCTGAGTATCAGGTAAGTTGGTTAGAACTTCTAAGGGTGGTTTAGAGCGGGTCGAGCGCTGAGTCGAGCTAAACCTTGCTAAGGATCGACATTAAACTCTGATAATTACGGGCTTATCGAGGTAATTATCTTGTTCTCTATTGTAATTGGAAATTACATAATGTTAGAATATATAGTTGAAGTATACTATATATAGTACTGAACTTAATGTTGTGGCAATGTCCTCGACTTAAGCCCAAGAATCGAATCGAATCAGAATTACTTAGGATCAGACATGCGAGACTTTCAGGTAGTTTGACGCGCAGGAAGCGGTCGCCAATTTTCCTGCAGGATCTTGATTCAGATTTATTCTACCAAGTAGTCTAGACTTTGATAGACTCAGGTAACCCGATAGGTTGAATGTTCCGCGAGTAGCACGCGCTACTGAGAATGCGGACCAAAGCTAGCGTTATAGCCATGGAGCGATTTGCTAATAATGATAATCGCCGCGAGGTATGCGAACCTCTTCCTATCTCTTCTAGCATGACGCTGTATAACTACGTAGTACAGAGACGACGTGATGTTATTTGAACGTAGTTGTACGGCAATGTCTTTGACTTAAGCCCGAATAATAATAATCAAGAGTTCAAGAGAATTAAGAACTGCTTTTAAAAGTTAAGAGTGTACTTGGTTTTAAAAGCTAAGAGTTATACTAGCTTTACGGGAAGTTAGGTATAACTACTAAGAAAGATAAACTAATGATTTTAATTATTATGGTTAAGAGACTTGATCTTGTAAGATAAGAGACTTAACTTAAATAAATTATATGAATTTTATGTGAAACCTCATTCATGAGTAATGAGTACTTGATTTTTAAAAGTGATAATGTTTCATCGATTTCGAAATCGTAAATGTATCGACAAACCATCGCAGCTACAATAAAGGAAAATGTATTGAATAATTAAGTATTATTAAAACCAAGAGAAACTTCCATCCGCATAGAAACTAAGATTTAGACAAAATGATATTTCCTAGATCATGGTCGTGAATAAGATTGTTATAAACAAGAATATCCTACTCACATATAAGGCTTATGTTTTCTCCGATTGTTTAAAAGAGAATTATATTCTTAAATGAATAAGACTCGAACTACTAAACCTTTCTAAAATAAGAAACGGAACATTTGAAATTAGGCAAACTCGACGCTTGGAAAATAATGTTGTTACTTGATTTTACAAAGGTAAGTGTTTTAGTTTATTTAAAAGACAAATACCTATTTTATACTACGTATCAGGTGACTTATGTGAAAGAAACAGATCTTTTAAAGATTTAATGCGTAAGTACTTGGGGTTAGATACGAACTTGTTAGCATAAAGTACTCGTGTGAATAACTCGATTGTGTTGGTTTGTGATAGCCTTGTAATACTTTCTTGTCGATTTGATAAGTAAACATGTTAGGATGCTACGCGTGTTAGTATCTTGTGATGCTGGTAAGGGTCATTCTTGTCAGGCTTACGTTGTTAAACGTTAAGCCCGCAGACTATTATTGTATCACATACCCTTTGACTTATTATACCGGTGGCTTGCCACCTTGACGCGGTCTCTACGCCTACGCGTCCTCGTGACTACGCGAGCGCAGAGTTCCGGATTGATCATTCCGTGTTTAGCCCGACGCGGATTCCCGCGCGTCCGCTGAGACTATGCGGTCTTTTGAGACTACGCGGTCGCGGAGCCTGCGCGGATACCGGGTTGCCGCCTCGACGCGGGTATACCTCAGCGGTTCGGGACCATGATTCGAGGAATACCTCACGCTGGTCCGCGTGACTCCATGCGAGTCGCGAGAGTTCCAGAATAGACGCGCAAAGCTGATATCGCGCGTGGCCGCTTCGATTACGTGGTGCTCTAGAAAGACCTCGTGATACGCTTTATGGCATTTGTGGTACGGGGTCTTAGTAGCCTATGCCTTCGCATTTACCCGCACGTTTTATTGTGATGACTTTGAGGCGTGAGTCCTCGACTTGACATCGCTTATCAGAATCGTAGTTTGCTTATCATACACGTCTCGCTATAGACTACTATGATTTCATTTACAAGATTTATTTTCAGCCACATACTTGCACTGTCCAGATCGACCTCTCGGGCGCTCACGCCGCAGTAAAGGTACATCGAGTCGATCCTCGCCTTAGGGTCACAGTCATTGGGGAAAGCTCCGCTCCGAGGCTTATTCGCATAGTCCCCGTTGCTGTAGGTGCATTCGTGGTATGACGGCCCCGCCCCGCTATCATGTTGTCGATCATTTCTAGAGGTCTGTAGTAATCTAAGGTGGTTTGTAAAAAGGATTAAACTGCTCATTTGTAAGAGTTGTTATTTATATATACGCCGTGCAAGTTTTCCTCGACATCGCTTAGATTTCATTTGTTTCATGATGTGTTTTATGTTCCACTGACACTGATGTTGTATCACTAGGTGCCGGTAGGCACTACCACTGCCCAGTTCGGTCGATACTTTTTTTGTTATATTTATATTTACGTAAAGGCAACCATTTTGGTTAGCCGCTTATTTTATATCGTTTCATGTTTACGAGTTTACTTCACTGGTTTTTCTCTCGATGTCAGATCACTAGGGTGCCTGGTAGGCACTACCACGCCCGAGGTCGGTCGTGACAAAAGAATTATTACATTTTCTTAAGGAAAATTTCGTAAAAAAATGCGACAACTAAAAATTATTAACTCGAGTTTAATACTTCTAATTTGATTTATGGGATTAGTATTGATCGTAAGTATCAAAATTAATAATATAGCCCACTAAAATTTCACAATTTTATGGGCTATTCGATTTAAGATATTTTGGACAAATATCTAGATATTTATTAAAAGGAAATTTTGACCAATTTAGGCTATACGTGGTCCTCATCCACTTGTCCACTTGTCTCAAAGGGGAAAAATATCTATATAGAGAAAGAGAAGAAAGACTTAGCCATTTTTCACATTTTCATCTTCCAAACTTTTCTTCTCTCTCTTAGCTCTAAATTTCTGAAAATTCCAAGAACAAAGTTGATTATTATCCAAGATTAAGAACCTTAATCAAGTCTTAAACCAAGTTAACTCTCCAAGAACCAAAAACCTTGGGTTGGCCGAAAATGGTGATGTAAACCCTAGCTTGTTCATCGACTTTAAGGAGGTAAAACGTGACGGGAAGATGGTTATAAGCGTTGTCAGTGGATGATGTAAGTTGATCGGAACTCAAGAATGTGAGCTAAGACTAACCTAAGGACCGACTTTCATGCTGGACTGCTTTGGACGACTTTGAGGTAAGATTTCGTCCTCCTCTTGATGTAATTAGATATTACATGTTGTAGTAATGTATAGACGAGCTTGTGCTAAAAAGAATGAAGATTAAAAAGTTGTTTGAACCATTTTAAGGCCAATCGAACGCGCTTGGTCCCTTTGGATTTCGTTGGTTATTGTTGTTGTTATCTTCACCTATTACATGTTAAAATAGAGTAATATGATTGTTGATAAGTTGATATGTCATATATAGAGGTGTTTGAACTTGAATTGGAATAAAATGGATTAAGGAAAGAGTTATCGGATCAGAAAGGTTGACCGTGGAATCTATAAAACTGTTGGATATTGTCGTGCAGTTTTTATGGACTGTTTTATGGCGTTATTAACCTGGAATTGCAGTGGACATTATGTATATTTAATGTGGTAAATTGCTAATGAAAGTCCTAAGAGATTAAGGGTATAAAAAGGTGTTAAAAGTCTTCACATTTTACCCTTGTTGTTGTCGGATTTGACTGATTTCATGGACTGTTTACATGGATTAAGGGCTGAATTTACACGTCAAGTAGGCGTGTAATCCCTTTTGGTTAACTGTTGGTTGTGCCCTTAATTGTGGCTTGTTTGTTGTTGAATTTGGGCCTTGAAAAAGGTGAAAAAGTACGTATAAACAGGAGAAGTGCTGCCCAATTTTTCGTGGAATAAGAGGACTTTTACTTAGTATTAACCTAGTCTAGTAACCTTGAAGTTGATAGAAGTGTTATTGTATTTATAGGTTTAAGTACCTAATCGGGACGTATTCTACTTGTCGTGTTGTTAATCATCAACGAGGTACGTGAACCTCTTCCTCTCTCTTTGGCACGTTTCTTCGTGAACCATAATCGTGGTATTGTTTCAAAAGTTATTGTACTCTTAGAAGTTAAAGAGTATTCTTGTTATCGATTCTACGCTAAAGGCATGTCTAAATTATTCCTAAGTCCTTACCAAGTCTTACGAGAGGTTGGTAAGAGCTTTTAGTAAATATTGGAGTCGAGTTGATCTTGCTAGTTACAACACTAATGAGAAAATGTATCGAACAAGCCATTGCAACGTTAATGAAAAAGGAATCGACAATCTATTATATTGAAATGAGTAGAATTTTCCATCTTCATAGTAGCTAAGATATAACCAGTTTATTTTACACTTTCTAGGTTCACAGCTGATTAGATAAGATTATTATTAATATATAACCTACTAATGGCTCATAAAATGGATTAATTTGCCAATTCGGATCAGTTATCACCATGCAAATGTTTCCATAATGTTAGCCAGAGGAGCGAGACGAATTATATTATCGAGTTGGTACTAACGACGAGTGGATCCTATACTTGACTTGATCTTTATAAACTGAGCGGATCCTAATCCTCAGTGATATTTTCCCTTGATAGTACTTTGGATTTTATAAAAGGAAAATTGTTTACCTATTCATTTGATAATGCCTTGAGTTTTTCTAAAAAGATAGTTCATTCTAATCAGGCAATGAGAGTCAAAGATGATTTAAATTGTACATAGTCACAGATAACTATAGGTGTACACCTTTATATTCACACCGAGTCCTGTAACGGGCCTAACATGTCGCATCTTATTTGACTTATTGCACATTACACCGAGTCCCGTAACGGGCCTAACATGTCGCATCTTATTTGACTTATAGCACATTACACCGAGTCCCGTAACGGGTCGATATGTCGCATTGCATGACAAGATTTGTTTATTTGAACAGACGCCTAATTTTGATACGACTCTCATTTTAAAAGGAAGTATCGTAAGTACGTTGAATCTTATTTTTAAAAGGATACAGTTGAATCATTTTTATAAAGTACAGTGATACAGTAGTACAGTGGTACAACGATACAGTGATACCGTAGTACAGTGGTACATTGATACATCAATACGGTGGTATAGTGGTACAAAGGATACGCGTACATTCGTTCTTATTTTTGCACCGTAGATCTAGTATTTGATTTTCATACTTGTTCTCGCCATTCTTTTGTACGCTTATGATCTTGTTTATCAGATTTCATGTTTACATACTGATAACTGGTTGCATCGACTTCTTCGAGGATCGCGTCACGCCCGCAGTATTAGGTTCTCGGGCGATCCGCGAGCTTAGGATCCTTGTTTAGCGTTGTGGGATAGCTCCAATGTTTCAGAGCTTATCATTTTGGCACAGGTCTTCCATTACGGCTAGGTATATTCAGGGTTACGGCAGGGCCTTGTCCCGTCATAGTTTACTGTCCAAACTCTTAGAGGTCTGTATTCATACGCTGGCCGGACTCATGCGAGTCAGATTTATATTTTTGTACAACAGTAGTCTCATTCTGATGTTATATATTATGGCAAATTTCACGTTTTGCCTTTGCTAAAAGTGAAAAAAATGATGAGTGTTATTTAGCTTCCGTGGGTTACTAGTGTTATATGGCTAGAAGGGTGCCCAGGTAGGGCACCAGTTGCAGGCCCGGGGTTCGGGTCGTGACACAGGGTGCCGCAACACCAACACCGTAAGGGCTGCGACGCTAAATGACCAAAGTTGCGGTGCTAATTCATCCCGAGCTTACTGGATCCGTGGTGCCGTGGCGCCTCCGAGGCCGAGCCACGACATATTCGAGGT
The DNA here is from genome assembly GCA_029844215.1 of Przewalskia tangutica. Classification (NCBI taxonomy): domain Eukaryota; kingdom Viridiplantae; phylum Streptophyta; class Magnoliopsida; order Solanales; family Solanaceae; genus Przewalskia; species Przewalskia tangutica. Next base: position 180,263 of record JAQGDG010000300.1, on the reverse strand, counting down.
AGCGTCTGTGGGACGGATGTCAAAAGGTTTGGCTGTTTATGGGACATTTTGGAGAATTTAAATGTTAGTTTTTCCTCCATAATAGCCATTATTTGGCTGAATTATTGGCTGATTGTACCCTCTCAATTAAGTGTCATTACATGGCTATTGAAAGTCATTAGTTGGCTAGTTGAGAGGTCATTTTCCTAACATTATAAATTGAGAAGTTGGCTCAATAGAGAAACACACTTCACACTTGAAAAACTCAGATTTCAGAACTTCTTCTTCTCTAAGCATTCTTTCAAACACTCAAGGTTCTTCTTCTAGTAAACACTTGAGTTTCCTTTATCATTTGTTAGTTGTTCTTTTATCTTAGGAGACAAGTTTCCCATTAACGTAAAATGATATATACAGGGCAATATTGTCTTAAGACAGAGTGTTAATACCTGACTCAACAATTTTTTTGTAGTAGTTTACATTTGTTCTTGTTTCCAGTTTGCAAATCTTTGTGATATCTACTTACTTCCCATTTCATTGCAATCATTCTACACACATAATTGTGTTCATGCCATGTAATACGCAGTCAGGAAAATCACTCCCTACTAAGAACTTTTTATTGGTTTTCAGAACCGGATTGTAGGTAAAAAACTGGGGTTAACGAGTATTCGAAAGGTTAAATAAAGTAACATTGAGTTGAGAGATGACTCTCTGTCTTTAAGATAAAATTGTCCCGTATAGATTCTTTTACGATATCGGGCAATAGTCTCCCAAAACAAAACAACAACTAATCAACAGTACAAAGCAAATATTGTTGATTCTAGTGAAGACGATGAATAAGAACATATTGCTGAGAAATAGAACGGAAAATGTTTTCTGTCTGTTTCTAATTTTTCATTTTTGTGTGTGTATGTTCTTGACGAAGAACATAACAGAAAGATAAACTAGTTTGAGTTGTGTTCTGACTAACAGAGAGAATATATGTGTGTTCTGTTATATCCTTCTTTGTATTTTGTCTTGTGTGTCTCAATTGAACAGAGATGTTCAATTTATAGGAGCAGAAAGGGAGGCAACTGTCATGACCCGACGGGCCGCGACCCGACGCCCTAATTGGTCGTCATTACACTAACCCGTCACGTAATCAAATGACACTTAAGGGTAATAGAAAATTTCGGCAGCACAATGTTGTATCCACAACATATACCCAAAATAGGCGAGCCGACAAGACTGCCTTACACAACTATCCCACCATCACAACAGGCTAGCCGACTAGGCTGCCACCAAATAGCATCACATAAACAAAGGAGTAATCACAATAGGCAAGCCGACAAGGCTGCCACTATATATGGGAACCTCCCAAAACAAGTGCAACAATACAGCTAGCTCAACCGCATAAACGTTCTACACAAGTCCAATACACATCTATCACCCACAACTGTCTACAGATCTCTAAGAGTACGATAATGACATATGACGGGACAGGGCCCTGTCGTGCCCATAAATATATACAATCAAAATAAAGAGGTTCTGTACCAAATAGCTCACTCCGGAATAATGGAGCTCTCCAACTGCTAAATAAAAGTCCTAAACTGGAGGGTCACCTATCCAACACCGTAACTCGCGGCATTTAACGCAACCCCGAGAAAAGGGGTCGACAAGTAATGTACCGAGTATGTATAACATGAATTACTGTAAGGAGGATAGTAACTAAACCTATCTAACGGTCCCGTTGACCAAATCGACCGGCTGACTGTAGAAATTCGTCCGACCGATTATGGATTACGTTGGGGTCGGGTTGGCACCCAACTCCAACCCGCACGTTATGTTAAAACCCTGAAGGCTCGGACTTGCTAGACCTTGAACGGAAACCTACATTAGCAGTTAACGGCCCGAATGACCAGAATACAAATGTTTTTTAAAAGGTAATCAGAATGTTACCGCTGGGATAAGGCGTGGGGGGGGGTGCCAACGGTCATTTCGACCATTTTTGTTTTTTTTTTGTTTTTTTTTGTTTATTATTTTTTTTAATTACATTTTTACCCTTTAAAAAATCTATAAATTCTCTACATTATTTTCATTTTTATCACACAACAATTCTCTCAATTCTCTAATTCTCAATTTCTCATACTCTCTTAATTATCTTTATTATCAATTTTCAAGTTATTATTATTATTAGTTTTCAAATTCAAAGTAGCAAGACGCAAGACACAAGACTTCGAGCTTCGAGTTTCAATTGAATTCTGAATCCCGAAGTTTGGTACACTCATTTCATTCTCTAATTATTTTATTAAATTGTCATATTTATTTGTTTATTATTTAAATATTTTATAATGTCTTCAATAAGGGCTAATTTATCGGGACTACGTCGTAAATCTAGTTCAAGGGGTAAAAAATCTATAGGTTCTTCATCATCTAATCAAAATATAGATTATGATCAAATGCAAGAAGATTTTGGAATAAAAGATAATGAATATGATAACGTTCAATTAGATAATATTGTTGAACTTGAAGAAAATGAACCTCCTACACCTACTAGTGTTCCTCCACAATGCTGGTACCGCTTAGTGGTAGTCGTAGACCTCTTTTACCGTAACCATTAGCAAGAAAAAGGAGTAAAGTGTGGCTCTTTATGATAAAGTCATGGTACCGATAGAGTTAGACGTAATATTTGTGGAGAACTTATAAACATAAGACAAGTGGGTGCGACGGGGACGCACTATAGGTAGACATATAAACACGATCATACGACACAATGGAATGTCGCTCGATTTAGAACCCGGCCAACAACAACTTAATCCATTAACTGTGGCTAAGTACGATCCAAAAAGGATCGCATCAATTAGCAAAATGATTGCCTGAGGTTGTTCACCTTTTCTTCGCTTCTTCTTCATATTTAATTACATATATTCAAAGAGTATATAATCTTTTTTTAAAAGGTGTTCCTCGTAGTACTACTAGAGCCGATATTTTTAGACTTCATAATGATTATGTTATTTTTTTGTAATATTTGTTTGCTAACCTTCCATGCCTAGTTAGTTTTACTCGCACATCGACATGCTTTAAACGGTTATGATTATTTAACAATTACTTGTCATCGATTGATGAAAATTTTAGAATGGAAAACGTATTATTGCTTTTGCGTATGACGAGGATCAAAGTCATATCGAAAATATATGTTTAAACTATGTGTTCTTATGCCCAAAAATATAATCTTTATAATAAAATACTTTGTGTATCATTCGATAACGATCTAATAATATCACAGAGATCTTTTAAAAGCTTTAAGTACAACCACCACTTCCTCATATATTTCATGTTCATTGTGCTTGTCATATTTATAATTTAATTGTTATAAGTGGTCTTGATTTATTTTCACCAAATAAAACTTGTCAAAAGAGTCTGGAGTTATTCAGGTAATAATAGGAAAAATAGAATTATAAATTTAAAGAAAATGTAAACAATTTAATTTGAGACCTAAATTCATGTCAAGAGATTATTACACTATGGAATTATACTTATTTATTGTTAAAAGAATGTTATAAGTATAAAGACCCCATAACACATGTTGCAAATACGCATTGTAAGAACGTGATGTATATGTTAACCGACTAACATTGAAAATCAATTGTGAACTTTTAAAAATTTACGTAAATTTTACATCGCATCGTTGAATTTTCGTGATCTTATTACCCAACAGTTTGTAATGCTTTAGCTCATATAGCTGAAATTTCATATTTACTTTATGGTTTAAAATCAAATGTGAAATATAAAGATGCAGTTACACTTATGTTTGAAAAATTTTAAAAATATTTTTTCCTATTCCGATATTTATCAGATTGTGCAATTTTAAATCCTTCTATTAAAAAGTAGATTGTCATAATTTAATATATAGTTTATATACTTATACGGAAGTAGGTGCAATGTAAACTCCATCTTTATTTGATTGCATAAGTACACTTGATACTAATTTAACTACATTATATGAATATTATGTTACATTACATGATAACAACAACTCTGCTACTAATATTCCTTCTAGTTCTGCTTCTGTGTCTACACCTTCGTGATTCAAATAAGATGACGTTAAGAAGAATCTTAGACATATGGAGCACTTTTACAACACAAGAAACCACAAGTCGATCTTGCGATGAGATGCAATTTTATTTGCAAAAGCCAATGAGTCAAGAAAAGTTTTGACCCTTTACAACGGTGGCAGGATAACAAAAGACAATTCCCAGATTGCAAATACGGACCGAGATGTTTTAATGTGTCGATCTCAACAGTGGCTTCAAAGTGCATTTAGCTAAGCACGAGATCAAATAAGAGACACACGCCACTCATCGGGTGGAAGCACATTAGAAGTGTTAGTCCGCGGCGGATTAGATCAGATCGTAGAGAAGAAATCAAGGACGCGAGACGTTAATTCTCCTAAGATGAAAAAATAGATAATATTTTGGAAGGCGGAGCGAGGCTGGATCGAATTAATACTCAGATTTATAGGCTATGGAGCATAACCAATTCAATCAACCTATAGATTACGTAAGAACTTGCATAAGGATGCATAAAATTATTATTACTTCATTATGTACTCTTATTAACATTATGAAAGTTCAAAAGTTTACATCTTATCATTAGTTTTAATTTTACTATCTATTTAGTTGTAAATATGTTATTACTTATTTGTTAACTTATATCTACTAATCTAATAAATTAATAAAAGTATAATTACAATATAAAGTTATAAACTATAAAGTATAACTATAGCAGTACTATAAAGTAAACTATAAAATAAAGATAAAGTATAAAGTATAAAGTTATAAACTATAAACTATAAACTATAAAATAGAAAGTTAACTTTAAAGTTTCAATTTTAATATATAAAACTATATTATATATTATATTATTATATTACATATTTAAATTGAATTTAGTTTACATTATAGAAAATAAATACTAGAATTTTTTTTAAAAAAACGGCCCGATAGGCCCGGTTCAGATCCGACCGCACGCCGACCAAATCCGGAATGAACCTGACCGGTTGCTTAGAGTCGTGTGAACCGACCAGAACCTGCTAAACCTTAGTGGTTACCGTCCGACTGCTCGCCTGTAGACAGTATAATTGTAATCACTGTAAGATAACATGAGACATATATGAACAATCAGAGCTACCAATGCAACTGCACCCTATGAAAAGAAAGTATTGCATGTCTAACAATCATCATAATCAAGATCATCTCAGTACATAAAATAAAGATAAAGTATAAAGTATAAAGTTATAAACTATAAACTATAAACTATAAACTATAAACTATAAAATAGAAAGTTAACTTTAAAGTTTCAATTTTAATATATAAAACTATATTATATATTATATTATTATATTACATATTTAAATTGAATTTAGTTTACATTATAGAAAATAAATACTAGAAATTTTTAAAAACGCCCGATAGTCTTGTCAGATCCGACCGCACGGCCGACTGAATCCAGACGAACCTGACTGGCTGACCTTGTAGTCGTGAACCGACCAGAACTGCTAAACCCTGTAGTGGTTACCGTCCCGACTTCGCCCGTAGACAGTATAATTGTAATCGACTGTAAGATAACATGAGACATATATGAACAATCAGAGCTACCAATGCAACTGCACCCTATGAAAAGAAAGTATTGCATGTCTAACAATCATCATAATCAAGATCATCTCGGTACATATAACTACCCGGCCCATCCTGGGTCTCGGTCCTCATGCTTTATACATATAACTACCCGACCCATTATGGGACTCGATCCTCATACTACGTACATATAACTACCCGACCCATTCTGGGACTCGGTCCTCATAACATACAATCACAACTTACACGAGTAGAATATCATGAGAAACTATATGCAATACAAACCATCATATGAGACGCCATTGAATAATCTTATGCATTTTAAATCATCATATAAGACTCAATGGAATAATCATATGCATTTTAAATCATCATATAAGACTCAATAGAATAAGTAAAATAAACCATCCTTTAGAAAATCAAGGCACGATCATATCATGAATCATTATTTTATTAAAATTAGACTTTGAAGGAATCACGTACGTCCGCCGTACTTTCATTAAAATCATGCCAAAGGAAGGAATTTTTTTTTTCACAAAATCATGCCAAAGAAGGAAAGGATAGTCTCACATACCTCTTAGTCGCCCAACCAATGTAAAATAAGGATGTGTCTCGTCTAGTACGTCAACCTATACTAGTAATAATACCTTCGTCAATTCTTATGATTTCTAACATAAGTTATGTTGAATAGAGACTTCATATTCTACAAAAATTCGGACAACACTTCCCCCGTTTATATGCATATCCACAATTTATCAACAAGCCAAAAACACACATAACCCAATATTATTCCAAAATACAATTAAGGTAAGCCCGATATGCTTCATATATGCTATCATACAACACCCCTTCTCTTTATTTTCATGAAATACAATAACTTCAACAATCAAGGGACTATCACTCTTATTTGCCATGCTCATTCAACCCTTAGTCATGTTAGATAGTTCATTGTAGTAATCCCAAACTTCTATCAACATTTAAGAATTTCAAGAAGGTGAAATTTACCCTTTTCTATACTTTAATAACTTCATCAACCTTTCGACCAACACATTATTCAATTCCAACACTTTTTCTTAATTCCTAGAATCCAATTCACCTTTCAATACTTTCATCCCCCCTTCTCACAACAAGGGAAAGCCAGAGAAGGGATTGGTGATAATAATAACAACGACAACACTTAACTCCATTCCATACAAAACAGTCTCAATCGACATATATATCTCAATATAGTCACATGCATTCTCATATTTCCAATTCCATCTTAACCCAAGTTCATATCTTCAACAACATGCAACTACTTAATTCCAATTCTTCTTTAACATGGGTTAATCCCTTAACTATAACATCAATTAAACTTCCAAATATTCAATGAAAAGAAGGATTTTTACCTTAAACAAAGTCAAAACAGTCCCCAATTTCGGTACCACTGCTCCAGCGTTTTTTTGCTCACTGTTTTGTCAGCTAAATTTGTAACGTCCATAATTCTCTACTCTGATGTCCTATCGACGAGAGGTTTATTGAGTTGGAAACTAGACTCGACGAAATTCATATTAGACTTTTTGAAACACCTAAAAACTCCTAATATACTAGGAGATATACCCCTCCAAAGTTGACTATAAATATGCCCGAAATTCTGCCAATTTTTCTTCTCAATTTTCACACCTCTTTCAACTCCAAATTAACATGCAAACATCTATAATGTTTCCTCCATCATCCCCCATGTTTTTCTTCCAAAATTCTTTTCCCAAAATCTGGAAAATTTGCTTCAATTTTCGGTCCAGATTGGCCGAAAATACCCATTGTTTTGGGTTCAATTTCTTGGCTTAAAGTTTTGCAAAATGATGTAGTTTTTGGGAAGAGGATTTTTGTTAGTCTTTACTTGGTCATGGTGGTGGGGAAAATCTAATTTGGGGAGGGGTTTTGGAGAGAAGTAGAAGAGTTTGAATTTTGGAAGATGAACAAGGGTTCACAAGTTTTAATGGTAGTAACAAAATCTGAAAATTCTTTTTACAAACTTACACTTTGGTCCCTTAATGCCCTCTTAGTTTAAAACAAACCCCAAGTAATAAATCTGAACACTCGTTCCCTTTAATTCCCGGGGATTTCATAAAACCTCGCATTCTCATCGTCGCATCTTATATGCATTACTAATCCATGACGAGATATATATATAACCACCATTTTAAATTCCCATTGTTCTACTCGTTGTAACCAAAAAAATTCGGAATCACATCCTTAAGTATATTAATTTCCTTAATGACGTTCTTAATTATCGCCTTAACTTAAGAGGTGTAACATCCTACCCCCCTTAGAAACATTCGTCCTCGAATGTTCACAATAAGTCTTATGCTAGATATTTTTAGTAGAGTCTCCTTTATAACTGTGTCTATCCACATATATTCAGCAAACCAACAGATTCCACAATGTATCACACATATACCATTCACCAATTATAAGTACTGCCATTTTAAACCCAAGTCAGTTACCTCACAGTTTTGCATATAAGCTCTAAAATCTTGAACTTCATTAATTATGACTGATAACCTCCATATTTTTCTAAATCTGTCACAATAGTGTTAAAATCACCTCCTATTAACCATGAAGGTTGCATTGAATTATCCATATCTTCAAAGATTCCCACAATTCTAATATTCCCTCTAAGAACATTTAATATACGCTAAAGTAACTACCATCAATCCCACCAAGACAAGGTGATATTCGTTCTACATTATGTTGTTTCTCTACCTCTACTTGCTTTGTTGTTAACTTGTCTGTCATTTGTCGTTTTTCTCCTTGCACCAGGTTTTGATCGTTAATCCCTGAGGCTGAACTCTCCTACTATACTTTCTGTTCTCTTTCATTCAGTTCATCCCCATGGTTATGCTTCTCATCATCAACTTCTTGTATTACTACATCTTCCTTTCATCGATCGCCAGGCATGAGTTTCTTGCACATCGTTTTCTTGTCTTTGCTCTTTATCTAATTTGTGTATATCTCTGTTTGCATATACCGTAGTTGTCACCAGATATCTACCTAAATCATGTAACTCTTTCACCCCTGAGTCCTTAAGTTTGCCATGTTGATCACCCCTTATATTATCTCTGAACAAGTTTCTCTGCTGATCAATATTTAGAATAGACATACTACTACAATATTTCTACTCTACATTGGACATCGTTATTCCATCTTCTGTTACTATTATTGTGTTACTATTATTAGAGTTGGCACCATTAGTACACACCTCCTGACTCTTGTTAACATTCCGCTCCTCCTTAACTTCTGCTGATACAAAAAGCTTTACCAATCTATTATTTAGTAGTAAGAATTGCTTCTACTTCTTTCATCAATGGTGGGTCCTCGATGAGTTGTTCTACTTCTACCATATTACCATTGTTATCTTCTTTATTATATTTATTACAATTTGTCTCCTCAAGTGGCATTTGTTCTATCCCCTTGTTAGATTTATTGACTCGGTTGTATCTTCGGCTGCATCAACAGTTGTCACTTCGACTACATTACCCTGAATATATATTATCACTTTGTTGAATTCATATATATCTTTGTACCTCTCTTATCTGTTTTCCACCCTTCTCATATCAAAGTATCCGAACCTGTACTGAATCTCTAGGCCTCCTCCCCACCTAATTATTCCAAGTGAATGATCATATAGGCATGATTTCATGAAATGCACTTTTAGAAGCACGTAGATTATCAATTCATACTTGATTAGTAAGTACTGCTATATACTGCTTAAAATCCCTATCACCGTCATAGCAACATGACACTCCACTCTTTTATTTCTCTTTAATACTCAGTTGAAATCACTTATTATTGCCCATGGACCTTGTACTTGGCCATGTAACCTTCTAATATCTATACACAGTTCCCTTTTAAGAGCCACTTCGTTGAATGCACACTCAAAGGTGCTATGTAAACTTTTGTTGTATCTTCTCACTACTCGTAATTATAAACAACTTCGTTTCTTTTAACACTTGTTCATTCCTTTCTTACTTATCGTACCTTTCAAAATTCCAACATATTCTAGTATACATACGTAATCTCAGACATTACTCCAGATTCCAATCCTTGACAATACCATTCCTTAAGTGATGAATCGTGAACTTATTTCCTTATTCGATACGTAGAAGATTCTGAAGAGTTACCTTACCTGACGTTGACCTAGTATCTCCAAACCTGGTCATCATACTTCTATTCAAACTTTTTCACTTCCCTTATGGCTTGACGCACCAAGTCAAGTCCGAATAACTCTGATTGCCCGAGCCATCGCCGTTTTCAAAAATAGCCGCAACCACAATAATTATTAGGAAGACGGGGAATTATCCTAATGACATAGCTCTATCGCACGATCTACTTAGACGAAAGAGTAGAAACCAATCCTAAATGTCGACAATTTCTCCCGTATAGGTATGTTGCACAACATATCCATACACAAGACTCTACTAGACACGGTCTGTAGACATTCTGAGGACTAACTGCTCTGATACCACTTCTGTCACGACCCGACGCCCTAATTGGTCGCCATTACACTAACCCGTCACGTAATCAACTGACACTTAAGGGTAATAGAAAATTTCGGCAGCACAACGCTGTATCCACAACATATACCCAAAATAGGCGAGCCGACATGGCTGCCTTACACAACTATCCCACCATCACAACATGCTAGCTGACTAGGCTGCCACCAAATAACATCACATAAACAAAGGAGTAATCACAATAGACAAGCCGGCAAGGCTGCGACTATATATTGGAACCTCCCAAAACAAGTGCAACAATACAGCTAGCTAAACCGCATAAACGTTCTATACAAGTCCAATACACATCTATCACCCACAATCGCTTCATGCACTTAAGAGTACGATAATGACATACGACGGACAGTGGCCCCGCCGTGCCCATAAATATATACAATCAAAATAAAGAGGTTCTCAGATCAAATAGCCGCTCGAATAATGGAGTTTCCAACCGAATAGAAGTCTTAAATCTGGAGGGTCACCTATTCAACACTAACTCGCGGCATTTAACGCACTTCGAGAAAAAGGGGTCAAGACGGGCAATGTACGAGTATGTAAAACATGACCATCAGAATGAGGATCAGAATCGCCGTAAGATAACATGAGACATATATGAACAATCAGAGCTACCAATGCAACTGCACCCTATGAAAATAAAGTCTTGCATGTCTAACAATCATCATAATCAAGATCATCTCGGTACATATAACTACCCGGCCCATCCTGGGTCTCGATCCTCATGCTTTATACATATAACTACCCGACCCATTCTGGAACTCGGTCCTCATACTACGTACATATAATTACCCGGCCCATTTTGGGACTCGGTCCTCATAACATACAATCACAACTTACACGAGTAGAATATCATGAGAAACTATATGCAATACAAACCATCATCTGAGACGCCATGGAATAATCTTATGCATTTTAAATCATCATATAAGACTCAATGGAATAATCATATGTCTTTTAAATCATCATATAAGACTCAATGGAATAATCATATGTCTTTTAAATCATCATATAAGACTCAATGGAATAAGTAAAATAAATTATCCTTTAGAAAATCAAGGCATGATCATATCATGAATCATTATTTTATTAAAACTAGACTTTGAAGAAATCACGACTCACTGCATTTCATTAAAATCATGTCAAAGGAAGGAAGAAAGATTTTCACAAAATCATGCCAAAGAAGGAAAGGATAGTATCACATACCTCTTAGTCGCTCAACCAATGTAAAATTAGGATGCGCCTCGTCTAGTACGTCAACCTATACTAGTAATAATACCTTCACAATTTATGATTTCTAACATAAGTTATGTTGAATAGCGACTTCCTATTCTACAAAAATTCGGACATCACTTCCCCCGTTTATATGCATATCCACAATTTATCAACAAGCCAACAACACACATAACCCAATATTATTCCAAAATACAATTAAGGTAAGCCCGATATGCTTCATATATGCTATCATACAACCTCCCTTCTCTTTATTTTCATGAAAGACAATAACTTCAACAATCAAGTGACTATCACCCTTATTTGTCATGCTCATTCAACCCTTAGTCATGTTAGAATAATTCATTGTAGTAATCCCAAACTTCTATCAACATTTAAGAATTTCAAGAAGGTGAAATTTACCCTTTTCTATACTTTAATAACTTCATCAACCTTTCGGCCAACACATTATTCAATTCCAACACTTTTTCTTAATTCCTAGAATCCAATTCACCTTTCAATACTTTCATATAATCAATTTACAACTTTTAAGTATCAAGATTTCTTCTCCAATTTAAACATGCAATTGGTGATAATAATAACGACAACACTTAACTCCATTCCATACAAAACAGTCTCAATCGACATATATATCTCAATATAGTCACATGCATTCTCATATTTCCAATTCCATCTTAACCCAAGTTCATATCTTCAACTACAACAACATGCAACTATTTAATTCCAATTCTTCTTTAACATCGGTTAATCCCTTAACTATAACATCAATTAAACTTCCAAATATTCAATGAAAAGAAGGATTTTTACCTTAAACAAAGTCAAAACAGTCCCCAATTTTGGTACCACTGCTCCAGCGTTTTTTTGCTCACTGTTTTGTCATCTGAACTTGTAACGTCCATAATTATCTACTCTGATGTCCTATCGATGAGCGGTTTATTTCGTTGGAAACTAGAATCGACGAACTTCATATTAGGCTTTTGAAACACCTAAAAACTCCTAATATACTAGGAGATACACCCCTCCAAAGTTGACTGTAAATCTGTCCGAAATTCTGCCAATTTTTCTTCTCAATTTTCACACCTCTTTCAATTTCAAATTTACATGCAAACATCTATAATTTTTCCTCCATCATTCCCCATGTTTTTCTTTCAAAATTCTTTTCCCAAAATCTGGAAAATTTGCTTCAATTTTCGGTCCAGCTTGTCCGAAAATACCCACAGTTTTGGGTTCAATTTATTGGCTTAAAGTTTTGCAAAATGATGTAGTTTTTGGGAAGAGGAAATTGTTTAGTCTTTACTTGGTCATGGTGGTGGGGAAAATCTGATTTGGGGAGGGGTTTTGGAGAGAAGTAGAAGAGTTTGAATTTTTGAAGATGAACAAGGGTTCACAAGTTTTAATGGTAGTAACAAAATCTGAAAATTCTTTTTACAAACTTACACTTTGGTCCCTTAATGCCCTCTTAGTTTAAAACAAACCCCAAGTAATAAATCAACACTGCTCCTTTAATTCCCTGGGATTTCATAAAACCTCGTGATTCTCGCTGCCGCATCTTATATGCATTACTAATCCATGACGGATATATATATAACCACCTTAAATTCCCATTGTTTCGCTCGTTGTAACCAAAATTTTCCGGAATCACATCCTTAAGTATATTAATTTCCTTAATGACGTTCTTAATTATCGCCTTAACTTACGAGGTGTAACAACAACTCACCAGGTGTTTACAATGTTCGTACTAATTTAAAGGCGAACAGTTATGTCTTATAATTGTCATGTCTTTATTACCTTGGTAATGTTTTTAACGTTTTGAGCAATTAAACAACCTGCAGTTATGTCTATTGGTTTTGGAACTGTTGTAACGTTCTGAAACCTTCAGGGACAAGAATATAAATAGTTAATATTTCAGGGACCAAAAATAAAGTTTTCGACATGCGGGGCCCATATGTTTATGTCATTAAAGACAGGATAAACTCAATGGCTCATTAGTAAAATTTCCAACAATCCTTTATTTAAAGAGAATTGGTGCACATAGGGTGCCAAAGTTCAGCAATCTTTCAGCGGAAAGATATTGCATCAGGATAGGTAGCTTTCGTCTTTGAACCTTTCTTAGTTGATTACCATCGGATTTACTTACTGTGCGGTGAACGTGATGTCTTGAACTGTCAGTGTTTAGTGTAAACCAAGACAATTATATCAACACAATACCTCTCCTTATTCATCTTTTTCTTATTGTTTTGTCTGTTGTGGCCATAGACAATGCTTGGATTCTTAAGTGCATACAATTGAAACGGCCTGTCTTCGCACTTAAATAAATGATCTCCTATATGGTATATTGATCTACCCCACTCGCAAGTGTTAGGAATCATTAAAAGTTTCAGAAACTTATCATTTACCCATCATGTAAGTAGCACTTAGTGTCTATCGTGGGAACTACTTTGGAGTTATCTTTCATTAAAAAAATGATAATCCGAAGTGCTCTTACTTCAAGAGAAGCACTAAACTGAACCTTTATAACTTAGTTTTCCCATTGAACCAAAATCCTGGGATCTCCAGTCAGTAAGGTTGGGTTACCACCATAAAGATTCTTATTGTATGGGTTTTAAGCTCATTCCCCTGGACAAGAAGAATATGTGATCTTTAGGTAAGCCTTTAGTTAGCGGATCCGCTAAGTTATCATATAATTTGACGTAATCAATGGAAATGACACCTGTAGTGATCAACTGCCTAACGATCTTATGCTTTCGACGAATATGTCTAGACTTGTCATTGTACATATTACTTCGTGCCCTTCCTAAAGCCGATTGACAGTCATAGGGAATCATCACAGAAGGCACAGGTTTATCCTAACAAGAAATATCCTCTAAGAAGTCGTGAAGCCACTCTTCTTCTTCTCCTTCTTTATCCAAAGCGATAAACTCTAATTCCATTGTGGATCGGGCGATGCATGTTTGCTTAGAGGATTTCCAAGACACGGCTCCACTACAAATTGTAAAAACATACCCACTGGTGGATTTGGCGTTCTTTATGTCTGATATCCAGCTTTATATCATCAGATTCCTTCCAATACTACCGATACCTTGAGTAATATAATTCGTAGGCCAGTGAATATTTCAGATATCGTAGTATCCAATTTAGCGCCTTCCAGTGATCATTTCATGGATTACGAGTGAACCTAACCAACTTATTGGCTGGATAAGCGATGTCGGGTACGGTTTGTAATGTACATTAAACTGCCAATGACCTGTGCATATCGCTCCTGGAATACGGGTATACCACAATTTTTATCACTTCTATAATTCATATCCACTGGTGACTTCATAGTGAACTGTCAAATACATCAAGTTTCCTCAAAATAACTTCAATGTAATGAGATTGAGATAAGACCAGTCCTTCAGATGTCTTAGAAATCTTAATTCCTAAGAAACATTTGCAATACCTATATCTTTCATGTCGAAGAATTGTTTCAACATCTTTTTGGTTTTCAGGACCAATGTTAGACTACTTGCGGTGATGAGCATGCCATCTACCTAAAGACATCATAACAAATGAGTTAGAGTTTCCTTTGATATAGGTACATTTATCACATTCATTTATGGAGAAACCTTTTGATAATAAAGTATTATCAAACTTTTTATGCCATTGTTTTGGAGCTTGTTTGAGTCTGTACAGAGACTAACAAGTCGACATACTTTATTTTCTTGTCATGGAACCACATACCCCTCGGGTTGTTGCATGTAAATTTCCTATTCTAAATCTCCATTTAGGAAAGCTGTCTTAGCATCCATTTGGTGTATCACACAAAGCTACTATGTCTATGAATAACCTTATGGAAGTTAATCTAGACACATGTGAGTACGTGTCAAAGTAATCGAGGATTTCCTTTTGACTGTATCCTTTGACTACCAATATGGCCTTATACTTGTCAATAGTTCTATATGATTTGTACTTTATTTTGAGTATCCACTTACAACCCAAAGGTTTGCTTCTTGGAGGAAGATCAACAATTTCCCAAGTATGGTTTTGCATGATGAAATCTATTTCGCTTTCTATTGCTTCTTTCCAAAGCGGTGCTTCCGAGTCGATAATGCTTTTTGATTGTCCCTGCTCATTTTCAACCATATAGGTTAGAAAGTCCGACCACAAGTTTTATCCTTTTGGCCCTCTTCGCTGCTTTGGATTAACCTCTAGAACCCCTACGTTCTGTAGGTCTGGAACATTAAGTTTCGAATAGCCAGTGACTTATGAGTCCTGTAGATCTGGAACATCTAGTTCCAGATAATTAGAGACTCTCTGGTCTTTTTGACTTTGAGCATTTTGTTCATAACTTTATTTGCACGAAATTATTTCTTTTCCCTTTCTAGGAAAGATCTCTTCAAAGAATTCAACATTCATTGATTCCATTATCGCATCTTCATGATATCGTATCTCCGCTTATACACTACAGTCGATAATCACTACTGGTTTTTACATATCCAATGAATATGCAATCTATAGTCTTAGGTCTAATTTTGATATGTTTTGGTTTATGTACTTCGACATTCGCCAGACAACCACACACTTTCAAATATTTGTAAGTGGGTTTGTTTTCTTTCCATAATTCATATGAAGTTTTATCCTTACGCTTATGCGAAACTCTATTAAGAATTGTATTAGCGGTAAGAATCGCTTCGCCCCATATGTTTTGGGCTAAATCGGAATTGATGAGTAAATCATTCATCATTTCCTTTAACATGCGGTTTTTGCGTTCGGTAATACCGTTAGACTGAGGTGAGTAAAGATCGGTCATTTGATGAACAATGCTGAATCGAGCACATTATTCTTTAAATGGTGCTACATATTCTCCCCATCTATCACTATGAATTGCCTTAATCCGTAGGTTTAGTTGATTTTCAACTTCTGCTTTGTAACATTTAAACGTTTTAAAGGCTTCATCTTTACTTTTCAACAAATAACTTAACAATACCTTATACTATCATCAATGAAAGTCACAAAGTACTTGTTCCCCCTCTAGTTTGTACAAAACTTTAAATCACATATATCTGTGTGAATAAGTTCTAGAAGAGCGGTGTTTCTTTTGACTGAATGAAAACATGACTTGGTTAATTTTGCCTCTACGCACACCTTACATTTATGTTGAGGGTTTATGTCGAAGGAAGGAAACAATTCCAACTTTACTAACTTTTGAATGGATTTGTAGTTAACGTGTCCTAATTTATGATGTCATAGATTAGAAGACCCAAACAAGTAAGTAGAAGGCTTTGTTTCATTAGATGAACGGATTGCAGACATGGTATTTATTTTGAAGAGGCCATCACACGCGAACCCTCTTCCTACAAAATCATCAATCTTAGTTATTATAAACTTGCTGGACTCAAAAACTAGTCTAAAATCAGCCTTGACCAACAGTGTCCCTGAAACCAAGTTCTTACGGATGTCAGGGACGTGCATCACTTCCTTTAGAGTGATCTCTTTTCCTGAAGTCATTTTGAGAACCTCTTCATCCCCTTGCACTTTAGAGGTAGTGTCGTTGCCCATGAATATATTTTTTCCTATGACTAGGGCGTAAGAGGAGAATGCATTTTCGTCAGAGCAGATGTGACGGGTTGCACCGTGTCTATCCACCATTATCTTGGGTTCTCCACCAGATTTGCCTCCAGCACTACAACCGAGAAATTTACATTTTTGTCACCAAGATCTGGAGGATTGCCCTCGTCTTGTACAACATTATCCTCTGCCTTTCATTTGTTCTTGGCCTTCAGGTCATTTGAGACCTGGATATCTGGCCCACTTCAATCTTTGTGTTAGACTGAGTGTCTATTGCATCTCCACCAGAAGGAGGATCTTCTGCCTAAGATCGTGACAGGCTCAACGCAGTAAGATAGAACAATATCTTTAGTCTCATTCTCTTGTTGTAGTTGATATCTAGACCCTTACCTGTGCATTTTATTTGGAAACCGTCAGGAGCAGGGACACCTACTTTTCCTTGAGCAGCGCCAGAGACAACAACAACAGTGCTTTGAAAAGCAGCAGCACCAAAAACATCCTTGTTTACAATAGTAGAAATAGAACTACCAACATAGTTGTTTATAGAAATGTTAATAGAACTTTCAATAGAACAAATGGTCAAAACAAAGCCAAACCTAGAGTTAGAATGTCACGACCCGACCACGGGCCTGCGACTGGTGCCCTACCTAGGCACCCCTTTCAGGTATACATCAGAGAATAGCAGCGGAACATACACAACTCTTAAAATAAAAATCATACTTAGACAGTAGACATCAACCGACTAGCCGATAAGGCCGCCTTTTGCAACATATACATAATACAAAATTAAAACAGTACATCTTAGTTCTTACAAACCCAATCCACAAATGTGACTGCACTTAAGAATAATAACTTCATGACAGGCCCCGCCATACCCTCAATGTACAACAACCGACAATACCAGGGATAAGCCTCCGAAATAAAGGAGCTTCTCAATAGCTGAACAATGATCCTAAGAGTGAGGATCAGCAACATGTACTCTACCGCGCATTTAACGCAGCTCGAACGAGGCCGCATAACATGTACCAAATATGTGAAATCAGCATCGCAGTTGAAATCATAAGTCTAAAATAAAATCGAGACATGATGATAACTCATATAACAAAGACATCGTGGCCTTACTAACAATGAGAGTAAACAAGAGTATACTTTATCGCATAAAAATAGGAGGCTCTCGATCAAAGCAGACAACCCGCCCGCAGATCATTAAGCAATCCTACTCCGACTATTTCACCCGCAAGGGTCGTGGTGGACCCGCATGAGGTATTCTCGTGATCACGGGTAGCAAATCCATGGAGGTATAATTTCTGGGGTTTACCCCGCAATCATACTCGTAAGGTGGTATAACGCCTCGGTTTACCCCGCATTTATACTCTTACCCGAGAAGCGGTATAACGCCTCGGGGTTTACCCTCATTTATACTCTTACCCTAGCTCAACCGGCCATCATACATAACATAAGCCCTACCGGCTTATCATACATAACATAAGCACTACCGGCTTATCATACATAACATAAGCACTACCGGCTTATCATACAATATATAAGCAAGTTAAGAAATCCCCTAACTTCTTATTAGTCTTGTTCATATACACTCTCAATTTAGTTTACTTAAGGCACTTACATGTCTTTATAAAAATCCGGGAATTTAACCCAAAGTACTACATACTTCTATTCTTTTAAAATGACTCTTTTTCGTATAAAACTTCCAAGATACTAATAACCATAGTATCAAGTCATAACTACTTTTCAAGACAAGTCACAATACCTTTTAGAAATACAATTATAAGCTTCTAAATCAAGTGACTTCTTTCTTTTAAAACTTTAAGCAATTGATGCCTTTAAATCAATTTGCCTTTCATTATTTCAAGTCATTTATCATACTTAAATTACTTAGAGTAAATCACCCTATTTAACCTTCCATAAAGCTATTATAACCAACTTCCCATAAAGCCGTTATACTAGCTTTATGCTTTAGAAACTTACATTCTTCTTTATAACCAAGAGACTTAAACTTTCCAACAAAAACAAGTATCAAAAATACTTTCAGCATACTTAAAGTCTCTTAACTTTTGAAAACCAAGATATCCTTAATATTTAAACGAGTGAGTTAATTACCTGACTCAACCAAATTGATCATTCTTAAGATAAACCAAGGATATCAAATGGACTAGATTCACAAAATCTCGTGACGCTCACCGCATCTATACATGTACAACTTATTCATGCTCAAGAGATAAGAAAGTTCCACATACCTCTTCGGTTTAATCCACTTGCTAAGTCCAATACGCCGTACGTAGTATGTCAACCTATAATGACCATAATACGTCTATTAACCTCTAGCTTCAAACGTAGAATATTCCAAGTGCAAAGTCACTAAATTCTACAAAAATCTGACAACACTTCCTTTGTTTCTACATACTTTGCCACCTTTTCAAGGCCGAATTCAATAACCAAACACGCCGCATTTAAGGCTCAACAAAGTAGTTAACAATAGGGATTACATGCTTAATCAAGACGGTAAAATTCCGCCCACAATAAATATCAAACTAGTCCAACATATAATGTTCTTCTCACAAAGGTGTAAATAACATATCAACCTTTCCAATTCCTTTTCAATTCAAGTTGTTTAGTATAACATGTTATCAATCCGTAATCGATTATAACTACTACAATCCTCAAGAGGTAAACATGCGACATTCTTGTTAACGACCAAATTGTAATTCAATTTCAAATGACTCAACATGTCATTTTCGAATTTGATCTTCTAAACTTCCATAACACTTATCAATCTTCATAACACATATCACATGATCATTTCTAACTTATCATAACATGGAATCTTCAATTACAAAAGTAAGACGAAGATTATTACCTCAATTAGCCCAAATATGATCCAAGATTACAAGTCGATCCTTAGCAACTTTAGCTCCTCCTTTCGACATTCCAATCCACTCCAAGCAACCTTTAGAAGCCTATGAAGAACTCATCTTCAAGTTCCAACTTCAAAGTTGAAGAACTCCTTAGGTTTTCGCCTTGCGACTAATACGAAAATGCCACTTTTCCGGGATCTTTCTATAGAGATACCCTTACAATACCCTTATGAACCTTGGTTTAATGTGTGGAGCTTATTGGACAACAATTGAAAATTTTCTTCTTGAAATTTTCTCCAAAGCCGAGAGCTTCTTAAGAGTTCTTCAAGATTTTAAAAAAAATTTCTCTAAGTGTTGAGAATGACAAAGTCTTGCACTACTAGTGTACATATATAACATAATGGAGGGTCTAGATTAGTACATATGAATGGCTTGGATGAGTTTCACATGGATCTTGCCCAAGTGGCTCTTGGACTTTAGTCAACAATGTCAAGCTTAAGTCTTTGCAAGGCTTGGTCATCTCTTTAATGGTCAAATGACAATCTTATCCATGCCATTTTCGTCCAAGACCACTAAGGGGGGTGACACGTGTCGCCCTCCCGTTCGTCGCAATATTTTGTTTTTCGACAATTCTATAATTCCGATAAATTTTTACTCGTCTCAAATCTTAACATTTTCGAGTTCTTACGTACGTTCTTATAAACATATCCTGGAATTCCGGGGTGTAACATTCTTCCCCCCTTAGAAACATTCGTCCCCGAATGTTCTTTTGGGAGACAAACTTAAAAATAGTGACATAGTCTTCTTTTACAACCCCTACATACCAATAATACCACACGAGGCCACATAACAATACTTATACTAAAATGTTAACCTGAACCCCATGTGTCAACGCTGTTATCTCAGATAAAGCTTCACGACTCGAGTTTACTAATAATCTTTCCTGATAAGCTTCGCTTTATCCTCACTTTCACAATCAAGTCCGACTAAATAATCGAACTCGCCACGCCGAACCAACCAACCGGCGATCTACACATTCTTACATACAAGGCCTCATACAGTCCATCCAATATCGGAAGGGTATCTGTTATCGTACGTAACTCAACAAGAGGCAAATAACCCTCCCAGCTATCTCTGAAATCAAGAACACAGGCCCGCCACCTATCCCCAAGTTCCTGGATAGTACGCTCTGCCTGTCCATCGGTCTGAGGGTGTAATGCAATACTGAGACTCACCTGAGTCCCTAATCCCTTCTGAAAAACCTCCAGAAGTTATCCGCAACCGAGCTTATCCGTTTGACATCATAAACGTAGGAACCCCGTGCAGTCTCATAATCTCCCTGCTATACAAGCTAGCATAATCCTCAGCCGAGTACGTGGTCCTAACAGGAAGAACACTACCGGTTTCACAAATTTATTTACTATGACCCTGTGGAGTCGACTTCCTCTGAGTACGAAGCCACCCTGTAACAAGATACATATTAATTACCTCTCATCTAAGTTGGGATTTCAATCGCTCGCAATAGCCCACCGGGCTTCGTGCTCAACTCGACTGCTACTAATTCGGACACTAAGCAAGAACTCCGCTATGTCCCTTTTCCTGGCCATCTAACCCATACATACATCCGAGGTCACGACCAACTTAGTCGAATTTCAACAATTAGAGCAATAAGCACCGCGTGCCTCCTAAAACTCCGCTAACAAGTCCTCGCAAAGACCGGTACACAATCTATCTCATATCACAAAGACTCCCATCCGTGCTACTCAAACATGCTCTTCTCTTCTGAGAGTCGATCTCAATACCAGATCATAATCGATCCTCATATCACGCTTCTTTACCTCCACAACGACGGAAGACCCGGCAACCTCTCAGATCCAAACTTCATTCACCTTGGAAACCAATAATCGAACCCCTCGGCTCGATAGCTGATGAATCTCACGGACCATGTCCTGTTTATTTGGCTACCCATCTGACAGACTACCCATAGATCCATGACTAAGAGCATCCGTGAATCGCTCTCGCTTTCCTGCATGGTATAGGATATCAATATCACAATCTTTGGGTAACTCTAACCACCGTCTCTGTCGCAAATTCAACTGCCTTTGTCTGAAGATATACCGGAGGCTCTTGCGGTCTGCACAAATATCCCTATGAAGTCTATATATACGTCATGCCTCCAAATCCTCAAGGCATGATTTAACTGCCGCCAGCTCTAAATCGTGAGTGGCGTAATTTCCTTTCCTGCTTCCCTAGCTGTCGAGAAACATAGGCTCTATCCTTATCGGGTTGTGTCAGCACACAACCTAGCCCAACACCCAACGTGTTACCCTAATAACCTAACCCTCTAGTCTTTCAGGAGGGGTTAGAACTGTAGTCGTGGGCAACTTATCTTCCAATAACTGGAAACCTTCCTCATTCTCGCGAATATTCGTGTCCTTAATCTCAATTATGGTTTCGCTTTCTTCTCTCTGCAACCAAACTTGGTCACTAACTTAGATTTGATTCTTTGCTTGCTACGGCCAAGACTTCATGTCAATCACAATCCCAGTGGGGATTTCTGATCTCGCCAAGAGTAACCCGATTATTCTCGTCCCACCAGAGCTTATAGTGTGTGTTCAACCTCAACTTATGGTATCACATAATCCAATGAATTGTCACGATTTCTTATCATTCGAGTGTCTACTCGTCTTTCCTTTATAAGTTATTTCAAGTTGTCCTGGGGTCCCTTACCCCTCCGTATTTTCTTACTATCTTTCTCACAAGACCGATGCTACCACATTTCCTCGAGGTGTTCTTATCGCCATTATTTACTAACGGTCTTACACCACCTGGGTAATCATATCCCGGCAACTTACATAACCATAGTCGATTCTCCTTTATCATTCTGGTCATAACCTTACCTTACGCTTATTATTAGCAAAAGTATTTCTATCTTGATTCATAATCGCATAGCTTCATATATGCTGCATTTCACCCGCATTTTTATCCTTACGACATTTCTCGACCATTTCGTAACGCTGTTTTAATTACCCCAACACAATACTTTTCCCACTGCTACCTAAAATCAGAATCATGGCATGACGACATGAAGACCTTACCGCCTTCCTATCCTTCGCCTAACAACACGGGTACACATAACCCCATAATACGAAATTGTCCTTACGTGGGGGAGAGGACTTATCTCCATTAAATAAACTTTCCTCGAGTCACAACCCTAATCACAGGGTCCTCTTGCGGTCCAGTAAACATCTAATCATCACGCACCGCCTTAAAGTCGTGTAGATTTTCAAAACCTACCAAAGATGTCTTCTGTTTTCCGTAGGCAGCACTCCTACTTATCTTATTCTTTGCCATGCCGCTATCCTGAACTTATCCGGAAGGTCGTGGCCCTGACCGCCACACCAACCCAACTCCAAGTACATCCAAGGGCACTTAGCATAAACTCTTTCAAATTCGAGTATTACTTACTTTCTGCATTAATTTACTTCAAATGAACAAGTCACACTGCATTTATTAAAATCAACAATGTCAAAGAAGGAAGGATAATTCACTGGTTACCACCACTTCTCTTCCTTTCCACACGATAACCGGCTTACCGGGAAACTGGTACCGAATCAATCTCTCTTTGTAGTCCACGTTGGCATAACAAGAGGCCAACTAGCCCATACTCATAATGACCTCAATGTCATTGGCAACACCGCTAGGTCCGCTAGTGGTCCAACGATCGATCGTTACCGCAATTATTATCTACCCGCCGCCTACCACCCAACACTCACGTGTAGTCACCTCGAAAGCGTCCTCATGGATTCGTGCATCATTTCTTTACACTTGGTTGCTCTCTTTCATCGGTCGCATTCTTCCCGCACTCTCCAAACTTATTCTAGCGCACGATATAGCCTTCATATCGATTCGCCTCCAATCTTTGGAGTTACTATTCTAAACAACATAAGGCCATTTCCGGCTCACAACTCGTTCCGTGGAATGCGCCCACGAACCCGTAAAATGATTAACTAGACTTGGTTTTGCACCCTCGTGACTCGCCACGAACGACTACTACCAACTGATCCCATTCCATTTCAAGCTATGGGGCGACCCTTAATAGGTCCTCAATTCGACTCGACGTCGCACTTAACTCTTATCCTCGTCCTGCCTTAACCTTTACTACCCGGAAGGCCTTATATACCTAAGGTCCTGGTGGTTACCAACATTCTTAGGCTCGCAATTTCCATGCTCCACACCTACCTTATCACCCTCAGAACGTACAAAACTTATCGTAATACCATAATCGTGTTGCCTTGACCACAACAACCATACTTACTCCATACCTGATCTCATCCGCACCATTTTCTTAATCATACTACGAGCTCAATCTATTAACATAGTCTTCCATTAATTCCTTAATAATAACTTCTAAGGGTTCATTTCTTCTCGCATACCCATAATTTCCTAATTATCTCAAATTAGTACGTGAAACTGATGAGAATTCATTAAACTGTTTCATACCTTCCCAGATTTATTTAGTCCTTACCAAATCTCGTAACCTAAAACCATACTAGGCAACACGCGTCCGACTTCATACATAAATCCGTATACCAGATGTCACAATACCAACTATACTACAAACATTACTAACCCGGATACACAATCCACATCATCTTTCCCGGTCACCGCTTTCTCAGAAATGCAAACAACATAACTTGTTAGGAGAGACGACCCTAACCACACAGCTTTATCGTACGATCTCAGAGTGAGAAGAATGGAAACCAATCCTAAATGTCCCGCAGCTTCTCCCGTTATAGATGTGGTGCATAACACACCGATAACCAAGACTTACTAGACACGCCTCAGACACTTTTCGAGGACTAACCGCTCGATACCACTTTTTGTCCCGCCATAGTTGTTGTTACATTCTAGAGGTCCGTAGTATCGCTGCGTGTGGTTGTAAATCGTCGCTTTGATATATATACATGAAGGCGACCGCTTTGGTGGGCCTATTTTCATGATGTATCTTGTTTCGCTTATGTTTTTATTTCCGCTGATTTTCTCTCGTTGTTGTATCACCAGGTGCCCGGTAAGGCACCGCCGCGCCCGAGGTCGGGTCGTGACAAAAGTGGTATCGTGAGCGCTTAATCCTGGAAAGTGTCCATGCATCGTATATAGTAGTCTTGATTATCGGGCGTGTTGTGCACCACACCTATAATCGTGAGGCTATGGATATTTAGGATTGGTTTCATTCTTCTCACTCGAGATCGTGCCTTAGAATCGCAGGTAAGTTGGACCCTCCGATGTAGTTCTTTGTACCGCGATGCCCGCGAAAGGCAACCAGGACCGTATGGGCAAGGCAACAGAGGAGCCGCGAGCGTAACACGAGGAGTACGAGGGCGCAGCCCTGGCCATTACCCGAGATAGTGCTTCAGACGGCGAAGTTTTGGACGCCGCCACCTGAAGCAGAGCTTAGAGCCGCAGCAAGGCAACAGAGACCACGGTACTCAACCTCCACCGACACCGGAGCAGAGGAGATGGGTTACAAGGAGATGGCCCGCCATCGCCGTGATCGTGGCCGACACGAGGATAGGCCGGATGCAGCAGCCTGGCCCAGCCGCCCCGTAGTTCACCCTGCATCGATAGTTTGAGATCGCGGACTTTCTCGAGTCAGAGCCCACCGTAGTTTTATGGGTCGAGGCCCGAGGATGATCCGCAGGAGTTCATCCGACGCTACCGATCACGAGAGTGATCAAGGCTTCGAGACCGAGTCGCTGGTCTTAGGTTCGCATCGGCCGCGTGATACCGCAGCCGATCGTTTGATTCGCGAGCTATCCCGGGGAGTATGCACTCCACTGCTTGGGACGAAGTTCTCGAGGCATTTCTCACCATTTCTTACCTCCGCAGATGAGGAGGGCACGAGCCGATGTGCTCCGGCGCCGAGACAGTGAGGACACACGCCGGGAGTACAACGTAGTTCGACTCGCTTGCTCGATATGTCCCACGTTAGTAGCTAATACGGAGGATGAGTGCACCGCTACGCCACAGTGGCTTGATGACTACTTGGCGTAGTCTTGTTCGATGTAT
This sequence comes from Przewalskia tangutica, assembly GCA_029844215.1. Classification (NCBI taxonomy): domain Eukaryota; kingdom Viridiplantae; phylum Streptophyta; class Magnoliopsida; order Solanales; family Solanaceae; genus Przewalskia; species Przewalskia tangutica. The sequence goes on along the minus strand of JAQGDG010000300.1, from coordinate 154,400 downwards.
CGTCACCGGCATGGACATTGCCCGCACGCAGCTCATGCACTAGGTGCGAGGCACTGAGAGACCGACTGATCGACCAATACCACAGGTTAAGGCCAGACGGCAGGTCCTTTGGTAACTTTCGAGGCGACCGCCTCAGAAGAGACTAGTTATACCCGCCGCCAAGACAGAGTGGTCCTCACGCCTTCGTGGCCTCCAGAGTATTCGTGAGCAGTCGAGCTCCAAGGGTTCGTGTTTTCACGAGTCGCGTTGCATTAAGCCACCCCGACCTAAGCGTAGCCATGGGTAAAACCCATGCGGGGAATGTCGCAGATTCATAGGGTTTGTTTTACATGCGACGCCAGGCCATTTAGTGAAGAATTGTCCACTGTGGGTAGCGCGATGTTGAGACTCGCCTTCGGATCTGTCATGGTTCTTCGCCTTCGATATTCAGCAGTGTTCATACACGGCAGCTGCAAGGTGGGTCGCGAGGAAGTTCTCAGCCTAGTGGTCCTGAACCGCCTATTTGATTCCGTGTATATCCTTAACCTCTAGAGATTAGTATGCTTGTTATGATGATCTCCTTATCAGGTGCTATGTACTGATAACGCTGCTATTGATGTGTTAGAAAACATGGTTAGTTGAAAGGTTTGTATGGGGTTTGGAAGGTTTGAACCTTAGAATATTACACGCCGAGACCTTAGATGTAAGGCCGCCCGAGAAAAAGATTTTACTGCTAGTCTTTGTCGAAACACTTGGATGCGTGAAATGTATCGAGGGATTTTTCCTGGTCGGCGAGATGAAAGTGGTAGCTTTCATGACTGGATAGGTAAGATTGTTCCGGATCGGGAACAAGAGTCCGTGCGACATGGGTCGGGTTGAGGACCATTCGCGGTCAACCCGCAGCCCGGTTTGGGGTGGGGTCGCTCGAGGTGGTCCCGCCAGTGGTAGGGTCACGAGGGTGCTAAGCCCGTGCTTAGGTAGCCATCGATGAGTTCGTGGACGTGTTCGACTAGAATCGATCGTAAAGGCCGGAATGGCCTTGGCGGAATGAAAGGCTTGTAGATGACCAAGTTCGAGGTAGTGACTCCAAGGTTTTGGAAATTGAAGCGTAATCGGGCGTGGAACGGTACTATAGAGAGTTCGTGTACGAGAGCGGACGACGAGTAAGTGGAAGTAACAACGTGTTATGAGAACTAAGTGATCATTTCTTTGTGAAGTAAATATGCGGAGTATCCTTTAGACCACGGGTGTGAGCTTTTGTGATGTTAGAGGTGATTCCTCGTTGATTGGATTTGTATGATATACTATGGCCATTAATGGCGTGATTGGTTTCGTAAGTATAAGAGTCAAGACTATACCAGACACGCTTGTTCGATATTTAGAAAGAACATTCGACGAATGTTTCTGGGGAAGAATGTTATACCCGTAGTTCCGTGGTATGTATGCGAGGACGCACGCACGGATTACGCATGTAAATTTTGGAAAGAAAGAAAGAAAGACGTGATTTTTCGACTAAAAGTTTCCGCTTTTTGTGAAGAAAAGGTTCGTTAACGGGAATTGGATTCCCGATTTGGTATTTGGACTTCGGATTATATTAGAATTATTGGATTTTATTTTCTGAATGGTCACGCTGGGCCCACGAGAAATTTACGCTTTGTGGGGCCCACTTTGTTTTTGAGGTTTTTGGTATTTTGGATATTTTCTAAGACGAAATATTTTGGACGAATCGGGGCACACGTGTCACCCCACGTGGTACCCTTGGTCGAATATGCGGGACGTCGCCAGCCACTTCCCTCGTCAAACGCACGACACTGGAGAGCAAAATCGTTATGTGGCGTGGTGGGACCCACACACACATGGCCCAATCTTGACCACCCACTTGACTTGATCTCGACCCTTGAATCCTCTATATATACCCCTTAAGTCAAGAGTAATTTCATCCTCACTGAATACTTTCCAAGGCAAAATACTCCTCCCTTTGTAGTTGCTTTTTCGTCCCCCTCCCCCACTTGAGTAGTAATACTTTGTGTATTGTAGTATAATCCCAAATACCTTGGCCTAGTATCCCTAGTAGTATTCCAAAGTTGTTTTAATACTAGGAGCCCAAAAATACTACTTTATTCCAATAGTCGCAAAACGAAACCCTAGAAAAACCTTCATAGCTGGGTTGAAGTGTTTAGAGGTTGTTGAGAAACTTCTACGGGTCGCTGGAGCCGGGTTGGAGCGTAAGGAATCGAGCCAAACGCTGCTCAGATCGACTTATAAACTTGGATAATTTTGGGCTTATCGAGGTAATAATCTACGCCCCCTATCAGAATCGGATATTACACGTCAGAGTAGTTATACTGAGTATATTATATTGAAGGATGATTATAAAGGTTTGAACTATATTTACATCGACTGCATTTACGAGACTCAGGTAGTATTATCGTGAAGTTAATGAACACGCCCGTTAGACGTAATCCTCGAGAGTTGTCGCCCGCACGCCTCGACAGTGAGGAGATTTATGTTAGCTGGGTGGGGAGGTCGCCAATTTTCAGAGAATAAGGAATCTTGTATTTAGAATATTCTACAAGAGAACTAGAAGTCGATAGATGTATGCGGTTGTTATAAAGGATCTTCACGCGCAGATACTTGACTTGGCTCAGAGTTTAAGCCAAAAAGGTATGTGATTCTTCCTATACTCTGAGCATGATTGTTGGAACTATATAGTACAGAGACGACGTGTGAAATGAATTTTGTTTGTTTAAAACATAAAGTGTTATAATGGCTTTACGGGAAGTTAGTTATAACGACTTTATGAAGATAAAAGAAAGATTTGGTTTGACAGAAAAACGACTTGATTTTGAAAGTTAAGAGACTTGATCTTGAAAGATAAGAGACTTGACTTATAAATTCACTTGTTTTCGAAAAGGAGAAGTAACTTGATTTAAGTATAGATTACTTGTTTTGAAAAAGTAAGTTAATCGGGTTTTAAAAGAGTATACTTGATGCTGTTCTAAAAGAAAAGCACTTGGTTTAAAAAGTATAGAGTACTTGATTTTAAAAGCCTTGTAAAGATTTTTACGAAGATTTAAGTAATTTGGTTTTAAAAGTAAAACGTGTTTTCTTTATATACTACGAGTATTAGTATCGATGGCTTTTACGCAACAAGAGGTCTTTTTTAAAGAATGAAATTATGTAGTATTTCGATTGTTGATATAAAATGAAAGTACATTAAACTTGCCTATGCTTGTCGTGGATAGCCTTGTTGTGCTGTTGTGATTCTCGTATACCGTGTCTCTGGGAGGACCGTTATCCGATTGATTGTCGACATACCGACGCGCTGGATTTTCCACGCAGTACGCGCCCACTATCGAGTATTATCCGTTATTTCTTTCGACATACCGACACGCTGGATTTTCCACGAGTACGCGCCCACTTCGAGTATTATCTTGTTATTCCTTCGACATGCCGACGCTGATAGATGCTCCACGCACGCGCCCGCAGAGATGGTTTCACGGCCATGCTTTCCGAGGTAAGATGTCGGGTACGCGTCATTGTAGAGTTTTGTTATTAGTCCACGGACCGCTAATCCACGAAGCTTCGCCGCGACTAACAATCACGCTTGATTTGTACACGTGGTTACAGCACACTTCGATACTTGTCCCGGCCATTTCTCGTATCGGCAGTCCGGGTAGATAGCTTCGAGATACTTGCCTTGGCCATATCTCGTGAGACGCTGGCTAGGCACGTTAGCTTTGGTACTTGCCTCGCCAAGGCGTGGCTAGCTGATCTCGTAATTAGCTTCCGCATCTGCCCGCGGAAGTTTTACGACTAGCTTGAACCGCATAGGCGATTCTACTCGGCCCGATCGGCTTGACGACGCAGTGTGATCTATTGTTCGTGTTCACATACGGGTGTTGTTTTACATCATGTAACGCCAGCGAGGAATGAGTTCCACGCATGAGTGATATTACGGGCGCGAGACCCATAGTTACGCGAGTGATTATTCGGGATACGCGCTCTTACTTGACATAATCTGCTACTTTATTTCAAATGGTTTTATAAAATGATGAAATGTGATTTCATTACGATTTTTCGCCACATACTGTAATTGCAGATCGACTCCTTCGTGGCCGCTCATGCCGCAGTAGAGGTACACGGCCAGGATCCTCGCCATGGATCACGTCAACAGATTGGAAGCTCCGCTTCTCCGAGGATTATCTTTTCGCATGCTTCGAGTTGCAGGTTCTTGTACATCTGTGGGTATGGCCCGTCCCGCCATAGTTGTTGTTACATTCTGCAGGTCCGTAGTACCGGCAAGTGTGGTTGTAAAGGATTGTAGAATCGTCGTTTGATATATATACACGGGCCACCGCTTTGGTTGGCCTATTTTCTTACGATGTATCTTGCTTCGCTTATGTTTTTATTTCCGCTGATTTTCTCGTTGTTGTATCACCAGTGGTGCCCGGTAAGGCACGCCGCGCCCGAGGTCGGGTCGTGACAAAAGTGGTATCGAGCGCTTAATCCTCTGAAAGTGTCTACGCACCGTATCTAGTAGAGTTCGACATCTGCAGCGCACCACACCTATAATCGTGAGGCTGGGATATTTAGATCGGTTTCATTCTTCTCACCGAGATCGTGCCTTAGAATCGTGTAAGTCGGACCCTCCGATGTAGTTCTTTGTACCGCTTATGCCTCGCGAAAGGCAACCAGTGGCCTGGCGGCAAGGCGCAGAGGAGTCGCGAGCGTAACACGAGGAGTACGAGGCACAGCCCTGGCCATTACCGAGATAGTGCTTGACGGCTAGTTTTGTGACGCCGCCACTCAAAGAGTTTAGAGCCGCAGCAGGGCTACAGACCACGGTATTCAACCTCCACCGGACACCGGAGCAGGAGACGGGTTACAAGCGAGATGACCCGCCATCGCCGTGATCGTGCTGACACGCAGATAGGCCGACGCAGCAGCCTCCAGCTGCCCCGTAGTTCACCCCGCATCGATAGTTTGAGATCGCGGACTTTCTCGAGTCAGAGCCCACCGAGTTTTATGGGTCGAGGCCCGAGGATGATCCGCAGGAGTTCATCCGACGCCATGCCGATCGCGAGAGTGATCAAGGCTTCGAGACCGAGTCGGTGGTCTTAGGTTCGCATCGGCCGCGCGTGATACCGCAATGATCGTTTGATTCGCGAGCTATCCCGGGGAGCATGCACTCCACCGCTTGGGACGAAGTTCTCGAGGCATTTCGCCATTTCTTGCCTCCGCAGATGGCGAGGCACGCCGGCTGTGTTTCGACGAGACGCGTGAGGACGCACGCCGAGTACAACGTAGAGTTCGACTCATCGCTCGATATGTCCCCACGTTAGTAGCTAATACGGAGGACAGAGTGCACCGCCACGTCATTGTGGCTTGACGACTACCGCGTAGTCTTGTTCGATGTATCGCTCACCGCACGACATTGCCCGCACGCAGCTCACGCACCAGGGTGCGAGGCACCGAGAGACCGACGGATCGACCAATACCAGCAGAAGGCGCCGTGACGCAGGTCCTTTGGTAACTTTCGAGGCGGACCGCCTCCAAGAGACTAGTTATACTCGCCGCCAAGATGCAGTGGTCCTCTGCGCCTTCGTGGCCTCCAGAGTATTCAAGAGCAGGTCAGAGCTCCAAGGGTTCGTGTTTTCTGAGTCGGCGCTAGGTTGAAGCCACCCCGACCTAAGTGTAGCCACAAGGGTAAAACCCATGCGGGGAATGTCGCAGATTCATGTGGTTTGTTTTACATGCAGCAGGCCATTTAGTGAAGAATTGTCCACTGTGGGTAGCGCGGATGCTGAGACTCGCCCGGATCTGGCGTTCTTCGCCTTCGATAGCTAGCAGGTGTTCATACACCTACAGCCGTGTGGGTCATGGTGGAAGTTCTAGCCGTCCTTGGAACCGCCTATTTGATTCCGTATATCCTTAACCTCTGTAGATTAGTATGCTTGTTATGATGATCTCCTTATCGTGCTATGTACGGACAAGGTTATTGACGTGTTAGAAAACACGGTTAGTCAAAGGTTTGTATGGGGTTTAAGGTTTGAACCTTAGAATATTACACGCTGAGACCTTAGATGTAAGGCCGCCCGAGAAAAAGATTTTACTGCTAGTCTTTGTCAAACACTGGATGCGTGAAATGTATTGAGGATTTTTCCTTGGTCGCGCGACGAAAGTGGTAGCTTTCATGACTGATAGGTAAGATTGTTCCGGATCGGGAACAAGAGTCCGTGCGACATGGGTCGGGTCAAGACCATTCGCGGTCAACCCGCAGCCGGCTTGGCGCGGGCCGCCGAGGTGGTCCCGCCAGTGGTAGGGTCACGAGGGTGCTAAGCCTGTTTAGGTAGCCATCGATGAGTTCGTGGACGTGTTCGACTAGAATCAGATCGTAAAGGCCGGAATGGCCTGGGGAATGAAAGGCTTGTAGATGACCAAGTTCGAGGTAGTGACTCCAAGATTTTGAAATTGCCGAATCAAGGTGGAACGGTACTATAGAGAGTTCGTGTACGAGAGGACGACGAGTGAAGTGGAAGCTTAACAACGTGTTATGAGAACGGTGATCATTTCTTTGTGAAGTAAAGATGCGAAATGAGTATCCTTAGACCACGGGTGTGAGCTTTTGTGATGTTAGAGGTGATTCCTCGCTGTTGGATTTGTATGATATACTATGGCCATTAATGGCGTGATCGGTTTCGTAAGTTTAGAAGTCAAGACTATACCAAGACACGCTTGTTCGAGATTTAGAAGGAACATTCGACGAATGTTTCTATGGGGGAAGAATGTTATACCGTAGTTCCGTGGTATGTATGCGAGGACGACGCATTTAGATTACGCGTAAATTTTGGAAAGAAAGAAAGAAAGACGTGATTTTTCACTAAAAGTTTCCTGTTTTGTGAAGAAAAAGGTTCATTAACGGAATTGATTCCCAGATTTGGTATTCGACTTCAGTATTATATTAGAATTATTGGATTTTATTTTCTGAATGGTCACGCTGGGCCCACTGAGAAATTTACTGCTTTTGGGCCCACTTTGTTTTTGAGGTTTTGGTATTTTGATATTTTCTAATACGAAATATTTTGACGAATCGGGGCGACACGTGTCACCCCACGTGGTACCCTTGGTCGAATAAGGGACGTTGGCCAGCCACTGTCCCTCGCCTAAATGCATCGACACTGGAGAGCAAAATCATCGCCATGTGGTGTGGTGGGACCTGCACACACATGGCCCAATCTGACCACCCACTTGACTTGATCTCGACCTTGAATCCTCTATATATACCCCTTAAGTTGAAGAGTAATTTCATCCTCACTAATACTTTCCAAGGCAAAATACTCCTCCCTCAGAGTTGCTTTTTCGCCCTCCCCACTCGAGTAGTAATACTTTGTGTATTGTAGTATAATCCCAAATACCTTGGCCTAGTATCCCTAGTAGTATTCCAAAGTTGTTTTAATACTAGAGCCCAAAATACTACTTTATTCCAATAGTCGCAAAACGTAACCCTAAAAAACCTTCATAGCTTGGTTGAAGTTGTTTAGAGAAGTTGTTGAGAAACTTCTGGGTCGCCGGAGCGGGTTGGAGCGTAAGGAATCGAGCCAAACGCTGCCTGTGATCGACTTATAAACTTGGATAATTTTGGGCTTATCGAGGTAATAATCTACGCCCCCTATCAGAATCGGATATTATACGTCGTAGTAGTTATACTGAGTATATTATATCAAAGGACGATTATAAAGGTTTGAACTGCTTTTACATCGACTGCATTTACAAGACTTGTGTAGTATTATTGTGAAGTTAAAATTGAACACGCCCGGTTAGACGTAATCCTCGGGAGTTGTCCTGCAGCGCCTGACAGTGAGGAGATTTACGTGTTAAAGTGGGGAGGTGCCGAATTTTCTCAGAGAATAAGGAATCTTGTATTTAGAATATTCTACGAAGAGAACTAGAAGTTGATAGACGTTGTTATACCTCGTATTTCAGTATGTACGTAAAGCGAACACGCATAAAAAGTTTGGTCTTAAAGTTAGGCCTCGACGATTTTTAGCACAACTCACAAAGCTTAATAGCCCGACTAAACGCTTCCACTTTCCAGAGAGAATAAATTCCGCCATGCCATTTCTAATTTTATGATTTTTCCGAGAGACGAAACATTTTGGATCAACGGAGGGCAACACTTGTCACCCTCCAATCGATGGACGAAGTCCCATACGGCCGATCGAGTCGCTAACTTGGTCAAGTTGTTGGTAAGATATTTTGTGTGCAAGTCGCTAGGTACACTTGCCCAAATCTCGACCCTACACTTGCCTTGCACTTGTCTTCATCTCGCCATTGGTTGGCCATCCTTGACCTATAAATACCTCTTGAGACGAAGAGTTCTTCATCCACAAAAGCTTTCCAAGTCTAAAAATCCTTCCCTCTCCCTTTGTAAGCAATTGTCCAACACACCCCCTCCTCGAGAAGCTCGGCCGAGGCTACCCCACCCCTAGCCTAGCCGAAACCTACCCCCTCCCTTGGTAGAAAAGTTGCCTTCTTGTATTGTTATAATGCCCAAAATACCCTAGCCCAAATACCTTAGTACTTAGTAGAAGTTGAAGAACTTCTAAGGTTTCTCGAGCATACAACTTGTGAGCAAAACCTGCTCAAAGCGACTTTTCTAGATATTATCAGCTTACCGAGGTAACTAATCCTAACCCTCTTTGAATTAGAGAATACTTATCGTTGTAGAATAAGAATAAGTATAAATACTTAGAAGAATATCCTGCAATAGAATTGAATCAGATTGTGATAGACTGCTTTCACAAGAGACTCATATAGCTCACCGGCAGTGGTCAGGCCGCACAACTTTCCATGTAATCGTGAACCCTCCGCTTAGAATGACCTTGTGGTAGTCTTTAATAGATATACGTGACTATTATAGGTCGACTTTCACACATATTCAACTCAAGGTGGTTTTCACGAGAAGGTATGCGATTCTTCCTAAAGCATGATATTTTACAATATGTATATAGTACAGAGACGCATACGTGTTAATCGAATAATACTTACTAATGCCTCACACTTAAGCTCGAATAATACGTGACGCAAGAATGCCTCACGCTTTAAGCCCAATAATAAAGAATCAAAACATTTCAAAAGGACTATCAACCATTTTTACGTAAGAGGACTAATTGGTTTCTTAAATGTAAGCTTAAGAGTTAAACTAGCTTTACGGAAGTTAAGTATAACCACTTAAGATTGATAAAAGAAACAAGTTGCCTATGTATTCCTAATGCACTTATATGAAATTGTGAAAAGAATAATAAGATGGTTTGATAAGTAGACACGACACGTTGCTATGCGTGTTAGTACCTTGTAACGCTTGTATGTCGAGCATCCTTGTTGCACTTATGTTGTTTAAAGATAAGTCGTTATGTTAGTGTACTATCACTCACCTCGAGACGATACCGAGGTTAAGTCGCCTCCGACGCGGGTAGACTCAGCGTCCGGGACCATGATTCGAGAATACCTACGCGGTCCGTGGGCCTAGCGCGAGCTACGAGTTCCGTGTTAGTACGCGGGTTATGCCTCACGCGTCTACGTGGCCACGCGACAATGAGTCCAGGACGACGCCGAGGAGTAGCACCCTCGACGCGGTTATACCTCACGCGCCCACGCGAAGTGGCCCATGCGCGACCGGAGTCCGTGATTAGGCTCAGAACGAGGATGTGGGCGAGTGGCCCTGCTTTCGATCATTCGCACTCAGACAAGACGACATTACGCTTACCTATCATGTTGCCTTGTTGCGATGCGCACTACGCGCTTTCTCGTTGTTTCACACATATTTGTAAACCGGTTTTAAAATGATATGTTTTCATTTAAGTACTTTACGCTGCATACTTAGTACTTGCCAGATCGACTCCTTCGGGGCCGCTCATGCCGCAGTGGTGGCAAGCAGTGCTAGATCCGCATCTCAGGATCTCTACGCTGCGTGTGAGCTCCATCTCTTCCGAGGCTCTACTTTTGGCATGATCTCCCGTCAGAGATAGTTTTTGTACATAGGTATGGCGGCCCCGTCCCGCCATAGTTGTATATTTCCTCAGAGTCAGAGTCATGTTGTACAAAGGTTTGATGTAATCGCTAAAACATGATTATATATATACGCCAAAGGCGATGTTTTCTCACATAACTGTGGTCTTATTTTATAAATCGTTCATGTCTTGCTTTATGTTTCCGACACTGATGTATGACTACTGGGTGCCCCCAGAAGGCACTACCACGCCCCGAACGGTCGTGACAAAAGTGGCATCGTGAGCGCTTAATCTCTGGAAAGTGCTACATGCATCGTATCTAGTAGTTCGATTATCGCTGTCAGGCACCACACCAATAATCGTGAGGCTATAGGATATTTAGGATTGGTTTCGCTCTTCTCATTCCGAGATCGTGCTTGAGCCGTGGTTATAGTCGACCCTCTAACGTATTCCTTTCCCGTAATGCTATGCCTCCACGTAAGGCAACCCGCCCGTGGCGGCAAGGCACAGGAGTCGCTAGCAGACACCCAGAGTCACGAGGGCTCGTGCCCGCCTATACCGTAGACGGCGAGTTCTATGACGCCGCCCCAAAGAGACCACGCATCCACACCTCCCGCCCCACACCGAGCGAGGAGTTAGGGTACGCGAGACGGCCCAGCCTTTGGCTAAGGTCAGGCCCGACACGGCGAGAGGCCGACGCGCAGCCTCAGCCCAGCCACGGCCGCACCCGCTGCTCACCCGAGGCGAGAGTGAGGCTACGAGACTTCGAGTGAGTTCACGGAGTTTTACGGGTCGAGGCCGAGGATGATCCGCAGGAGTTCATCCGCCGCCTTCAGAGGATTTTGAGAGCGATCGTGGCGCTGAGACCGAGTCCGTGATCTTTGGTTCACATAGGTCGCGCGATACCGCAGCCGATTGGTTTGATTCACGGAGTTATCCCGGAGAGCACGCGCCCCGCCTACTGATGAAGTTCTCGAGGCTTTCTCACTCACTTCTTGCCTCCACAGATTTGGCGAGGGCGCGGCCGATAGATTTTTACCATCGAGGCGCAGGACGACCGCCGTGAGTACAATGTCGAGTTTGATTCATCGCTCGACATGTCCCAAAGATTGCAGAGCATGAGGATAGGTGCACCGCTATGTCACCGCCAGACGACTATACGGCCGAAGCCACGTGGGGTTTTCCACCGTATGGACATTACCCGCACGCAGCTCACGCCTGACGCGGCGAGCACAGAGGTCGCATTTGTCGACGATGCAGCAGGTTAAGGCCGTGACGGAGGGTATTCTCGTGGTTATCGTGGGTGGCGGCCTCGCAGTAGCCTAGATTCGCACCACGCCAAAGACAGAGCACTCTCGCACCGCCCTCAAAGACCCAGAGTTTTCGAGGGCGCACTGGCCCTGTGGCTTCGTGACGCCCAGTGTAGCAGAGGTATCGCCGACGGACCACCCCCAGGTGGCCGATGCAGCAGATCCCATTACGGAAGTGTGGTACTACTTTGAGCTTGTTACGCCAGGGCCGCAGGTCACTTTGCGAGGATCGTCCGACCGGGGCACGCGTGGTAGGCTCACCTTCGTGTTCTGCCGCTTCATCATCTCCTACGCTACTCGCCCGAGGCGTGGTGCTCGTGGGTCGCAGGTCGCGGCAGGCCGTGGCTCGTCCAGCCTAGCGTCCTCGTAACCGCATTTATGCTTTGTCCACCGACAGATCGTGAGGCCTCACCGATGTCGCCACGTACCTTATCGGGCCGGGTTTGACGGTATGCTTTGATAGATCCGGTTCTACTGGCCCCATATATCTCCCTTGTTGCTAGTAGGATAGGATAGAGCCCGAGCCCATAGACCCTTTCGAGGTAGCTACGCCAGTGGGTGATTCGGTAGCTCACGGTATATGTAGCTTGTCCCGTGACCATTTACGCCGCCGACCGCCGACTTGACAGAGTCGAGATGATCGACTTCGACGCGATCACGGGACGGATTGCTAGCCTCGCCACGCCAATGTAGACCGCAGAGAGAATAGTACGGCCAGCTCGGCGAGCCATTGGCCGAGCGAGGAGCACCAGACGCCGGCGGTAGGTTTATTTCCTACCTCAAGGAAGATGGTGCGCAGGCGGGTATATCTACCATCTCGCTCGTGTTTGATATCAAGCCGCGTACCAGATTTTCCGCTGGCCAAAGAGTCGAAGTTCCCGACGCAGCCTGCACGACCTTCTCGCATCCTCTCCCGAGAGGAGATCGAGTTTTGTATAGATTGCAGCGACATTTCGCCTATTTCCATTCCGCCATACGTAACGGCACCGCCGAAGCCGAGAGAGTCAAGGATCGCCTTTAGGGATTTGCTAGAGAAGCGGCTTCATTAGGCCTAGTGTTTCTCCCCGGGAGCGCCAGATTGTTCGTGGAAGAAGGACGACGCCGCGCACGCTGTTGATTACATGCAACAACAAGGTGACCATTAAGAATGTATACCCTTCCTAGGATTGATGATTTGTTCGACCACTGCAGGTGCGTAGATGTTTTCCAAGATTGACCGCGATCGCTATCATCAAAAGTAGTCGAGAGGCGGATGTCCCCAGATCGCATTCCGACCCAGACGCATTATGAGTTCGTGGTCATGTCTTTGGTCGACCAATGCTCCGCGCAGATTCATGGATTTGATGAACCGAGTGTTCAAACCATTTTCGGACACGCTTGTGATAGTGTTCATCGATGATATCTTCGCTTATTCTCGCCAGAGCAGAGTACGCGAGCATTTGGCGATCAGGCCGACGCTTCTCCAGACCAGCAGCTTGACGCCAAGTTTTCCAAACGTGAGTTTTGCTGACTTCGCATGCTTCGGGCATATTGTTGGGCCGACGGCATTCGAAGTTGATACGCCAAGATCGAGGCAGACTTGGCCTGCACCTACTACTCCGGCAGAGGTTCGCAGCTCGGGCCTCGCAGGTATTATCGCGGTTCGTGGAGAAGTTTGCTTTATCTTCGCACCATTGACTAGGCCGACTCGTATGGCGCAAGTTTCCGGATCGATGTCAGGAGCGTGGTTTCCATTGGCCGAAAGAGAGATCGACCGCTTCGCTCTTACTCTTCCGCAGGTCCAGATGGTTATGTCGCGGTATCGTGACGCGCCGCATCGTTGGGATGTGTTGACGCAAAGATGGCGTAGTTATAGCATACGCATCCCGACACAAGAAACACGGCAGGAACTACCCCACCCATGATTCGGAGTCGCACCGTGATTCACGCCAAGATCCGAGGCACTATTTGTACGGGTTCACGTGATATTTTTACTGCACCACAAGAGCCTCCAAGATATCTTCACCGTAGGAGCCGAACTTACGCATGCAGACGGTGGTTAGAGTTGCTTAAGGATTACGACGCGACATCCCGCACCACCCGCAAGGCCAACGCCAGGCGTACGCCTTAGTCGTAGTCACGGGGAGCCTATCGACGTGCGCAGAGAGAAGCGGACATGGTTCGTAATTTGCACCGCTTAGCGAGCTCGTGTCCGCTTGATTGATTCTCGATAGCAACGGGTTAGAGTTCGCAGGTTGCCGAGTCTTCCATCGCCGGCGAGGCGAAGAGGCAACAGCCGAGGATCCACTTTGATTCGATATCGCGATACAACTCTTCGCAGGCGCGGTCCTTTCGAGGTAGCACCACGGGGTGCTAAGGTTCGAGGGCGTGTGTGTTCCAGATGTTTCGTGACTTCGCAGAGGTTCTGGGAAGCACACACGCTGCTACTTCATCCATCCGGTCGATCAAGATGTACCACGACCTTAGATCCGTATCGCGGACGGCTCAAGAGGACGCTGCAGAGTTCGTGAGCTCGCCCGTGTTGTCGCAGCGAAGGTACAGCACCGCAGACCGTGGTTTGTTACATGCGACAGAGATCCCGACCGAAGTGGAGGTAATCAACATGGACTTCATCACAGATTACCTCGCACTCGCAGGAGACATGATTCTATACGGGTTATCGCCGACAGTCGACAAATCAGCCCACTTTCTTCCCGTCAGACGACTTTTTCTACCGAGGATTACGCCGACTTTACATCCGAGAGATCGCCGATCGCACGGAGTCCCTACTTCGATCATATCGCATGCAGGAGCCCGCCACGCCAACTTCCTGAGGTCCTTCCGCAGGGTTTAGGACGCAGCGAGCTCGAGTATCGCATTTCATCCACGCATGCACGGACAGCAGAGCGCACCATCCGCACTTCGAGGATATGCCGCGAGCCCGTGTTATTGACTTCGCGGTAGTCGGGAGGATCATTTGCCTCTAGTTGAGTTCGCGATAATAATAGCTACCACTCCAAGATTCGACGGCGCCTATGAGGCCTTGTATGAGGAAGTGCAGACGCCTATAGTTGGTTCGAGGTGGGCGAGGTGCAGCAATGGGACCAGATTTGGTGCAGCAGTGCCGGATAAGGTGAAGCTTATCCGAGAGCGCTATCGATACTCGTAGTCGATGAAGTCGATGCAGATCATCGCCGCCGACATCCGAGTTCGCAGCTGATGATTGGGTTTTCTCAAGGCGCCACCCACGGCGGTGCGATGAGATTCGAAGAGGAAACTCACCAAGGTACATCGGGCCGCTTCGCATTGTCCGCAGGTAGGCAAGGTTGCTTATGAGTTGATCCGCCGTCCGATCCGGAGGCAAAGGCATCCTGTTTCACGCTTACGCCGGCGAGATGATCGGATCCATCTAGGTACATCCGATTGACGATGTCCAGTGTGACCGGCGGGTTATCGATGAGGAGATTCCCATAGCGATAATCGATCGCCGTTAAAGGCGCTCATGACGGCGACGGGCTTCCACAAAGTCTTGCGCGAACGAGCTCGCGAGGAGATGACGCGGAAGCCGGCGAGGACACGAGGCGTAAGATCCTCACCGCTCCCACCCTCCGTAATTCACTTTCCTACTTGTAAATCTTCATTATCGCTTATGCCTGTTGTTTATGGCCGCGCGTGGCTTTTGCAAACCGCTTAAGTTTTGAAGAACCTTATCGTTATCCTGCTCAAAGGAACATTCGGACGAATGTTTCGGCGAGGAGAATGTTATACCTCAGATTTGCAGTATGTACGAAAGGAATACGCATAAAAGTTTGGTCTTAAAGTTAGGCCTGACGATTTTTAGGCACAACTCACAAAGCAATAGCTTCCGACTAAACGCTTCCACTTTTCGAGAATAAATTCCGCTATGCCATTTCTAATTTTTGCGGATTTTTCCGAGAGACTAAACATTTTGACCAACGGAGGGCAACACTTGTCACCCTCCAATCGATGGATGGAAGCGCCCATATGGCCGATTGAGTCGCTAACTTGGTCAAGTTGTTGGTAAGATATTTTGTGTGCAAGTGGCAGGTACACTTGCCCAAATTCGACCCTACACTTGCCTTTGCACTTGTCTTCATCTTGGCCATTGGTTGGCCATCCCTTGACCTATAAATACCCCTCTCGAGATGAAGAGTTCTTCATCCACAAAAGCTTTCCAAGTCTAAAAATCCTTCCTCTCCCTTTGTAAGCAATTCGCCCAACACACCCCCTCCTCGGAAGCTTGGCCGAGGCTACCCCACCCCTAGCCTAAACCTACCCCTCCCTTGGTAGAAAAGTTGCCTTCTTGTATTGTTATAATGCCCAAAATACCCTAGCCCAAATACCTTAGTACTTAGTGAAGTTGTGAAGAACTTCTAAGGTTTCTCGAGCATACAACTTAGAGCAAAACCTTGCTCAGCGCGACTTTTCTAGGATATTATCAGCTTACCGAGGTAACTAATCCTAACCTCTTTTGAATTAGAGAATACTTACTGTCGTAGAATAAGAATAAGTATAAATACTTGAAGAATATCCTAATAGAATCGAATCAGATTTCAGATAGACTGCTTTCACAAGAGACTCATATAGCTCACCGCAGGTCAGGCCGCCAACTTTCCATGTAATCGTGAACCCTCTGCTTAGAATGACCTTCGTGGTAGTCTTTAATAGATATCCGTGACTATTATAGTCGACTCTCCACGACATATTCAACTCGCGTGTGGTTTTCACGGTAAGGTATGCGATTCTTCCTAAAGCATGATATTTTACAATATGTATATAGTACTAGACGCATACGTGTTAATCGAATAATACTTACGAATGCCTCACGCTTAAGCTCGATTAATACGACGCAGAATGCCTCACGCTTAAGCTCAATAATAAAGAATCAAAACATTTCAAAAGGACTCAACCATTTTTACGTAAGAGGACTAATTGGTTTCTAAATGTAAGCTTAAGAGTTAAACTAGCTTTATGGGAAGTTAAGTATAACCACTTAAGATTGATAAAAGAAACAAGTTGCCTATGTATTCCTAATGCATTTATATGAAATTGTGAAAAGAATAATAAGATGGTTTGATAAGTAGACACGACATACATGCATGGTGTTAGTACTGTAACGCTTGTATGTCGAGTATCCTTGTTGTACTTATGTTGTTTAAAGATAAGTCGTTATGTTAGTGTACTATCACCACCTCGAGACGATACCGAGGTTGTCGCCTCCACGCGGGTAGACTCAGCGGTCCGGGACCATGATTCGAGAATACCCTACGCGTCCAGGGCCCACGCGAGCTACGAGAGTTCCGTGTTAGTATGCGCGGTTATGCCTCACGCGGCATGTGGCCACGCGACAATGAGTCCAGACGACGCCGAGGAGTAGCTACCCTCGACGCGGGTTATACCTCACGCGCCCACGCGAAGTGCCATGCGACCGAGTCCGTGATTAGGCTTCAGAACGAGGATGCGGCGAGTGGCCCTGCTTTCGATCATTCGCACTCAGACAAGACGACATACGCTTACCTATTGTTGCTCTTGTTTGTGATGCGGCACTATGCGCGCTTTCTCGTTGTTTCACACATATTTGTAAACCGTTTTAAAATGATATGTTTTCATTTAAGTACTTTGCGCTGCATACTTAGTACCTGCAGATCGACTTCTGGGGCCGCTCATGCCGCAGTGGGCAAGCAGTGCTAGATCCGCATCCCAGATCTCTACGCTGTGTCGTGAGCTCCATCTCTTCCGAGGCTCTACTTTTTGTATGATCTCCTGTCAGAGATAGTTTTTGTACAGGTGGTATGGCGGGGCCCCGTCCCGCCATAGTTGTATATTTCTTTAGAGGTCTCAGTAGTCATGTTGTACAAAGGTTTGGATGTAATCGCTAAAACATGATTATATATATACGCCGAAAGGCGATGTTTTCACATAACTGTCTTATTTTATAAACTGTTTCATGTCTTGCTTTATGTTTCCGCCGACACTGGATGTATGACTACTGGGTGCCAGCAAGGCACCCACTGCCGAACGGTCGTGGATGTATCGTGGTTGTTATAGGTGGATCTTCTACGCGCGCATACTTGACTTGGCTTGTGGTTTAAGCTAAAAAGGTATGTGATTCTTCCTATACTCGAGCATGATTGTTGTGAACTATATAGTACTAGACGACGCAGGTGAAATAAATTTTGTTTGTTTAAAACATAAAGTGTTATAATGGCTTTACGGGAAGTTAGTTATAACGACTTTATGAAGATAAAAGAAAGATTTGGTTTTGACGTAAAAACGACTTGATTTTGAAAGTTAAGAGACTTGATCTTGAAAGATAAGAGACTTGACTTATAACGACTTGTTTTCTAAAAGGAGAAGTAACTTGATTTAAGTATAGGTTACTTGTTTTGAAAAAGTAAGTTAATTGGGTTTTAAAAGAGTATACTTGATGTTGTTCTAAAAGAAAAGCACTTGGTTTAAAAGTATAGAGTACTTGATTTTAAAAGCCTTGTAAAGATTTTTACGAAGGCGAAGTAATTTGGTTTTAAAAGTAAAACGTGTTTTCTTTATATACTACAGTATTAGTATCGTATGGATTTTACGAATAAGAGGTCTTTTTTTAAAGAATGAAATTATGTAGTATTTCTGATTGTTGATATAAAATGAAAGTACATTAAACTTGCCTATGCTTGTCAGGATAGCCTTGTTGTGCAAGTGTTGTGATTCTCGCTACCGCGTTCTCGGGAGGACCGTTATCCGATTGATTGTCGACATACCGACGCCGCTGATTTTCCACGAGTACGCTGGCCCACTATCGAGTATTATCCGGTTATTTCTTTTCGACATACCGACACGCTGGATTTTCCACGCAGTACGCGCCCACTTTGAGTATTATCTTGTTATTCCTTCGACATGCCGACGCTGATGGATGTTCCACGCACGCGCCCAAGATGGTTTCACGGCCATGCTTTCCGAGGTAAGACGCGGGTACGCGTCATTGTGAGTTTTGTTATTAGTCCACGGACCGCTAATCCACGGCTTGCCGCGCGACGAACAATCACGGCTTGATTTGTACACGTGGTTACAGTGCACACTTTGGATACTTGTCCCGGCCATTTCTCGTATCGGCAGTCGGTAGATAGCTCGAGATACTTGCTTCTGGCCATATCTCGTGAGACGGTTGGCTAGTGGCACGTTAGCTTTGGTACTTGCCTCGCCAGCCATGCGTGGCTAGCTTTGATCTGTAATTAGCTTCCGCACCTCGCCCGTGAAGTTTTACGACTAGCTTTGAATCGGTATGTGGCGATTCTACTCGCCCGACGGCTTGACGACGCAGTGGATCTAGTGTTCGTGTTCACATACGGGTGTTGTTTTACATCATGCATCGCCAGCTGAGGAACGAGTTCCACGCACGAGTGATATTACGGGCGAGACCCATAGTTATGCGTGAGTGATTATTCGGGATACGCGCTCTTACTTGACATAATCAAGCATTTATTTCAAATGGTTTTATAAAATGATGAAATGTGATTTCATTACGCATTTTTCGCCACATACTTGGTACTGCAGATCGACCTCCTTCGGGGCCGCTCATGCCGCAGTAGAGGTACATCGGCCAGGATCCTCGCCATGGATCACGCCAACAGATTGGGAAGCTCCGCTTTCTCGAGGATTATCTTTTGCATGCTTCCCGAGTTGTGTTCTTGTACATTCGTGGTATGGCGGCCCCGCCATAGTTGTTGTTACATTCTGCAGGTCCGTAGTACCGCTGTGGCGGGTTGTAAAGCGATCAGAATCGTCGGGCTTGATATATATACGGCGCACCGCTTTGGTTGGCCTATTTTCTATGATGTATCTTGTTTCGCTTATGTTTTTATTTCACGATTTTCTCTCGTTGTCAGATCACCAGGTGCTGGTAAGGCACTGCATGCCCGAGGTCGGGTCGTGACAAAGAAATCCCCTAACTTCTTATTAGTCTTGTTCATATACACTCTCATTTTAATTTACTTAAGGCACTTACATGTCTTTATAAAAATCCGGGAATTTAAAGCCGTTATACTAGCTTTATGCTTTAGAAACTTACATTCTTCTTTATAACCAAGAGACTTAAACTTTCCAACAAAAACAAGTATCAAAAATACTTTCAGCATACTTAAAGTCTCTTAACTTTTGAAAACCAAGATATCCTTAATATTTAAACGAGTGAGTTAATTACCCGACTCAACCAACTTGATCATTCTTAAGATAAACCAAGGATATCAAATGGACTAGATTCGTCAAAATCTCGTACGTCTACCGTACTATACATTTACAACTTATTCATGCTCAAGAGATAAGAAAGTTCCACATACCTCTTCGGTTTAATCCACTTGCTAAGTCCAATACGCCGTACGTAGTATGTCAACCTATAATGACCATAATACGTCTATTAACCTCTAGCTTCAAACGTAGAATATTCCAAGTGCAAAGTCACTAAATTCTACGAAAAATCGGACAACACTTCCTTTGTTTCTACATACTTTGCCACCTTTTTCAAGGCCGAATTCAATAACCAAACATGCCGCATTTAAGGCTCAACAAAGTAGTTAACAATAGGGGATTACACGCTTAATCAAGACGTGTAAAATTCCGCCCCACAATAAATATCAAACTAGTCCAACATATAATGTTCTTCTCGGCCAAAGGTGTAACAACATATCAACCTTTCCAATTCCTTTTCAATTCAAGTTGTTTAGTGTAACATGTTATTAATCCGTAATCGATTATAACTACTACAATCCTCAAGTAGGTAAACATGCGACGATTCTTGTTAACGACCAAATTGTAATTCAATTTCAAATGACTCAACATGTCATTTTCGAATTTGATCTTCTAAACTTTCATAACACTTATCAATCTTCATAACACATATCACATGATCATTTCTAACTTATCATAACATGGAATCTTCAATTACAAAAGTAAGACGAAGATTATTACCTCAATTAGCCCAAATATGATCCAAGATTACAAGTCGATCCTTAGCAACTTTAGCTCCTCCTTTCGACATTCCAATCCACTCCAAGCAACCTTTGTAGCCTACAAGAACTCATCTTCAAGTTCCAACTTCAAAGTCAAGAACTCCTTAGGTTTTCGCCATGACTAATACTAAAAACGCCACTTTTCCGGGATCTTTCTATAGATATACCCTTACAATACCCTTATGAACCTTGGTTTAAAGTGTGGAGCTTAGTGGACAACAATTGAAAATTTTCTTGAAATTTTCTCCAAAGCCGAGAGCTCCTTAAGAGTTCTTCAAGATTTTTTTTCAAATTTTCTCTAAGTGTTGAGAATGACAAAGTCCTGCACTACTAGTGTACATATATAACATAATGGAGGGTCTAGATTAGTACATATGGATGGCTTGGATGAGTTTCACATGGATCTTGCCCAAGTGGCCCTTGGACTTTAGTCAACAATGTCAAGCTTAAGTCTTTGCAAAACTTGGTCATCTCTTTAATGGTCAAATGACCATCTTATCCATGCCATTTTCGTCCAAGACCACTAAGGGGGGGGTGACACGTGTCGCCCTCCCGTTCGTCGCAACATTTCATTTTCCGACAATTCCATAATTCCGATAAATTTTTACTCGTCTCAAATCTTAACATTTTCGAGTTCTTACGTACGTTCTTATAAACATATCCTGGAATTCCGGGGTGTAACATAGAACCAGAACTGGAACCATAATTGTTGACAAACATCTTTCGAACACAGAGAGAATAGCAGAAATTTTTTTGTCTTAAAATTATTGGTTTTCTAACCGGATCAGAGGTAAAGAAACGGTTAAAGAGTATTCAAAGGTTAAACAAAGTAACGCTGAGTCGAGAGACGACTTCATCTTTAAGACAAAATTGGTCCGTATAGATTCTTTTTATGATATCGAGCAATAGTCTCCCAAGATAAAACAACAACTAATCAACAGTACAAAGAATTTAATTTTTTCATAAACTAATCGGGCAATAATCTCCATCTTTTTTATGTCTCAAACACCTTACTTTGTGTACCAATATCTCTTTCATTTCTTAACGAATTTGACGATATTTGGCACTAACATCATCTACTCACTTAGTAGATTAGGCATGTGTGAAGAAACGCCATATCTGACATGCGGGCCCCACGTGTTTAACTCATTAAAGAAGGGATAAACTCAATCCCTCATTAGTAAAATTTTCCACATTTGTTCATACTCATAACTCGAACTCAAAACCTCTCATTAAGGAAACAACCTCATGCACTGGCACTACATTTTTTTTTTGATGAAATGGTAAATGTGTATTAATAATCATCAAAATGTACAGTGTTTCATGAAATGCATCGACGAGCATAATGACGATAAATCTAGCGGTCCTCGCTAGGCAGATCAACACAAGATTTAAGCTCACAATAACAAAAGCCTCAAGCCCACAAGTCGTAGTCGCGAGTGCCTGCTAAGCAATAAAGAAACGCATCCCACAAAATAGTCTTAAACTATGGCAATTCCTTACGTAGAGCATAAGGTCAGCACCGCTGGCCTCCTTAAACCATTGTCACGGTAAACCCAACGGGACAAACCTACTGGCCGCGGAAGAGTACTTATTCTGACACGGGTAACGACTCCACCGCCACGCTATGTCACGACCCGACCGGCCGCGATCGTGCCCTACCCGGCACTGCTCGTATACATCGAGAATAACAAAGGGAACATACACAACATAAACACACGTGTAAACAATAAACATCACAAAGCCGATAAGGCCGCTTTCCATAATATAAACATAATCAAGAGTACAATCGCATAACCTGGCTTCATACAACCACATACGTGGAATACAAACCTCTAGAATAACAACTGTGGCAGATGTGTTCGCCATACCCCAATGTACATAAATCTACAACATCGTGGAAAGATCAGCACTAAAAGAGACAAGCCTCCGAGAAACGAGCTTCGACGTCCGATGTTGATCCTAAGAACGAGGATCCACCACCGCTACCCTTTCCTCGCAGATGAACGCATCCTCGAGGACGGGGTCAATACACAATATGTACTAAGTATGTAAAACTGGAAAATACTGTAATTACATCACGGAGACATGTATGATAATCAAATTACAAGACATCAGGCCTTACTAACAACGAGAGTAAATAGTAGTATACTTACAATATACAACAGAAGCTCACGATCAAAGCAGGCCACCCGCCCAAGATCATTACAACCCTACTCCGGGACTATTCCACCCGCATAGGTCGCGTGGACCCGCATGAGGTATTCCTCGCACGGGACTATTTCACCCGCATAAGCCCATACTGACCGCATTTAGGTATTCCTCGCGATAGGGACCCGCCCGCACGGGACTATTTCACCCGCATAAGCCTCGCGACTCGCACGAGGTATTCCTCAGATCGCGGGTAGCAAATCCACGGAATATGCAAATGCTACAAACCCGGAACGACTCAGAATGAATAATATACCACTAGCACAAACCGCTATCATACAATATATAAGCAAGTTAAGAATCCCCTAACTTCTTATTATCCTTGTTCACATACACTCTCATTTTAGTTTACTTAAGGCACTAACATGTCTTTTATAAAGATCCGGGGATTTAACCCAAAGTACTACATACTTCCACTCTTTAAAACAAATGACTCTTTTTAGTATAAAACTTCCAAGATACTATTAACAATAGTATCAAGTCCAAATTACATTTCAAGGCAAGTCACAATACCTTTAGAAATAAAGTTAGGTCTCTAAATCAAGTGACTCCTTTTATTATAAAACTTTAGGCAATTGATGCCTTAAAATCAAATTGCCTTTTCATTAAAATCAAGTCATTTATCTTTCCATAAAGCAAATATAACCAACTTCCCATAAAGTCGTTATATTCACTTTACACCTTAGCCAAATACAATTTCCTATCCAAGTGGACTTATACGCTTAAAACTAACAAGTATCACATACTTTAAAACTCTTCAAGTCCCTTAAACTTTAATAAAACATTAGACATCCTTAATATTTTCAAAGAAGTGAGTTAATCTCCTAACGCACCCGACTTGGCTATTCATAAAACTAGTAAAGGATATCAAGGTCTTCAGACGCTCACCGCACTATATAATGCATAACTAGTCATGCTCAAAAGATAGGAAAAGTTATACATACCTCTTCGGGTCAACCACTTGCCAAGTACAATGCCCCGCCCGTAGTATGTCAACCTATAATATCCACAATACGTCTATTAACGCCTTACTTCAAACGAGAATATTATAAGTGTAAGGTCACTAATTTCACGGAAAATCTGGACAAAGACCTCCTTTGTTTCTACTACTTTGCCACCTTTTCAAGGCCGAATACAATAACCAAACACGCCACATTTAAGGCCCAAACAATGCAATCAACACAGGGATTACACGCCTACTAGACGGTAAAATTCCGCCCACAATAGATATCAAATTAATACAACTTACTAGGCCAATTCGCCTAACTCAAGTACTACAACATCAATTCTTATCCAATTTCCAATTCAATCCAAGTTATTAGCCTAACATGATATCAAGTTGCAATCGATAATAACTACTATAATCTCAAGTAATTAACATGCGACGATTCTAATAAACACCAATTGTAATCCAACTTCACACGGCTTACATTACATTTCGGATTTCTAAGGCTACAAGCAATCCATAACACTTATAAACTTCAACACATACACTTCATGCTAGCAACATGTAAAGCTAATAACAATATAAATAATTTTGTAACACTTTAAGGACAAAATTATACCTCAACGAATCTTAATCCAACTCCAACCAAGTCGCCCTTAGTAACTTAGAGCCTCTCCAAGACACTTCAATCCGCTTTGAGACCCTTAGAACAACACCAACAAATTTCCTTCAAATCTTCAAACAAAACCTAGAAAGACAACTAGGTTTTCGCCATGACTAACCCAAAACTATCTTTTCCGAGATTTTTCTATCGAGATATGCTTACAATACACTCATGAACCTTGGTTTAAAGTTAGAGCTTAATGGACAAGAAACAATTTTTTTTTCTTTTGATAATGAGGGAACCCGAGAGCTCTAGCTTCGCTTCTTCAATTTTGTGAAAATTTGGCTGTTGTTAAGCCTTGTCTTACACTACTAGTATTATATAGTGTAACGGCGGTCAAGGTGCAACCAAACGGGTGGTTAGGATGAGCTCTTATCAAATATCAAGCTCATGGGTCCTTTGACTTAGTCAAGAATCTCAAGCTACTACTGCAAGACTTAGTCATCCAAGACTATGGTCAATGACCATTTCGCCATGACATAAATCGCCCAAGGCAACTATAAGTGGGGTGACACGTGTCGCCTCCCATTCGCCATAATAATACGCTTTCCGACAATTTCATAATTCCGATAATTTTACAAGTCTCAAATCTTAACACTCATGAAGTTCTTTCGCACGCTCTAAAACATGTCCCGAAAAAAATACGGTGTAACATTCTTCCCCTTAGAAACATTCGCCCGAATATTCTTTCTGAGTCAAACTTATAATTAGCGACATAGTTTCCTTTCACAACCCCGACATACCAACGAGGCAACGATGCCACACATGGCCACATAAAAATATTTAACCAACGTAAATACTTCAATTAAAACTTGACAAGTAAGTGGAAGATGGATTACCCAAGGTGTAGGGAATAAGTGAGGATACTTCTCAATATGTCCTCCTCCGCTTCCCAAGTCATCTCTCCCTGCTATCATTTCTCCACAAGACTTTGATGTATTACATCCTGGTCCGCAGCCGCCGACCGGCGATCGAGTATCGCTATGACTCTCTTCATACGAGCAACCCTCTCACACCGACCTCACTAGTAGGGAAAACTCTCGCCGATCTCCGATACACTTCCGCAACATAGAAACACGGAAGACCGATGTACCGCTCTAACTCGATGGCAGATCCAACTCATAGGCAACCTTGCCTACCGACGACGATCCGGTAGGGCCCAATGTACCTGGGCCGAAGTTTCCTTCTTACCGAATCTCATCACACCCTTCATGGGCGACACCTTCAAGACCCAATCGCTTCACCAAACTCCAAATGCCGACGCCGATTATCCGCATATGACTTCGCCGGCCTGAAGCCGCTATCAGCCTTCTCGGATAAGCTTCACCTTATCCACACCACGAACCAAGTCCGCCAACTAATCGCACTCGCCCACATCGAACCAACCAATTGGCGACCTACATTTCCGCCATATAAAGCCTCAGATGGGCGCCATCTCAGATACCGGAATGGTAGCCTGTTATAAGCAAACTATACAAGAGGCAAATGATCCTCCCGCTACTCGAATCAATCACGCAGCTCGCAAAGATATCCTCGTTGTTCGATAGTACGCTCGCCGCCCATCACCGAGGATGAAATGTCAGATCGAGACTCACCGTGTCCCAAGCCCTTCGAAAGACCTCCGTAAGTTAGCCAGAACCGCTCCTATCGATATAATCAACACCGACACCGCAACCTCACAATCTTTCTCGATGTACAACCCGGCATAGTCCTCACCAATAAGTCGCCCCGATCGAAGGAAATGGGCTGATTTCGCCACCACAACAATAACCCAAATGGAGTCGTGATTTCCTCCGAGTACGAGGTAACCTCGTAAAAAGTCCATATTGATCACTTCCCACTTCCAAGTCGGAATCTCAATAGCCCGCAATAATCCATCGACCTCCGTGCTCGACCTGACTCGCTAGCAATTAGACATCAGGCAACAAAACTCGCCACGCCCCTCTTCGTGCCATCCCACCAATACAAACATCCGAGGTCACGGTACATCTTGGTCGAATTTGATGAATAGAATAACGAGCACCGCAGGCTTCCTCTGCACCGCCGACGACTCGATACATCGGAACACACAATCGACTCAAATCTCAAAGACTTCATCAGCGCTACTCAATAGACTCTTCTCCTCCCAAGAGTCGCATCTCGATACCGCACTAACATCGGGTCTCAAATCGCCGCTTCTTCACCTCATAAACGATGGAAGACTCGCAACCTCACGAACCCGCACTCGATATCGCCAGACGATCAATCGAACCCCAAGGCTCGCTAATCGTGGATATGACGACCATGTCCGCCTCTCCGGCCGCACTCCGATGTGCTCCCATCGATCTACGACTCAAGGCATCAAGAACTACGCTGCCTTCCCTGATGGTATAAAATATCAACATCATAATCTTTCAAAGAACTCTAACCACCGCCTCTCGCCGCAAGTTCATCTCCTCTCGCTCAAGATATACTCGAGGCTCTTGTGGTCTCAGATAAATATCCACACGAACCCCATACAAATAATGTCTCCAAATCTTCAAGGTATGAATAATCGCGCCAACTCTAAGTCGCGGTAGGGTATTCCTCTCATGCTTCAGAATTACCGGAAGCATAGGCTATAACCTTGCCGCGCCGCATCAAAACACACCCTAACCCGATACCCGAGGCATCACAATAGATCACGCATTCCGCCTAACCCTCGCGGAGAGTAAGAACCGAGTCGTAGTCAACCTTTCCTTCAAAGAATCGGAAACCTTTCTCGCAAGCCTCGCCCATCGGAACTTGGCCGCTTCTCGAGTCACCCTAGTCAATCTGCCGAAATCAAGCAACCGCTTCCACAAACTCGCGATAATAACTCGCCAAATTTCCAAGAAATCGCGCACTTGGCCGTGAGTAGAGGTCTCGCCAAGACTCGATCGCTTCAATCTTTGTCGATCCACCCTAACACCATCACCCAATAATATGCCCCAGTGAATGCCACCGAGGCCAACCAAAACTCACACTGAGAACTTCGCGACAATCGCGGCCCGAGAACCCTGGCATACCTCGTGATTCGCATGCTCCTCGCTCGTCCGCGAATAAACCAGATGTCATCAATGAATACTATCACAAATGTATCCAAAATGGCTTGAACACCCGCTCATCAAATCCATAAATACCACCGAGCGTTGTCAAACCGAAAGACATAACCCTAAACTCATAGTGCCCATACCGGTCCCGAATGCGCTTTGGGACATCCGCCTCGAACTCGAACTCGATGTTAACTGCATCGCAGTCTATCTTCGAGAAACACTCGCACTCGCAATCGTCAAACAAATCATTAATCCTGGGGAGGGGGTACCTATTCTTGATGGTTACCTTATTCAGCTGCCTGTAATCAACACACATACGCAGCGTCCCATCCTTATTCTTCGCAAATAAAACCGGCGCTCCCCAAGGAGATACACTAGGCCTGATGAAACCTTTTTCCAGCAAATCTTTCAGCTGGTCCTTCAGCTCCCTCAACTCAGCAGGTGCCATCCTGTATGGAGGAATGGAAATAGGTCGAGTGTCTGGCAACGTGTCAATACAAAACTCAATCTCCCTCTCAAGAGGGATACCCGGAAGATCGTCTGGGAACACATCTGGAAACTCCCTAACCACCGCATCGATCAAGAATCGACACCTCACCAGACAAATACCAACCAGATGATAGACGTATTCTTTCGCACCATCTTCCTAGCCTTGAGGTAAGAAATAAACCTACCCCTGACGCCGGTTGCGCCTTCCACTGGAGCAATCGCTCGCCAGAAATCGAACCGAACCAACATGCCCTACTACTAACGCTGGCATAACAAGAAGCCAACCACCCATACCCATAATGACATCAAAATCCATCTCCAACTCTATCAAGTTCGCAAGTGGTCCGACGATCAGAATGAATACCTGACAACCTTCAGACACCCGCCGCCTAACACCGAATCACCCATCGCGTAGCTACCTCAAAAGTGCTCTATCGACTCCGCTTATCCCGATTCTACCCGCACAAGCAGGGGACACATAGGACAAGCGTAGAACCCGGATCTATCAAAGCATAAACGCCACAAAGATGAAATCAATAATGTACTGCGACGACGCCGTGGAAGCCTCCCGATCCCGCGGCCGCTAGAGAATATACGCGCTCGGACCGCTAGAATCGAACCACCACCACGACTTCTACCGCGCCCGCCGTCCGCGAGTACTCGCACCCGGCGCATAACCACGTAAGGAGAAGACCCAAAGAATCGATCCGGCCGGTTGCACCGCATCACCCATGCTGCCTCTCGACGACAATCTTCTTCAAATGGCCCACCGCCACAAGAGTAACAAGCTCTCGCAGAACACGACACTCGCCTGCGCGATCTACCGCATCGAGCACACCGAGACGCTGGGCGCCTCGATCGACGACGATCTTCGCCTCCCGAAACCTCAAGTCCCGGAGCCACGACCGCCCCGAACGGCCCGGCCGATCGCACCTCCTACCGTAAAAACCGACGGAGCACTCGCGGCCGGGCCGGAATATGGACCCGTCACGCCGAGGCCGCCCGCCGAAATCGCCCCGAGACCGCTGCCCCGCCCTCTGGCCGCCTCGAGTCAACTGATCCTCCTCTCTCTATCCTCTATCCTCGCAGATAGGCTCGCATCTCCGCAATGTCCATACCGAGACGAAGAGCCACCCCAAGCATGCAAGAATCATATGACGGCCCAGCCCCATCACATAACGATGAACCCTATCCGCCATGTCGCTACAATGGTGTGCGACGTTCGCCAAGGAGTCAAACTCGCACTATACTCCCCGATAGTCCTCCTGCTCGCCTCAAGGTCAAGCATCTATCTACCCGGCTCTCTCATCTCGTGAGGCAAAAATGATCCACGGGCCTCAGAACTCCTCCCAAACACCGGAAGAGCATCATCACCTCTCAAAGCAATCGCGACTAAACCGGCCAACGCAATATAGCAGAATCCTGAAGAGGCTAGCGTAATGCACTGCCTCAAGCCCTAAGAACTCGCACGGTCCGTCAGAGCCGAACGAACTCGCGATCCTCTCGCACTGAACCATAAAACTCGTGGATGACAACCTAAAATCCCTAATCCGCAAACCGCTTGGCCGAAGTGGCCGCCGCTTCCGCTTGCCGCCGCCATTACTATACCGTCAATAACCGACCGCTTCCCTCGTAGTCTCTATACTCGCCTCGGCCGCGGGACTAGAGGCTCGTACCGAACCTTCGAGCTACCGCCGCCTCGCCTTCTAATATCGCCGGCGTGGTCAACTCGCTGACCGCTTACTACCTCGTGCATAGTTCGCGCTCGAGTCCGTAACCTCTCGAGTACCGCTAGCAGCCTCCGCCGCTTTGCCCTTCGGGCCCCGGTCGCTTCCGCGAGGCATAATCGTTTCAAGAATAGGTCGCAGAGGGTTCTTCAACCTAATAAGACAGCTCTACCGCACGATCTCGCAGAGAGAAGAATGGAAACTAATCCTAAATGTCCCGCACTCCGACATAGACGTGGTGCACAACACACCGATAATCAAGCACTCTACTGTACACGCCTCAGAACACTTTCGAGGACTAATCGCTCGATACCACTTTTGTCACGACCGACCTCAAAGCGCGATCGTGCCCTACCCGGGCACCCTGCCTGTGTATACATCGAGAATAGCAATGAACATACACAACATAACAAATGTAAACAATAAACATCACAAAGCTAGCCGATAAGTGCCGCTTCCATAATATAAACATAATCAAGAGTACAATCGCATAACCCGCTTCATGTACCTCAACCACATATGTGAATATGCACTTAGAATAACAATCGCGGATAGTGGCTCGCCATACCTCGAATGTACATAAATCTACAACATCGTGGAAAGATCGCATCAAAAGAGACAAGCCTCCGAGAAACGAGCTTCGACGCCGATAAGTGATCCTAAGAACGAGGATCCACCACCGCTACCCTTTCCTACGCAGATTAACGCACTTCGAGGACGGGCCGTGACACAATATGTACTAAGTATGTAAAATCGAAAATACCAGAATTACATCATAGTTTAAAACAAAGCCGAGACATGTATGATAATCAAATTACAAGACATCAGGCCTTACTAACAATGAGAGTAAATAGTAGTATACTTACAATATACAATGTAAGCTCACGATCAAAGCAGGCCACCGCTCGCAGATCATTAAGCAACCCTACTCCCGGGACTATTCCACCCGCATAGTAGCGTGGACCCGCATGAGGTATTCTCGACGGGACTATTTCACCCGCATAAGCCCTTACGACTCGCACGAGGTATTCCTCAGATAGGCCGGACTCGCCAAGACGGGACTATTTCACCCGCATAAGCCCTCATGACTCGCACGAGGTATTCCTCGTGATCGAGGTAGCAAATCCACTAATACGCAAATGCAACAAACCCGGAACGACCTCAGAATGAATAATATACCACTAGCACAAACCGCTATCATACAATATATAAGCAAGTTAAGAATCCCCTAACTTCTTATTATCCTTGTTCACATACACTCTCATTTTAGTTTACTTAGGCACTAACATGTCTTTTATAAAGATCCGATTTAACCCAAAGTACTACATACTTCCACTCTTTAAAACAAATGACTCTTTTAGTATAAACTTCCAAGATACTATTAACAATAGTATCAAGTCCAAATTACATTTCAAGGCAAGTCACAATACCTTTAGAAATAAAGTTAGGTCTCTAAATCAAGTGACTCCTTTTATTATAAAACCTTAGGCAATCGATGCCTTAAAATCAAATTGCCTTTTCATTAAAATCAAGTCATTTATCTTTCCATAAAGCAAATATAACCAACTTCCCATAAAGTCGTTATATTCACTTTACACCTTAGCCAAATACAATTTCCTATCCAAGGGACTTATACGTTTAAAACTAACAAGTATCACATACTTTAAAACTCTTCAAGTCCCTTAAACTTTAATAAAACATTAGACATCCTTAATATTTTCAAAGAAGTGAGTTAATCTCCTAACGCACCCGACTTGGCTATTCATAAAACTAGTAAAGGATATCAAGGTCTCAGACGCCTACCATACTATATAATGCATAACTAGTCATGCTCAAAAGATAGGAAAAGTTATACATACCTCTTCGGGTCAACCACTTGCCAAGTACAATGCCCCGCCCGTAGTATGTCAACCTATAATATCCACAATACGTCTATTAACGTCTTACTTCAAACGTAGAATATTATAAGTGTAAGGTCACTAATTTCTACGGAAAATCTGACAAAGACCTCCTTTGTTTCTACTACTTTGCCACCTTTTCAAGGCCGAATACAATAACCAAACACGCCACATTTAAGGCCCAAACAATGCAATCAACAATAGGATTAAACGCCTACTAGACGTAAAATTCGCCCACAATAGATATCAAATTAATACAACTTACTAGGCCAATTCGCTAACTCAAGTACTACAACATCAATTCTTATCCAATTTCCAATTCAATCCAAGTTATTAGCCTAACATGATATCAAGTCGCAATCGATAATAATTACTATAATCTCAAGTAATTAACATGCGACGATTCTAATAAATCCACCAATCAGAATCCAACTTCACATGGCTTACATTACATTTCGGATTTCTAAGGCTACAAGCAATCCATAACACTTATAAACTTCAACACATACACTTCATGCTAGCAACATGTAAAGCTAATAACAATATAAATAATCTTGTAACACTTTAAGTGGACAAGATTATACCTCAACGAATCTTAATCCAACTCCAACCAAGTCGCCTCCTTAGTAACTTAGAGCCTCTCCAAGACACTTCAATCCGCTTGTTGAGACCCTTAGAACAACACCAACAAATTTCCTTCAAATCTCCAAACAAAACCTAGAAAGACAACTAGGTTTTCGCCATGACTAACCCAAAAACTATCTTTTCCGAGATTTTTCTATCGAGATATGCTTACAATACACTCATGAACCTTGGTTTAAAGTTAGAGCTTAATGGACAAGAAACAATTTTTTTTTCTTTTGATATTGAGGGAACCCGAGAGCTCTAGCTCTTGCTCTTCAATTTTTTGTGAAAATTTGGATAAGTTTTAAGCCTAGTCTTGCACAAATAGTATTATATAGTATAATGGAGTGTCAATATGCAACTGCAGTGGTGGTTAGGATGAGCTCTTATCAAATATCAAGCCTTGTGGGTCCTTTGACTTAGTCAAGAATCTCAAGCTACTACTTGCAAGACTTAGTCATCCAAGACTATGGTCAATGACCATTTTGGCCATGACATAAATCGTCCAAGGCAACTATAAGGGGGGTGACACGTGTCGCCCTCCCATTCGTCATAATAATACGTTTTCCGACAATTTCATAATTCCGATAATTTTTTACGAGTCTCAAATCTTAACACTTGTGAGTTCTTTCGTACGTTCTTAAAACATGTCCTGAAAAAAAATACGGGGTGTAAAACGTTATGCCGCTGAGAGTAATCGCCATAGTACCTACCATCCAGACAACCTACTATCTCATGCTTGCCCACAGGTCGGGAAGTCATGATGTACAAAGCAGAAAGGACTCCCGCCGATCCCACATTCCGGGTGGTCGGGAGACTCCAGTTGATCCCACAAGTTGGGTAGTCTGGAGATTTGCAATAGGTGAGACGAGAAGGCCACATGTCCGAACAACCCGTCTATTATCCTAGCTTGTGGCTAGAGAAACAAATTTGTCCTGGAAAAAAGGGTATAATGCGAACAAAATTTTGTAGATGCTGGTCTTGATCCTAAAAAGAATAGCTTTCCTATCAAGTCTCGACCCCTCAAAAATAATCTTTTTCCCCTCAGTCCAAATGTGGTAGACTGTTGTGGCCAGCCCAACCCGCTTAGCTTTAGCTTGCCAACCTGTACCATGCCTCTCTTTCTTAATATATTTCAAAGCGCTATCTATGGTAGTCATAGCCCTCCGAATGCCAAGCCATGTCTTGACCCTAGATCAAAGATAACTACTGACCATGCAGCTGAAGAATATGTGCTCTATTGACTCATCAGAATGGCAGCAAAGGGAGCATATTCTATCAATGTCCATATAAGTGACTCTATCATTCGTTCGTAATCTCTTCCTCGCACAAAGCCATAGAATGAAAGACTGTTTGGAATGATACAGGGACTCCAAATATCCTTCGCCTAAATCACCGGTTGCCCATGTGTCCTGAAGTAATCATAGGCATTGTGATTGCTTCAAGAATGATGTCACGAATAACGCAGGCCGCTTGATCAAAGCAGTCATCATTCTTTGCAACCCACGTCCAAATGTTGTTGTTATTGCTAAGATACTTGTGATTGATCCATTTAATCCAGAGCATGTCCTTCTTTTGATGGATATTCCAAAGGCATTTAGCAAGCAAATCAAGGTTCCAGGCCTTGAGATCTCTGATTCCGAGGCCACCCTCAGATTTTGGCCTGGTACACTCCTTCCAGGCTACAAGGGGGTGGTTGGAACGCCACATGAAGGTCGTACAAAGCCCGTAAACTTTCTTACAAACCGCTACATGCACTGTCAGCTTAGATAACCAGAAGCATTCCACACCTCGGAGGATAAACTTTATGAGCTTAAGACTGTCCGCGTAAGATAAAGTAGCGCTCATCCACGAGCCAGTGTACTCTGCTAAAGCCTAAGAAAGAAAAGCATGGAAAGATGAGTGACTCAATTTTGTTCACAAAAAGTGTTACCCCGTAATTCCAGGACATATATATATATAAGAATGTACGTAAGGAATCAGGATGTTAAAATTTGAACGAAGGAAATAATTGTTTTTCTGAAAGAAAATCTTCCGAACCTAGGGAGAGGATAACGATTATTATTTAAGACTTTTAAGAGTTTATCGGAATTTTATTTTCAGAGTTGGATATGTGGGGCCACCCGAGATTTTACGCTTTTAAGCCCACGAGGTTTCCGATATTTTGACCAATTATGGAAATGTCGGAAAACGAAACATTATGGACGAATGGGAGGGTGACACGTGTCACCCCCCCACTCTATTGGGCTTGGACGAATTGGACAAGGCCCAAATTGTCAAGTCTTGAAATGCCAAGGCTTGACATTATTGACCAAGTCAATAAGCCCACTTGAGTCTTGATATTTAAAGTTCCTTCATCCTATCCCCACAAGTGTCTTGATCTCAACCCTCCATTCAATTATATAGTCATCCATTTTGCAAGACAAGTCTCAAACACTTAGAAAAAAAACTTGAGAACTTGAGAGTGAGATAGGAGCTCTCGGGTTTGCCATGGAAGAACAAGAAAAAAATTTCGTTTATGGTTCAATAATCCCAATACTTTAAACCAAGGTTCCTAAGGGTATTACAAGGATATATCAATAGAAAAATCCCGGAAAGACTACATTTTCACGTTAGTCGCAAGATGAAACCTAAGGTGTTCTTCAACTTTAAAGTTGGAAATTGAAGAGAAGTTGGTCATAAGCTTCTATGGAGTGGTTGGAGCGGATTGGAATGTAAGAAGAGGAGCTAAAAGTTGCTAAGGATCGACTTTTACGCTTGGACATTATTAGGCTTATCGAGGTAAAATCTTCGCCTTCTTAATGTGATTAAAGATTCAATGTTATGATAAGTTAGTAATGATCTTGTTATACATATTATTAATTTTGAAAAGATTTGGATCATGTCGATACGTTGAAAATCGAAATCGACATGATAGCCATTAAGTTTGTAATTCAATTTAATTGTTAGATACAATCGTCGCATGTTAATGAAGAAAGGATTTATAGTTGTTGTAATTGTTATTATGTATATAACATGTTGGAATAACAACTTGTATTAAAAAGGAATTGAACGGAAATTGACATTGTTGTTGATATTGATGGTAGCCGAAAATGGCTTAAGTTGTTGGACAGTTTTATATTAATTGTGGGGAAGAATTTTACACGTCCTGTTAGGCGTGTAATCCCCTTTGAATTTATGAATTTTTGAGCCTTAAATGTGGCATTTGGTTATTGATTTTCGGGCCTTGAAAAAGGTGGAAAAGTACGTAGAAACAAATGAAGTGCTGCCCGATTTTCTGTAGAATTAAGAGTACTTATACTTAGGAATATTCTACGTTGAAAGCTAGAAGTTGATGGACGTATTATGGTCATTATAGGTTGACATTCTACGTGCGGCGTTTTCAACTTGGCAAGTGGATTGAGCCGGAGAGGTATGTGGAACTTTTCTTATCTCTTGAGCATGAGTAGCTATAAATGTATAGTACGGTAGACATACGAGATTTAAATGAATTTAGTTTCATTTGATATCCTTGACTTGTTTAAGAATGTCCAAGTTGGTTGAGTTAGAGAATTAACTCACTTGTTTTAAAGGTTAAAGATGTCTTAGTTTCTAAAGCATAAAGTTAGTATAACGGCTTTATGGGAAGTTGGTTATAACAACTTTATGGGAAGTTAAAAGAATGGTTTATTCTAATAAGGTAAACAAAGATTTCTTGACTTGAATATGTATAGAATACTTGGTTTGAAAAGTATTGATTACTTGAACTATTCTAAAGTTAAGAAACTTGATTTCTAAAGTTAAGAGACTCAAGTATTCTCAAAGTTATGAAACTTGATTTGAAAGTATATGATACTGGTTTTAAAAGTATAAGTCTCTTGGTTTCAAAAAGAATGTAATTGTCTAAAACATAAAGAGTTATAACTGTTTTATGGGAAGTTAGTTATAACGGCTTTATGGAAGGTTAAGAGAGTGTCTATTTGATTTATAGGCACGAGTTGCCTAGGTTGCGAATGCAGGTTACTTAGTGTCAAAGCCTTGAAATGAATTTCTAAAGGTGTAGTAACTTGTTTTGAAAAGTAGACAAGCATTGATACTACGTGTTAGTATCTTGGAGTTTTTATATAAAGAGGGTTCTTTTAAAGGAACTAAGACGAGTACTTTGGGTTAAATTCCTAGATTTCTAATAATACGTTAGCGCCTTAAGTTAAATAAAACGAGAGTGCATGATAATTAAGGTTAATAAGAAGTTGGGGATGTCTTAACGTGCTTATGATAATTATGATAAGCCGGTGGTGCTTATGTTATGATGATAAGCCTATGGTTCTTATGTTATGTATGATAGCCTGCCAGTTAGTGATATATCGTTCATTACGGTCATTCCCAAGCCAGGCATTTGCATATTCCGTGGATTTGCTCCCATGATGCGAGGAATACCTCATGCGAGTCCGTAGGGCTCATGCGGTGAAATAGTCCTATGTGAGGCGGACTACCCCTATGCGAGGCGATGACTCATCATGGTCCACAGACTCCATGCGGTGAAATAGTCCCAAGAGTAGGATCGCTTAATGATACTACGGGCGGTGACCCTAATTTGATCACGAGCCTCCTATTTTTATGCAAGAAAATATACTCGCTTACTATCATTATTAGTAAGGCACGCAGTATCGTTATTTTGGTCATCATACATGTCTCCAACTTTATTTTAGACTATATGATTTCATTACAGTACTTTCTGGCCACATACTGCACTGTATCGACCTCCTTCGGTCATGGCCATGCCGCAGTCGAGGTACATAGTCATATACCTCGTAGTTCCGTGGTATGTATGTGGGACGACGCATTTGAGAATACACGTAAATTTTGGAAAGAAAGAAGGCGTGATTTTTCGACTAAAAGTTTCCTTTTATGAAGGAAAAAGGTTCATAATGGGAATTGATTCCCAGATTTGGTATTTGGACTTCGGATTATATTAGAATTATGGGATTTTATTTTCTAAATGGTCACGCTGGGCCCACGAGAAATTTACTGCTTTGGGCCCACTTTGTTTTTGAGATTTTCGGTATTTTGGATATTTTCTAAGACGAAATATTTTGACGACCGAGGCGACACGTGTCACCCCACGTGGCACCCTTGGCCGACCGAGGGACAAGTTGGCTACTGTCCTCGCCGAAACGACATGACACTGAAGCACTTGCTGCCATGTGGCGTGGTGGGACCCACACACACATGGCCCAATCTTGACCACCCACTTGACTTGATCATGGCCCTTGATTCTTCTATAAATACCCCTTAGCTCAAGACTAATTTCATCCTCACTTGAAGTTTTTCCAAGCAAAATACTCCTCCCTTTAGCCTTGTTTCATTCAACCTCCCCACTTGTGTAGAAAATACTCCAAGTATTATTGTATAATCCCAAATACCTTAGCCTAGTATCCCTACTTGTATTCCAAGTTATTTCAATACTAGGAGCCCGAAAATACTACTTTATTCCATTAGTCGCAAAGTGAAACCCTAGAAAATCTTCATACTGTCAAGAGTAAGTAGAAGTGTGTAGAACTTCTAAGGGTTTCTTGGAGCGAATCGAGCGCATGACAGAGCTAAACCTTGCTCAGATCGACTTATAAACTTGGATAATTTTGGGCTTATCGAGGTAATGATCTACGCCCCCTATCAGAATCGGATATTACATATCAGAGTAATTTAGAATCGAGTATAAGATATATCGAAGGACGATTATAAAGGATTGAACTGTATTTACATTGATTGTATTTACAGAGACTTGTGTAGTATTATTGTGAAGTAGAATTGTACCCGCCCCTAAGACGTAACCTCCCCGGGAGTTGCTGCCCGGTACGGCCCGAGCAGAGGAGAGATTTACGCGATCATGGGGAGGCCGCCAATTTTCTCAGAGAATAAGGAATCTTGTATTTAGAATATTCTACGAAGTGATCTAGAACTCGATAGACGCTATGGCCATTATAGGTTAAAGTACTACGAGTAGTGTATTCTACTCAAGGGTGGTAAAGGCCAGCGCGTTATAGTACTTCTGAGCGCTTTGCTAATTGTCGATAATCGCCACGCAGGTATGTGAACCTCTTCTATCTTTCTAGCATGATATGTTTTGTAACTATGTAGTACCAGACGCATACGTGTTAAGTGAATTTAGTTGTTTACAACATAAAGTGTTATAACGCTTTACGGGAAGTTTGTTATAACAACTTTACGGGTAAAGGAATGGTTGGTGGTTTTTAAAAGATAAATGACTCACGTGAATTAGTAATGACTTGGTTTGTGTTAAAAAGTCAGAAACCGCTTGACGAGAAATGGAAATCGGGGTTTTAAAAGGAATAATGTTATATTGATTTTCGGGAATGAGAACGAGTATCGAACAAACCATCGCAAATGCTAATAAAGGAAAATGTATCGACTAATTAATTATTATTAAAATCAAGTAGAAACCTCCATCCGCATGTAAGCTAAGATAAGACAAAATGATATTACATTTTCTAGATCACGGTCGCTTAATAAGACTGTTATAAACAAAAATAACCTACTCACATATAAGGCATATGTTACTCAATTGTTTAAAAGAGATTACGTGGTTAAGTGATTAAGACTATGAACTATGAAATCTTTCTAAATAAGAGACTCGAGTATTTGAAATTTGGAAAACGTGAACTTTGGAAAAGAACGTTGTTCTTGATTTTAAAAAGGAAAGCGTGTTGTTTTACTTAAAAGTGTTAGTCACTCTATTTTAATACTACGGTATCGTGACCTTTGTAAAAGAAATAAGTCTTTAAAAGAATTTAACGACGTAGTACTTGGGGATTAAAACCCGACTTTGGCATAAAATGAAAGTACTTCGAGTTAGGTGTAACTTACCTATGCTCGTGCGTGATAGCCTTGTTGTGCCAAGATTGTATTTTTATACCACCGCCTCTCTCAATGAGGCCGTTGATTTGTTATGATCTTACTGACGCATCGGAAGTGACGGAGGATTCCACGCGCGCTCGCTGATAGCGTTATTCCACGGACTAGCTCTCCACGCAGGTTTTACCGATTCGCCTTGGTATCCGTGGTGGTTGGCTTTCTGCCCCGCCTCGTGGCTGATTCGCCTTGGTACTGGTAGTTAGCCTTCGACTTGCCCCGCTCGCTTTAGTGGCGAAGTCTCGGACACGCCTTGGTACACGGTAGTTAGCCTTCAGATTTGCCTGGCCGCCACGCGACACCGCTCGTACCGTAGTCGGCCAGATTTGCCCCGGTCGCCTTCGTGGTTTGCTTGCATAGTATTGTTAGTACGCCTTGGTATCTAGTAGTTGGCTTTGATTTGCCGGCCACCGATGACGCGCTTCGTATCTCGTAGTTAGCCTTCAGATTGCCACGACGGCTTTACGACACGCGGGACCGTGTTCATGTGTACTCGTGTTGTTCTATCATAGATCGCCGATGAGGAAGGAATTCCACGCATTGATGTTGCGGCGCGAGACCCATGGATATATTTCGAGTGACGACTGAGGCGAGTCCCCGACTGACACGATCGCTATATGTTGCGTATTGTAGTTCGGTTATCATACATGTCTCCCGCTTATATTGACTATTATGATTTCATTACAAGATTTTCGCCACATACTTGGTACCGGCCAGACCTTCTTCGGAGGTCGCGCTCACGCCGCAGTAGGTACATCAGTCAGGATCCTCGCCAGGATCACGCTCAACAGATTGGGAAGCCCCGCTTCCGAGGCTTATCTTTCGCATGCTACCCTCGAGTCCGTAGGTTCTGTACATTCAGTGGTACGGCGGGCCCGTCGCCATAGTTGTTGTTATAAAACTCTTAGAGGTCTGTAACACATAGGGGCGTAGTTTGTAAAAGGATAATCGCTCGGGTTTTTATGTATATATACAAAAGGCGATCATTGGGTTAGCTCGTTTATCATATATCTTGTTTCATGTTTAAGTTTTATTTTTCGCTGATTTTTCTCTCGATGTCAGATCACTAGGTGCCCGGTAAGTGTCACACGACCAACCGGTTCGTGGATCGTGCCTTACCCCGCACCCAAGTAGACATACATCGAGTAATCACGAACAAACACAACAATATGAGATAATGTATATAAAACAATAATCAGGAAAACTTGCCTTTCTAAGATATATATAAATGACAACTTTAACATGAACGCTTTAATCTTTTTACAAACCCCGCCACAACAAGATTTCATGCACTTAAGAATGATATGATAACAATGGCGACAGGCCCCGCCAAACCCCGAATGTAAACACTTACTACGCATGCGGACTACACCACCGATAAGCCTCCGAGAAACGGAGCTTCCCAAACGCCGAATCAGGACTTCGAGAGCTAGGATCAACGATCGTGTACCTCAACTCGCGCAGATGAACGCACTTCAAGCGAGGTCAAGACAACAGTTTAGCATGCTAAACTAAAAATACCGCAAATGAAATCATAATAGTCTATAAAGCAGTGAGACATGTATGATAACCAAACTACGCTTTACAATAACTAAGCAATATATCAAGTCGTGACTCACGCCTCAAGTCATCACCAAAGAACATAACAAAGGGGTCTCACGCCACAACATCAATCGCGCCTGTGGACACATTCTCATCACGGCTAGCTTTATGATATAAAAGTTCCAAGGAACACACATGAACACCGTGTCCCACCTGCGCATAATAACACCGTGACGGTAAGTACGTAAGGCATAACCGACTACTAACACCTACGCACTCAACAAGGTCATGAATCAGATTATAAGATCCGCCTGCATCGGCCACATGATCAAAGCCGCCACTTGCCCGCAAAGATCTAATGCGCGCTGCCTAGTCCTCGAACTTCCCGCAGCCTCCGCATAGGCCAATCTCATCGCCCGCATGGCATCCCCGCATCGAGGGTAGCTACTCCTAAGATCGCCCCGACTTCGCACCGCACGCCACAAGCGACCGCATGCCCATAAAGCGACGACACTAACTCGAACTCAGAGTTCCAAGATAGCCCTCGGACTCGCATGAGGTATTCTCAATCATAGTCCATCGACCCGCCCGAAGTCTACCCCGTGACGGAGGCGCCTTAACCCCTAATCATCTCAAGAGATTTAACGCCACCATACTATCATAACGATCGATAGTTAATAAGCACCATCAAGCGGAAACCCTTCACACAAACATCACAAGATACTAACACACGAAGATCCCAACACGCTTACTTATCAACGCAATCAAGAAAGTATTACAAGGCTATCACAAACCAATACAATCAAGTTGTTCACACAAGGTACCTTCTACTATATGATTAACAAAATCGGTTTTTATCCCCAAAGTACTTCATACATCAGCTCTTTAAAAGATACGCATTTCACAATGTCACACAATACCCGTAGTATAAAATAGAGTGACTATCCTTTTAAAGTAAATCAATTACTTCTCTTTGTAAAATCAAGTAGCAACATTCTTTCCAATGATCAAGTTTGCCTAATTTCCAATGTTCAAGTTTCTCATTTTAGAAAGGTTTCAGAGTTCATAGTCTTATTCAATTAAGAATATAATTCTCTTTAAACAATCTGAGAAACATAAGCCTTATATGAGTAGACATTCTTGTTTATAACAATCTTATTACAAAGAAAACATGATCTAGAAATATCATTTTGTCTCATCTTAGCTTCTACGCAGATGGAAGTTTCTACCGGTTTTAATAATACTTAATTATTCAAAACATTTCCTTTTATTAACGCCGCAGTTGGTTTGTCGATACACATCCCGATTTCCAAAATCAAGAAACGTTTAAGCCGCTATACCTAACTTCCCATAAAGCTAGTATAACTCTTAAGTTCTCAAAACCAAGTATTACTTCTTTCAAAACGATTTCGTAAATCTTTCAAATACTTCAAGTTCTTTATGATCACACATCAAGCTAGTTATAAACAAATCATTTACCTTTTAAAACCACAAAGTGTTTTTTATCTACATAAAGTCGTTATAACCAACTTCCCATAAAGCCGTTATAACACTTTATGTTTTAAACCAATCGAATACATTTAGCACACGTGACGCTCACCGCACTACATAGTACACATATCATGCTGTAAGAGATAGGAAGAGGTTCACATACCGCGACGATTATCGACTAATAGCAAAATGCTCCGAGTACTTCGCCGCTGGCTACTCCTTAAGCCAAGTAGAACGCGCCACACGTAAAGTACTTCAACCTATAAGGCCACGCGCGCTATTAACATTTAGGTCTCATCGTAGAACTTTCTACGTAAATTTCGGCAAAGACTCTCCCGCAACAGAAACCTCCTCCTCTAACGAGGCCGGCTACCAAGCCAACCAGTGGGTTATACATCTAACCCCAATCTGCACAATTCTACTCCACTGCATTACTACACAAGTCTACTGTAATACACCCCATGTAATTACAGTCAAAGACTATATATAGTATACTTCTACTATATAATCTAACAACATGTAATTTCCAATTACAATAGGGACAAGATAATTACCTCGATAAGCCCATAATTATCCGAGTTTAATGTCGATCCTTAGCAAAGTTTTAGCTCCAACTCCGAGCGCCCAACCCGCCTAAACCACCCTTAGAAGCTTCTAACCAACTTCTACACAATACTCCAACTGACTACGGAGATTTTCCTGTGGTTTCTTTTGGATCGACGGAAGTATAATAGTATTTCGGCTTTTCAGAAAGGTATAACCTTAGAATACAACAAGGTATAAGGCTAAGGTAATTGGGCATAACAACAATACATTTGAGAGTATTTCTACCAAGAGTGGGTATTTATACGAAAACACTAGCAGTGGGGTACCCTACGGCCACACCACAAAGCGGGAGAGTGGGAGGCTCTCGCCACAAAGGCCTATCTAGTGAGTGGGGATCTTGACGAGAGTCAAACAAGAGGGAGAGGAGGGACTTTAACACTTAGGAAATATTTGAATGGACGGAAGTTCATCAACCTTGAGGGTATTTATAGCACAAGCCAAGGCCAACCAACGGCCAAGATCTAGCCAAGTGCCCAGCAGTGTAGTGGCCAAGATTCACCCATGTGTCCTAGCCAACTTGCACACAAAATATCTACCAAAAATATCTCCCACTCGCCTTCCCCAAATCGCCCACGCCGCCCACTTTGCCCACCAACGGCAGGTGCTGCCGCCTCTCGCTGGTCCAAAATGTTCCGCCTCTAAAAATCCGCAAAATACTAAATGACATAGCCGAAATTCCCACGAAAGTCGTGGAAAACGCTTTTAAAAAAACGACTCTAACCAAAGTCACAGACAAACATATTTCGCCCAAAGGTGCCACACGGGGTGACACGTGTCGCTCCGATTCGCCCAAAAATATTTCGCCTTCCAAAATATCCAAAACGGCCAAAATCTCAAAATCAAAGCTGCCCTACAAAACCAGAATTTCACCCGTGGCCCCACGTGACCATTTCCAAAATAAAATTCCATAATTTCTAATATTCCAGAAGTCCGACACCAAACTGGGAATCCACCCCATTAACGAACCTTTTTCCTTCACAAAACCGAAACTTTTCCGTGGAAAATCGCTTCTTTCTTCCTTTCCACCTTTTCTCGTCAGATTCTCGCACGCACGCCCTCGCATACATACCCCGAACTACGGGTATTACATTCTCTCTTAGAAACATTCGTCCCAATGTTCCTTCTAAGTCTCAAAACGAACACGCGCAAGATAGTCTTCACTACTATACTTACGTAAACAATCCTCGCCACACCGCCATGGAAACACTCGCAAAACTTACATCTAAGTCCACGAGGAAACACTCTACATCACCACAAATAATACTACTTTTGTCACTTTGTCGCGAGCCTTGCTCCGACGACCCAACAAATGGTACCGGCCGCACGCGATCATCGTTGTACACTCTGATTCTTATCACATTTCCGAGCATCGCTTAGTATCCAAAACTCGGGTTACTATCTCTAACGCGGTCATCATTAATCGGGAACATTCTCGACGGATCTTCGATACTTTCCTAACATAACAATACGAAGACCGGACGCCCTTCCTCCTAAGTCTGACGCAAGAATGCTAACATATAGTGCAACCCGCCTATTCTTCACATGAACTCACAAAGGCCCAAAGTAACTCGCTAAGTTCCTTCGCTTCAAAACTCGCCACACCGCCCGGTGGTACTTTCAAGAAGACCGACCGTCAACTCAACTCTAAGCGCCGCCGCCGACATCCGCACGATTCCTCCGAGCCGCCGTAACTCCTTCTAGACAAGCTTCACACTATCCACAATTACCGAACAAGCTCAACCAACTATTCAACCCCGCCAACATCGAACCAATCGACCGCAACTTGCATTTCGCTTACAAGGCGCGCCACAAGACGACATCCGAACATCAAATGGTAGCTTAAACACTTCAACCGAGACAACGATCTCACACTACCCTCAAATCAAAACATCGCCCGAGGGCGAACGCGACACGAGACTCACCGAAGTTCCTAGCCCCGCTCGTACAAACTCCCGAAAGAGAAACAGCTGCACTGGCTCCATCGTTCATAAGGCAAGGTAGGCACCCTGCAACCTCACAAACTTTTCAGATAACATCAACTCGCCGAGGAACGACTCGATCAAGAACACGATAGGTCGCTTCATCGCCCGACCACCGGTCGAACGCATCCACGAACTTGCACGCAAGCTAACCAAACACGGGCCTAACACCCTACGACCCTAACACAAAGAGGGACCACCACAACCGACCCCACCACTAAACCTACCGCTGGTCGACCCGCACGTAGCCTCAACCCCGACTCCAAGGCGCAAAATACCATCTCCCAAGGAACAATCTTACTAAACACGCTACTTAAACCCGCGCCTTCTTAGCTCGACTACCTTCTTTCAAATCACGCTACTCGTGGACTTATCCCACGAACATAGCTCACGCACTATGCACTCCTATAAGGGTCAAACATAACACTACACCTTTCTCGAGACGGCCTTATCTCTAAGGTCTTTACGTATAACACTCTAAGGCTCA
Organism: Przewalskia tangutica; assembly: GCA_029844215.1. Classification (NCBI taxonomy): domain Eukaryota; kingdom Viridiplantae; phylum Streptophyta; class Magnoliopsida; order Solanales; family Solanaceae; genus Przewalskia; species Przewalskia tangutica. Next base: position 109,473 of record JAQGDG010000300.1, on the reverse strand, counting down.
CACCTTCTCTATCCCCAAAATCTTACCTGCTAACCCACCATGATTCCTAATCACAACTCACACACCGCTAACAGAACGTAACGTAGCACTTAAGGTATACTCACCTTGAAAGTTACCGGCGACTCACGCCCGCCCTCTTCACGCTCTTGGTTAACCCGCCGATCTCTACGCTTTCTCACGCGCATAAGCCCGCATACGTGCCATGCTCAAGCCTAATCAAGAATTACTCGCACAACCTCTTTAGATAGTCCTCCGCATCGCAGACATCCAGATACTCGTAGCCAAATCTATAGCTAGTAATGGTTGTCCTCGCAATCTATATTCTCTGCTCCTGGCCGTGGAACCAAGGTTCAAATATCACGGCCGCAGAGGAATCGCCGCCGCCGCGCTTAAACTCGCTGGGCAGCGACGCCGCAGAATCCTCGAACGAAGACTACCCTAGGTAATGATCGGCCTCGCGCCCTCGCCACCCTTCAACTCTACTCGCAGCCTTCTCGGCCGCTTTGCCCTCCCGGGCCCTGCTGTTCTACGCGAGGCACGACGATAAGTGGAAAAGATTTCGCTGAGGGTTCAACTTACAACACGCCTCTAAGGCACGATCTCAGAGTGAGAAGAATAGAAACCAATCCTAAATATCCTATAGCCTCGACATTGACGTGGTGCACAACACACCGATAATCAAGACTTCATCGGATACGGCTCAGACACTTTCCGAGGATTAATCGCTTCGATACTCACTTTTGTCACGACCAACCGGCGTGGATCGTGCCTTACCCCGCACCCAAGTAGACATACATCGAGTAATCACGAACAAACACAACAATACGAGATAAATGTATATAAAACAATAATCAGGAAACTTGCCTTTCGCATATATATAAATGACAACTTTTAATACGAATGCTTTAACTTTTTACAAACTCCCGCCACAACAAGATTACATGCACTTAAGAACGATATGACAACAATGGCGGACAGGCCCCGCTTAAACTCGTTATACCCCGTAGTTCCGTGGTATGTATGCAGGACGACGCACGAGAATACGCATGTAAAGATCGGAAAGCGAAGAAAGAGGCGATTTTTCCACTAAAAGTTTCCTTTTGTGAAGGAAAAGGTTCATTTACGGAATCGATTCCCGATTTGGTATTCTGACTTCCGAATATTAGAGAATTATGGAATTTTATTTTCGAAAATGGTCACGCTGGGCCCACGGAGAAATTTACTGGCTTTGGGCCCGCTTTGATTTTGAGATTTTGGCCGCTTGGATATTTTCAAGACGAAATATTTTGATTTAATGGGGCGACACGTGTCACCCCACGTGGCACCTTTCGGGGCGAAATATGTTTGTGCACAACACCCTAGAGTCGTTTCGACTAAACGCTTTCACTTTTCGTAGGGAATTTCCGCTATGTCATTTAGTATTTTTATGGATTTTTCCGAGAGACTAACATTTTAGACCAACGAGAGGGCTGACTTGGCACCCTCTCATCAGCGGGCAAAGTGGGCGCACAACGGACGATCGGGAACGGCAAGGGAGATATTTTTGGTAGATATTTTGTGTGCAAGTTGGCTAGGTACACACGGGTGAATCTTGGCCCTACACTTGCCTAACACTTGGCTAGATCTCGCCATTGGTTGGCTTTCACTGACCTATAAATACCCTCCCTGGAAGACTAATTCATTCACAATTTGCCTAAGTCTTGAAAGCTTCTTCCTTCCCTTAGCGTGGTGTCTTGGCCGAGAGCCCCTCCCTCCCCTCGCCGAGTCCCCAGCTGGTAGGCCGAGGCAGACACCCCCTCCTGAGGTGCTAGCCGTGGGTACCCCCTAGCCTAGTTGCTGTGATAATACCCCTTTGTGGTATAGAAATACTCTCCAAGTATTGTTATAATGCCCAAATTACCTTAGCCTTATACCTTGTCAGATTCTAAGGTTATACCTTTACTTAAAAGCCCGTAAATACTATTATACTTCCCTACCACAAACCGAAACCCTAGGAAAATCTCCATAATTGCCGGAGTATTGTGTGTTGGTTAGAACTTCTAAGGGTGGTTTAGAGCCGGTTGGAGCGCCTGAGTCGAGCTAAACGATTGCCCAGATCGACTTTATACTTGGATAATTACGGGCTTATCGAGGTAATTATCTTGTCCCCTATCAGTAATCGATATTACATGTCAGAGTATATAGTCAAGTATACTATATATAGTACCGAATCAGAATTACATAGACTCAGACATGCAGACTTGCGTAAAGAGTACCGCGAGTAGAATTGCACTGCTAGGTTGACGTATAACCCCGGTTGGCTTGCAGCCTACCGACAGAGGAGAGATTTACGCCACATGGGGAAGTGTCACTAATTTTCTCAGAGAAGTTCTACGACGAGATCTAGATGTTAATGTCACTGTGGCCTTATAGCAAGTACTACGTGGCGCTCTACTTGGCTTAAGGAGTAGCCGACGGCTGAGGTACTTGAGCATTTTGCTATTAGTCGATAATCGCCGCGAGGTACGTGAACCTCCTTCGGCCGAGCGATAAAGAGGCCAGAGCTCTACCACGGAATGCACCAACCGTGGCTCCGTATGGCACGCCCCGGTATGTCCAAACCTCGTGGATCGCAGCACCCCGGCATCATTTGTCGGGTCGCCGAGCAAGGCTCGCGACAAAGTGACAAAAGTGGTATCGTGAGCGCTTAATCCTCTGAAAGTGTCTACGCATCAGATCCAAGAGTTCGATTATCTGCGCCGCGCACCACACCAATAATCGTGAGGCTATAGGATATTTAGGATTGGTTTCATTCTTCTCACTCGAGATCGCGCCTTAGAGACGTGTTGTAAGTCGGACCTCCGACTAAATTCATTCCCTTATCGCTATGCTCCCGCGCAGGCAACCCGCCCGTGAGGGCGGCAATGGAGCCGAGAGTCGAGTTCGGCGTCATGAGGCACAGCCCAATCATTACCTAGGTAGTGCTTCATTCGGGATTTCGCGACGCCACTAGCCCCAAAGCAGAGTTTAGCACTGACGCAGCCTCATCGGCCCACGATATTCAACCTTCGCCCACGACGAACAAAGAATATAGATTGCAAAGAGGCGACTCGCATTAGCTATAGATTTGGCTACCAGAGATTATACCGATGTATCACGAGTCTTGATGACTACCTAAGAGAGGGTCAGGCAAGAGTAATTCTTCACTGGTTAGCACGGCCTGCACGCTTATGTACAAAGCAGTCAAAAACGTAGAGATTGACGCGTTAACAAAGCGATGTTGGTAAGAGGCCAGAAAGCCAGTGTCCTTCAGAACTTTCTGGCGAGTATACCTTAAGTGCTATGTTCGATAGCAAGGTGTTAGTTGTGATTAGAAATCACGGGTTAACCGAGTAAGATTTCGGAGGATAGAGAAAGTGAGCCTTAGAGCTTTATACGCAAAGACCTTAGAGGTAAGGCCATCTCTGCAGAGACGTATGTTTATGTTTGACCTTTATCTGAGTGCATAGTGCACGCGAGCCGTGGTTTGGGATAAGTCCCTATGTAGTATGAAATGAAAGAGGGTAGTTGAGCTAAGAAGACCGCTAGGTTTTCGTGAACGGTTTAGTAAGATCGTTCCTTCGGAGATGGTATTTCGCGCTACGGCTCCGTCGAGGCTACGCGCGGGTCAACCCGCTGTAGGTTTGGGCGTGGGTCAGGCGGTGGTCCTCTTGTGTTAGGGTCACGAGGGTGTTAGGCCCATGTTTAGTTAGCCATGCGCAAGTTCGCGGATGCTCGACCGCTGGTCGGGCCGACTGGCAAATTATCGTGTTCTTCTGGCCGTGTCGCTCTCTGGCAGTTGTCGATGTTATCCGGTGCGTCGCGAGGTTGCACGGGTGCCTACCTTCACCTTATGACGGAATGGAGCCTGTGGTACCGCTTTCTCTTTCTAGAGTTTGTACTGTGCAGGCTAGAACTCAGCAGTCTCAGACGCATTCGCCCCGCCGTTGTTTTGATTTCGTGGTAGCGGCGATCGCTGTTCCTGGCCGGGGAGTGTTTAAGCTACCATGTCGTTGTTCTGACGTCGCCTGCGACGCCTGTAGGCGTAAATGCAAGTCACGGCCGATTGGTCTGATGTTGGCGTGGTTCGAGATAGTTGGTTCAGCTTGTTCCAGCAGATCGCGGATAGCGAGGTTTTGTCTGAAGTTAAGTTCGCACCGATAATCGTATGATAATCTACGACGACGCCAGAGTTCAAAGCCGACGGTCGGTCTTCTTGAAAGTACCACCGACAGTGGTGCGTGACGAGTTTTGGAAACAGTATGAACTTAGCCCGAGTTACTTGGGCCTTTGTGAGTTCATGTGAAGAATAGGCCAAAGTTTATATGTTAGCATTTGCCGTCCGACTTGTGAGGAAGGACGTCCTGGCCTTCAGATTGTTATGATCGGAAAGCATCTGAGATCCATCCAGAGTGTTCCCGCTAACGATGACCACGTTAGAGATAGTAACCCCGAGTTTTGGAAACCGGCCGATCGTAACGTGGTAAGAGTTCGAGTGTACGAGATCCTCCGGATCGCAGTTGTTCTGCATCATTTGTCGGGTCGCCGAGCAAGGCTCGCAACAGAGTGACAAAAGTGGTATCGCGACTGGCGAAGTATATTTTGACCCCTGAAGAGGTATTTGCGCATGTAGAGGTGTTTCCTCGTGGACTTAGATGTAAGTTTCGCAGTGTTTCCATGGCCACCGTGGCGGATTGTTTCGTAAGCATAGAGTGAAGACTATACCGCCACGCGTTCGCTTGAGATTAGAAGAACATTCGGACTAATGTTTCTGGCCGGGAAGAATGTTATACCTCGTAGTTCCGTGGTATGATGCGAGACGCACGCATTTGAGAATACGACGTAAAGATCGGAAAGCGAAGAAAGAGGCGATTTTTCCACTAAAAGTTTCCGCTTTGAAGGAAAAGGTTCATTTACGGGAATCGATTCCCGATTTGGTATTCTGACTTCCGGAATATTAGAGAATTATGGAATTTTATTTTCGAAATGGTCACGCTGGGCCCACGGAGAAATTTACGGCTTTGTGGGGCCCGCTGATTTTGAGATTTTGGCCGCTTTGGATATTTTCTAAGACGAAATATTTTGATTTAATCGGGGCGACACGTGTCACCCCACGTGGCACCTTTGGGCGTAAATATGTTTGTGCACAACACCCTGCTAGAGTCGCTTCGACTAAACGCTTTCACAAATTTCGTAGGGAATTTCCGCTATGTCATTTAGTATTTTTGGATTTTTCCGAGAGACTAACATTTTAGACCAACGAGGCTGCGACTTGGCACCCTCTCATCAGCGGCAAAGGGCGACAACGGACGATCGAACGGCAAGTCGAGAGATATTTTTGGTAGATATTTTGTGCAAGTCGCTAGGTACACACGCTTAATCTCGCCCTACACTTGCCTAACACTTGGCTAGATCTCGCCATCGTTGGCTTTCACTGACCTATAAATACCCTCCCTTGGAAGACTAATTCATTCACAATTTGCCTAAGTCTTGAAAGCTTCTTCCTTCCCCAGCGTGGTGTCTTGGCCGAGAGCCCTCCCTCCCCTTGCCGAGTCCCCTAGCTGGGCAGCCGAGGGCAGACACCCCCTCCTCGAGGTGCTAGCCGTGGGTACCCCAGCCTAGTTGCCAGATAATACCCCTCAGTGGTATAGAAATACTCCAAGTATCATATAATGCCCAAATTACCTTAGCCTTATACCTTGTTGTATTCTAAGGTTATACCTTTAAAAAGCCCGTAAATACTATTATACTTCCCACTACAAAACCGAAACCCTAGGAAAATCTCCATAGTCATTGAGTATCAGGTTGGTTAGAACTTCTGGGTGGTTTAGAGCTGGTCGAGCGCCTGAGTCGAGCTAAACGATTGCCCAGATCGACTTTATACTTGGATAATTATGGGCTTATCGAGGTAATTATCTTGTCCCCTATCAGAATCGATATTACATGTGCAGAGTATATAGTCAAGTATACTATATATAGTAATCGAATCAGAATTACATAGACCAGACACAGAGACTCGTAAGAGTACCGTGAGTAGAATTGCACCGCTAGGGTCGACGATAACCCCGTTGGCTTCGTAGCCTACCGACAGAGAGGAGATTTACGCCCATGGGGAAGTGTCCGAATTTTCAGAGAAGTTCTACGACGAGATCTAGATGTTAATGTCGCCAGGGCCTTATAGGAAGTACTACGGTGGCGCTCTACTTGGCTACGAGTAGCCGACTTGAGGTACTGAGCATTTTGCTATTAGTCGATAATCGCCGCAGGTATGCGAACCTCTTCCTATCTCTCAGCATGATACGTAAACTATGTAGTACGGAGACGATACGTGCTAAATGTGTTTGAGTGGTTTAAAACATAAAGTGTTATAACGCTTTACTGAAGTCAAGTTATAATTTTTACGTTAGTAAGAAAATACATGTGGTTTTTAAAAGGTAATCGATTTGAACTATAACCGCTTGTTATATGGTAAGAAAGAACTTCAAGTATTTTCAAAAGATTTTTGAATCATTTTGAAAGGAGAAGTAATATTGTGTTTGAAAACTTAAGAGTTATACTAGCTTTACGGGAAGTTAGGTATAACCGCTTAAGAATGCTTTATCGATTTCGAAATCGAATGTGTATCGACAAACCACCGCAGCTACATTAAAAGGAAATGTTTTGAATAATTAAGTATTATGAAAACCAAGAGAAACTTCCATCCGCATGTAAGCTAAGACGAGACAAAATGATATTTCCTAGATCATGGTCAGTAATAAGATTGTTATAAACAAGAATATCCTACTCACACATAAGGCTTATGTTTCTCGATTGTTTAAAAGAGAATTATATTCTTAAATGAATAAGACTATGAACTACTTTAACCTTTCTAAAATAAGAAACGTGAACATTTGAAATTAGGCAACTCGACGCTTGAAAATAACGTTGTTACTTGATTTTACAAAGGTAAGAGTTTTGGTTTTCTTAAAAGGATACCACTTATTTTATACTACTGTATCAGGTGACTTACGTGAAAGAAACAGATCTTTTAAGATTTTAATGTGAAGTACTTTGGGGATAGATAATTAACTTGTTAGTAGAAAGTACCTCGTGTGAATAACTTGATTGTATTGGCTCGGATAGCCTTGTAATACTTTCTTGTCCGTGATAAGTAAACGTGTTAGGATGCTACGTGTGTTAGTATCTTGTGATGTTCAGGTGCGGGTTTCTTGATTGTGATTATTAACTATCGTTATGATAAGATGGTGGCATTCATCTCGAGATGATTCCGGGTTAAGCCGCCCGCGGGTAGACTCAGCGGTCCTGGGACCATGATTCGAGAATACCTCACGCGGGTCCCGGGGCCTGCGCGGAGCTACGAGTTCCGTGTTAGTGTACGCCTTACGGGCACGCGGTCCTGCGCTATGCGGATCGCGTCCGTGACGACGCCGGAGTAGCACCGATGCGGGAATACCTCACGCGCCGACGAGATTGGCCTACGCGGAGTCGGAAGCCCAGACTAGACGCAGACATTAGATATCCGCGGCAAGTGGCCGCCTTTGATCACGTGGCGGTTCAGACAGATCTTATGATACGCTTTATGACCTTGTTGGTACGGGTGAGTGTTAGTAGTCTGGCTATGCCTTCGCATTACCCCGCACGCTTTATTAGGACACAGCGGGACTCGTGTTCATGTGTATTCCTCGTGCTTGTATATCATAACCGCCGGCAGCTGGCGAAGGTATTCCACGCACGACACGATGTCATGGGCGTGAGACCCATTGTTAAATCGAGTGACGACTGAGGTGCGAGTCCCCGACTTGATACGATCGCTATTTATGCGAATCAGAGTTTGGTTATCATACACGCCTCCCGCTTGTATAGACTACTATGATTTCATTTACGTGATTTATTTTAGTTTCACATACTTGCACTGCCAGATCGACCTCTTCGGGCCGCGCTCATGCCGCAGTCGAGGTACATCGCCGTTGATCCTAGCTCTCGTGGTCACAATAGCTTGGGAAGCTCCGCTTCTCCGAGGCTTATCACGTATAGTCCCCGTCAGAGTAAGTGTTTACATTCGTGGTTTGGGCCCCGTCCCGCCATTACGGTCGATCATTCTTAGAGGTCTGTAGTAATCGCCAAGCGTGGTTGGTAAAAAGGATTAAGCCGCTCATTTGTAAAAGAGTCGATGGTTATATATATGCCGAAAGGCAAGTTTTCACAGATTATTGTTTTATATATTCGTTATCTCATGTTGTTGTTTTATGTTCCGACACTGATGTTGTCACTAGGGTGCCCGGTAAGGCACCAACACGCCCGGGCTGGTCGTGACAAAACCCCCGAATGTAAACACTTACTACGCATGCGGACTACACCACCGATAAGCCTCCGAGAAACGGAGCTTCCCAAACGCCAACCGGACTCGAGAGCCAGGATCAACGATCGGTGTACTCAACTCGCAGATGAACGCACTTCGGGCGAGGTCAAGATAACAAAAATTTAGCATGTGAAACTAAAAATACCGCAAATGAAATCATAATAGTCTATAAAGGTGAGACATGTATGATAACCAAACTACGCTTTACAATAACTAAGCAACATATCAAGTCGTGACTCACGCCCTCAAGTCATCACCAAAGAACATAACTGTGGGTGTGACGCCCACAACATCAATCGTGCCCGTGTGACACATTCTCACCGCCATAGCTTTATGATATAAAAGTTCCAAGGAACACACATGAACACCGTGTCCCACTGCGCTATAATAACACCGTGACGGTAAGTACGTAAGGCATAACCGACTACTAACACCTACGCACTAACAAGGTCGCGAATCAGATTATAAGATCCGCCTGCATCATTACATGATCAAAGCCGCCACTTGCCCGCAGATCTAATGCGCGCTTCAGTCCCGAACTTCCCGCAGCCCGCGATAGGCCAATCTCATCGCCCGCATGAGGCATCCCCGCATCGAGGGTAGCTACTCCAAGATCGCCCCGACTTCGCACCGCACGGGCCACAAGCGACCGCATGCCCATAAAGGACGACACTAACTCCGAACTCTCAGAGTTCCGCAGATAGCCCTCGGACTGCATGAGGTATTCTCGAATCATAGTCCATCGACCCGCTCGAAGTCTACCCCAGACGGAGGCGCCTTAACCCCTGAATCATCTCAAGAGACGAATGCCACCATACTATCATAACGACCGGAGAGTTAATAAGCACCATCAAGGGAAACCCTTCACACAAACATCACAAGATACTAACACACGAAGATCCCAACACGCTTACTTATCAACGCAATCAAGAAAGTATTACAAGGCTATCACAAACCAATACAATCAAGTTGTTCACACAAGGTACCTTCTACTATATGATTAACAAAATCGGTTTTTATCCCCAAAGTACTTCATACATCAGCTCTTTAAAAGATACGCATTTTCACAATGTCACACAATACCCGTAGTATAAAATAGAGTGACTATCCTTTAAAGTAAATCAATTACTTCTCTTTGTAAAATCAAGTAGCAACATTCTTTTCCAATGATCAAGTTTGCCTAATTTCCAATGTTCAAGTTTCTCATTTTAGAAAGGTTTCGTAGTTCATAGTCTTATTCAATTAAGAATATAATTCTCTTTAAACAATCTGAGAAACATAAGCCTTATATGAGTAGACATTCTTGTTTATAACAATCTTATTACAATGGCATGATCTAGAAATATCATTTTGTCTCATCTTAGCTTCTACGCAGATGGAAGTTTCTACCGGTTTTAATAATACTTAATTATTCAAAACATTTCCTTTTATTAACGCCGCAGTTGGTTTGTCGATACACATCCCGATTTCCAAAATCAAGAAAACGTTTAAGCCGCTATACCTAACTTCCCATAAAGCTAGTATAACTCTTAAGTTCTCAAAACCAAGTATTACTTCTTTCAAAACGATTTCGTAAATCTTTTGAAATACTTCAAGTTCTTTACGATCACACATCAAGCTAGTTATAAACAAATCATTTACCTTTAAAACCACAAAGTGTTTTCTTATCTACATAAAGTCGTTATAACCAACTTCCCATAAAGCCGTTATAACACTTTATGTTTTAAACCAATCGAATACATTTAGCACACGTGACGCTCACCGCACTACATAGTGCACACATATCATGCTAGAAGAGATATAAGAGGTTCACATACCTCGCGACGATTATCGACTAATAGCAAAATGCTCCGAGTACTTCGCCGCCTGGCTACTCCTTAAGCCAAGTAGAACGCGCCACACGTAGTACTTCAACCTATAAGGCCACGCGCGCTTTATTAACATTTAGGTCTCATCAGAGAACTTTCTACGTAAATTTCGCAAAGACTCTCCCCGCAACAACAGAAACCTCCTCTCTCTAACGAGGCCTACCAAGCCAACCAGTGGGTTATACATCTAACCCTAATCTGCACAATTCTACTCCACTACATTACTACACAAGTTCATCAGAATACACCCATGTAATTACAGTCAAAGACTATATATAGTATACTTCTACTATATAATCTAACAACATGTAATTTCCAATTACAATAGGGACAAGATAATTACCTCGATAAGCCCATAATTATCCGAGTTTAATGTCGATCCTTAGCAAAGTTTTAGCTCCAACTCCGAGCGCCCAACCCGCTCTAAACCACCCTTAGAAGTTCTAACCAACTTCTACACAATACTCCAACTGACTATGGAGATTTTCCTGTGGTTTCGTTTTGTGGATCGACGGAAGTATAATAGTATTTCCGGCTTTTCAGAAAGGTATAACCTTAGAATACAACAAGGTATAAGGCTAAGGTAATTGGGCATAACAACAATACATTTGAGAGTATTTCTACCAAGAGTGGGTATTTATACGAAACACTAGCAGTGGTGGGTACCCCACGCCACACCACAAAGTGGGAGAGTGGGAGGCTCTCTACCACAAAGGCCTATCTAGGAGGGGGCTCTGGACGAGAGTCAAACAAGAGGGAGAGGGAGGACTTTAACACTTAGGAAATATTTGAATGGACAAGAAGTTCATCAACCTTAGAGTGGTATTTATAAGACAAGCCAAGGCCAACCAACGGCCAAGATCTAGCCAAGTGCCCAGCAAGTGTAGGGCCAAGATTCACCCATGTGTCCTAGCCAACTTGCACACAAAATATCTACCAAAAATATCTCCCACTTGCCTTCCCAAATCGCCCACGCCGCCCACTTTGCCCACCAACGAGAGGTGCGCGCCGCCTCGCTGGTCCAAAATGTTCCGCCTCTAAAAATCCGCAAAAATACTAAATGACATAGCCGAAATTCCCTACGAAAGTCGTGGAAAACGCTTCGCCGAAAAACGACTTAACCGTGTCACAAGACAAACATATTTCTACCAAAGGTGCTACATGGGGTGACACGTGTCGCCTCGATTCGCCCAAAAATATTTCGCCTTCCGAAAATATCCAAAACGCCAAAATCTCAAAATCAAAGCTGCCCTACAAAACCAGAATTTCACCCAGGCCCCACGTGACCATTTCCAAAATAAAATTCCATAATTCTCTAATATTCCAGAAGTCCGAATACCAAACTGGGAATCCAATTCCCATTAACGAACCTTTTTCCTTCACAAAACCGAAACTTTTCCGTGGAAAATCGCCTCTTTCTTCCTTTCCAATCTTTCGTCGTGATTCTCGCACGACGCCCTCGCATACATACCCGAACTACGGGTATTACAAAGGCACCAACCACGGACCGGATCGGTCGTGACAAAAGTGGTATCGTGAGCGCTTAGTCCTCTGAAAGTGTCTACGCACCGCATCTAGCAGTAGTCTTGATTATCGGCTGTCGCGCACCACACCTATAATCGTGAGGTCGCAGGATATTTAGGATTGGTTTCTATTCTTCTCACCGAGATCGTGCCTTAGAGTTGTGTTGTAAGTCGACCCTCCGACGTAATTCTTTGTACTACCATGCCTCGCGAAAGGCAACCAGTGGCCCGTGGCGGCAAGGCATCGGCGGAGTCATGACAGAACACGAGGAATACGAGGCGCAGCCCTGGCCAAGACTGAGATAGTGCTTCAGACGGCGAGTTTTGCGACGCCACCGGCCCCAACAGAGTTTAGAGCCGCAACTGGTCGCCGAGACCACAGACTGAGCCTCTAGTCCCACACCGGAGCAGTATGAGATGGGCTATGGAGACGGCACGCCATTAGCCGTGATCAGGGCTGACACGAGGATAGCCGACACAGCTAGCCCAAAGAGCACCCGTGGTTCACTCGAGAGCGGATAGCTGAGGCTACGGACTTTCGAGTCAGAGCCCGCCAGATTTCTAGTCGTCGAGGCCTGAGGATGATCCGCAGGAGTTCATCCCACAGTTACAGCGATCATGAGAGTGATCAAGGCTTCTGAGACTGAGTCGCTGGTCTGTTCACATCGGCCGCGCGGATACCGCAATGATCGTTTGATTCGCGAGCCGTCCCCGGGAGGGCATGCACTTCCACCGTATGGAACGAAGTTCTCAGAGGCATTTCTTGCACATTTCTTGCCTCCACGCATTTGTGAGGGCTCGCCGACAAATTTTTGGTGTCGAGACAGTAACGCGCATTTGCCTCGGGAGTACAATGCGAGTTCGACTCATCGCTCTGCATGTCCCCGCTTAGTAGCTAGTATGGAGGACAGAGTGCACCGCTATGTCACAGGTGGCTAGATGATTATTTGGCAGAGTTGCTCGGGCGTAGCTCTTCACCGCACGGACATTGCCCGCACGCAGCTTATGCACTGGACGCGAGGCACGGAGAGGTCGACGAACGACCGAGATCGCCAGTAAGAGGGCCGAACAGCAGGTCTTTGGCGACTTTTGAGGCGACCGCCTCGAAGCAGCCGCGATGCGCCTCCCAAGACGAGCGGCCCTCCACGCCTTCGGACGCTCGATATTCAGGAGCGTGTCGGTCACGACCCGCCCGGCCCTCGATCGTGTCTTACCCCGCACCCTAGTGATACAACATCGAGTAATCACGAACATAAAGACAATACATGAAACCAATGTAATAAGACAGTTGAAATAAGAAGACAAAGCAACCAAAAACGGTTATCACAAGACATATAAATAACAATTTGAACAGATTAATCCTTTACAAACCTCTTACAATTTCGCCACAACAAGATTACTGCACTTCTACGAATGATATGATAACAACGACGGACAGTGGCCCCGCCATACCCTCGAATGTAAGCACCTACAACAACAGGGACTATACCTGATAAGCTCCGAGGAACTGAGCTTCCAAACGCCGAATCGTGATCCTAAGAGCGAGGATCAACGATCGTGTACCTTTACCGCTAAGATGAACGCAGCCCCGGGCGAGGTCAATACAACAAATTAGTATGTGAAATCAAAAATATCAGAAATGAAATCATAGTAGTCTATATAAAGCAGAGACATGTATGATAACCAAACTACAGCTTCACAATAAATAAGCAAATATCAAGTCGTGACTCACGCCTCAAAGTCATCACCCAATATAAAGAATGGGTCTCACGCCCACAACATCAATCATGCCCGTGAATACCTTCCTCACCGCGGCAGCCTATGATATATAAAACACCAAGGAATACACATGAACAAAGCAGTCCCACTGTGTTCAAATAAAACAAAGATGGTAGGCACGTAAGGCATAGCCGACTACTAACACCTACAGATTAATAAGTGTCATAAATCAGATTACGATATCCGTCTGCATCATCACATGATCAAAGCCGGTCGCCGCTCGCAATATCAAATGTGCGCTTTAGCCTCGAACTCCCCGCAGCCCGCATAGGCCAATCTCATAGGCCCGCATGAGGTATAACCCCGCATCGAGGGTAGCTACTCCCCAAGATCGCCCCGACTCGCAAAGCATGGCCACATGCATCGCATGACCATAAAGGCCGCACACTAACTCGAACTCTCAGAGTTCGCATAGCCCCTCGACCCGCATGAGGTATCTCGAATCACGGTCCTGCATCACCGAAGTCTACCCCAGACGGAGGGCGCTTAACCCCTAAACACGCGAGTGGTATAATACCAACATAATGCTTTAACGCTTAAACAACATAAGCACAATCAAGGAAAACCCTTTACACAAACATCACGTATCACTAACACACGTAGATCCTAATATGATTACTTATCAAATCAACACGAAGGTATTACAAGGCTATCACAAACCAATACAATCAAGTTATTCACACATAAGGTACTTTCTACTACGTGGTCAACATGTTCGGTTTCTATCCCCAAAGTACTTCATACATAACTTTTTAAAAGATACGCATTTCACAAAAGTCACACAATACCCGTAGTATATGAAAATAGAGTGATTATCTTTGAAGTGAATCAAAACACTTATCTTTGTAAAATCAAGTAACAACATTATTATCCAAACGCCCAAGTTTGCCTAATTTCAAATGTTCACGCTTCTTATTTTAGAAAGGTTTCAGAGTTCATAGTCTTATTCATTTAAGAATATAATTCTCTTTTAAACTATCCGAGAAACATAAGCCTTATACGTGAGTAGGATATTCTTGTTTATAACAATCTTATTACAAATGCATGATCTAGGAAATATCATTTTGTCTCATCTTAGCTTCTACGCAGATGGAAGTTTCATCGGTTTTAATAATACTTAATCATAAAACATTTTTATTAACGCCGCAGTTGGTTTGTCGATACACATTCGATTTCAATCAAGAAACATTCTTAAGCCGCTATTACCTAACTTCCCATAAAGCTAGTATAACTCTTAAGTTTTCAAAACCAAGTATTACTTCTTCTTTCAAATGATTCAAAATCTTCAAATACTTCAAGTTCTTTATTAACACATAACAAGCCACCATAGTTCAAATCGCTACCTTTTAAAACCACAAGTATTTTCTACCAACATAAAGTTGTTATAACCAACTTCCCATAAAGCCGTTATAACACTTTATGTTTTAAACCAATCAAATACATTTAGCACATGACGCCTACCGCATTACATAGTTCATACATATCATGCTAGAAGAGATAGGAAGAGGTTCACATACCTCGCGACGAGCATCGACTAATAGCAAAACGCCCAAGTACTTCGCCGCCGGCCACTCCTTAAGCCAAGTAGATCGCGCCACACGCAAAGATTTCAACCTATAAGGCCACAAGCGCGCTTTATTAACATCTAGATCTTATCGAGAACATTCTACGTAAAATTCGCAAAGACCTCCCGCAACAACAGAAATCTCCTCCTCTATCGAGGCCGCCACCAAGCCAACCAGTGGGTTTGCACGCCTAACCTGGACGTACGATTCTACTACACAAAGAAAGCTTACACAAGTCATCAGAATACACCCTATGTAATTACAGCAAAGATTTTCTTCAAAAGGTTTCTTATTATTCAGCTTAAGTCAAAAGACATTGCCGATAACTACGCTCGCTTCTATATATAGTATACTTCAACTATATAATCATACAACATGTAATTTCCAATTACAATAGAGGACAAGATATTTACCTCGATAAGCCCATAATTATCCGAGTTTAAATGTCGATCCCGAGCAAGGTTTAGCTCCTACTCTGCGCCTCCGACCCGCCTCCAAACAACCCTTAGAAGTTCTAACCCACTTCTACTTATTACTCCAACTAACCACGGAGATTTCCTTAGGGTTTCGGCTTTGTGACTAAGGGAAGTATAATAGTATTTCCGGCTTTTCAGATAAGTATAACCTGAATACTACAAGGTATACTACTAAGGTAATTTGGGGATTATAACAATACTTTTGAGAGTATTTCTACCAAGATGGGGTATTATACTAAAACAACTAGCAGTGGGTACCCCACTACTTAGCACCCCAAGGAGGAGTGGGTATACCTCTACCTACCCCACTGTGGAACTCTCGCCAAGTGTGGAAGAGGGCTCTCGCCAAGACACTACACTGGGGAGGAAGAAACTTTCAAGACTTAGAGATTTTGACGAAGAAGTTCATCAAAGGGGAGTGGTATTTATAGGTTCAGCAAAGGCCAACCAACGGCCAAGATCAAGCCAAGTGTGGTGCAAGTAGGCCAAGATCATGCCAAGTGCACCTTATCCATCTACCACAAAAATATCCTACCTACTACTTGACAAAAATGTCAAGCAATTCATCCAACGTGCCGCCCCAAAGCCCACCAAGGAGAGGGTGCCAAGTGGCGCCCTCTTATTGGTCCAAAATGTTTCGCCTCTAAAAATCCGCAAAAATTAAAATGACATAGCCGAAATTCCCTACGAAAGTCGTGGAAAACGCTTCGCCGAAAAACGACTTAACCGTGTTGGAACAGTTAATTCCGCCAAGCCTAATTCTCAAGTTCAAATTTTCTACGCACGCCCCACGCATACTGAAATACGGTATAACATTCTCCCTCCTTAGAAACATTCGTCCCAACGCTCCTTCTAAGTCTCAAACAAACGCGCCAAGATAGTCTTCACTACTATACTTACGAACAATCCTGCCACATCTGGCCACAGAAACATCCGCGCAAAAACCTCCATCCAAGTCCACGAGGAAACACCTCTAACATTACCACAAACACCTCTCACCGGGGTCTAAAATATACTTCATTCGCACCTTCTCCTTACAAAAGAAATGATCACATCTATGCTCGCCATACATGCTCGCTTCTTCCCAATACCACTTTTGTCACTTTGCCGCGAGGTTCTAGTGTCACTCCGGCGACCCAACAAATGGTACCGGACTACATGCGATCCCTGAGGTCGCCGTGACACTAACTCTTACCACATTTCGAGCATCGTCACCTCCAAAACTCGGGTTACTATCTCTAACGTGGTCATCATTAATCGAACACTGACGGATCTCCGATACTTTCCCGATCATAACAATACGAAAGATCGACGCATCGCTTCCTAAGCCTGACGGCAAAGTTAACATATAGGCACCGCCTATTTTTCACATGAACTCAAAGCGGCCCAAAGTAACTCGCTAAGTTCCTCTCGCTTTCCAAAACTCATCACACCCAACCCGTGGTACTTTCAAGAAGACCGACCGCCAACTCGAACTCTAAGCTGCCGCCGATTATCCGCACGATTTCTCCGAGCCGCCGTAACCTCTCCTAGACAAACTTTACCCTATCCACAAATTACCGGAACAAGCTCAACCAACTATCCGAATCTTGCCAACATCGAACCAATCGACCTAAGAACCTACACTTCCGCCCTACAAGGCCTCATAAGGCGACATTCAAAATTGAAATGGTAGCTTAAACACTCTCCATAGGAGACAACAATCCCCACCACTACCTCTCAAATACACACACCGCCCGAGTGGCGAACGCGATTCTCGAGACTCACCAAGTTCTTAACCCCGCTGGTAAAACTTCCAAACCAAAACAGCCGCACTGGCTCCACTGTCTGCCATAAGGTGAAGGTAGGCACCCCGCGCAGCCTTACAACCTTTCTGATAAAATCAACACTGCCGAGTAAACTGTCTTTGCTAGAAGACAAGACTGCTGACCTCCTCGGCCCGACCACTGGTCGAACGATCCACGACTTCGCACGCTGGTTAACTAAACTCGCCTAATACCCTCGTGACCCTACCACAAGACGGACCACCACAAACTGACCCCACCACCAAACATGCCGTGGTTGACCCGCAAAGTGGCCTCAACCCGACCCAAGAACGCGCCAGACGCCAGCTCCAAGGAAAACTCTCACTAATCACGCTACGAAAACCTAGCGTCTTCTTAGCTCAACTACCCTCTTCATGCCACACTACTCGTGACTTATCCCAGAACATAGCTCACGTGCACTATGCACTCCTATAAGGGTCAAACATAACATACGCCTATACCGACGGCCTTACCTCTAAGGTCTCTACGATAAAACTCTAAGGCTCACACCTTCTCTATCCCCAAAATCTTACTGCTAACCCACCATGATTTCTAATCACAACTAACACAATCGCTATCGTAACATAGCACTAGAGGTATACTCACCTTATCACACATACAAATCTCTGTAGGTTAAGGATATATCTATATCTACCGCTTCACTCCTTAGTCGTTTAATCAAACACGCCCGTAGGCGATAGCTGGGGAAGATGACAACTACCCACCGATCTCAAGGCTAGTCCTCCCGCAAGGACACTCTTTCGACATCGCACTCGACGGCCATAGGTACAACAAGTACCAACTAAAAGACGACATTCCCGAGACGACGCCGCCACATCGCGAACACCGAGAAAAATCAATCTGCATGGCCGAACCTTCGCAGGATCGCGGAACCGAAGCTCGAGCTCACCAACTCCTCGCATACCCCAACGCCCCGAACCCCGCGAGGACCTTTCTCGCACCGCGGATGCGCATAATCTAATCCACGCGAGGTGACTCGCCGAAAGTTACCAGCGACCTCGCCGCCTGCCCTTCTTCTCGCCCTTCAACCCGCCGATCTCTACGCTGGCCACGCGCATAAGCCCGCATACGTGCCATGCTCAAGCTTCAATCAAGAACTTACTTTTGCACAACCTTCTCGCTGATATTCATCAAGACTCGCGCACATCGTGATACTCTCTCGTAGTCAAATACGTGGTCGCTTCCTTGAAATCTATATTCTGCTCCTGGCCGCGAATCGGTTCAAATATCATGGCACGCAGAATCGCCGCCGTGCAATCTCTGGGCTAGCGACGCCGCAAAACTCCCCGAACGGCACCACCTCAGTGATGATTGGGCCTGCGCTCACGTAACCCTCTCAGATTTACCGCAGCCTCCTGGCCGCTTTGCCCTCCGGGCCGGGTCGCCTCACGCGAGGCATAACGGTAAGGGAAAGAAATACGTTAGAGGTCCAACTTACAACACACTCTAAGGCACGATCTCAGAGTGAGAAGAAATAGAAACCAATCCTAAATATCCTATAGCCTCCTCGATTATCGCGTGGTGCACAACACACCGATAATCAAGACTCTACCGGATACGGCTCAGACACTTTCCGAGGATTAATCGCTCGATACCACTTTTGTCACGATTCGCCCGGCCCGTGGATCGTGTCTTACCCCGCACCCTAGTGATACAACATCGAGTAATCACGAACATAAAGACAATACATGAAACCAATGTAATAAGACAAGAAATAAGAAGACAAAGCAACCAAAAACGCATCACAAGACATATAAATAACAATTTGAATAGATTAATCCTTTTACAAACCCTTTACAATTTCTCGCCACAACAAGATTACATGCACTTACGAATGATATGATAACAACGACGGACAGGTCCCGCCATACCCTCGAACGTAAGCACCTACAACAACAGGACTATACCTGCATAAGCTCCGAGGAACGGAGCTTCCCAAACGCCGAATGCGGATCCTAAGAGCGAGGATCAACGATCGCGTACCTTTACCGCAGATGAACGCAGCCTCAAGCGAGGTCAAGATAACAAAAATTTAGTATGTGAAATCAAAAATATCAGAATGAAATCATAGTAGTCTATATAAAGCAGAGACATGTATGATAACCAAACTACAGCCACAATAAATAAGCAAATATATCAAGTCGTGACTCACGCCTCAAAGTCATCACCCAATATAAGAATGGGTCTCACGCCCACAACATCAATCATGCCTGTGGAATACCTTCCTCACCGCCAGCCTATGATATATAAAGCACCAAGGAATACACATGAACAGCAGTCCCACCGTGTCCAAATAAAACAAGACAGGGTAAGTAAGGCATAGCCGACTACTAACACCTACAAGATTAACAAGGTCATAAATCAGATTATGATATCCGCCTGCATCTACATGATCAAAGCCGTCGCCACCCGCATTATCAAATGCGCGCTTTAGCCCCGAACTCCCGCAGCCCGCATAGGCCAATCTCATAGGCCCGCATGAGGTATAACCCCGCATCGAGGTAGCTACTCCCGCATCGCCCCGACTCGCACCGCACGGCCACATAGATCGCATGACCATAAAGGCCGCACACTAACTCGAACTCTCGTAGTTCGCAAGATAGGCCCGGGACCCGCATGCAGGTATCCTCGAATCACGGTCCTGCATCACCGAGTCTACCCCGATCGGAGGGCACTTAACCCCTAAACACGCTGAGTGGTATAATACCAACATAACAGCTTTAACGCTTAAACAACATAAGCACAAGGGAAAACCCTTTACACAAACATCACGTATCACTAACACACGTAGCATCCTAATATGATTACTTATCAAATCAACACGAAGGTATTACAAGGCTATCACAAACCAATACAATCAAGTTATTCACACATAAGGTACTTTCTACTACGTGTCAACATGTTCGGTTTCTATCCCCAAAGTACTTCATACATAACTTTTTAAAAGATACGCTACTTTCACAAAAGTCACACAATACCCGTAGTATATGAAAATAGAGTGATTATCTTTCAAGTGAATCAAAACACTTATCTTTGTAAAATCAAGTAACAACATTATTATCCAAACGCCCAAGTTTGCCTAATTTCAAATGTTCACGCTTCTTATTTTAGAAAGGTTTCGTAGTTCATAGTCTTATTCATTTAAGAATATAATTCTCTCTTTAAACTATCCGAGAAACATAAGCCTTATATGTGAGTAGATATTCTTGTTTATAACAATCTTATTACAAAGAAATCATGATCTAGAAATATCATTTTGTCTCATCTTAGCTTCTATGCATGGAAGTTTCTACCGGTTTTAATAATACTTAACTGCTAAAACATTTTTATTAACGCCGCAGTTGGTTTGTCGATACACATTCGATTCGAATCAAGAAACATTCTAAGCCGCTATTACCTAACTTCCCATAAAGCTAGTATAACTCTTAAGTTTTCAAAACCAAGTATTACTTCTTCTTTCAAATGATTCAAAAATCTTTTGAAATACTTCAAGTTCTTTATTAACACATAACAAGCTACCATAGTTCAAATCAGTTACCTTTTAAAAACCACAAGTATTTTCTTACCAACATAAAGCTGTTATAACCAACTTCCCATAAAGCCGTTATAACACTTTATGTTTTAAACCAATCAAATACATGTAACGACCCGTCCCGGGGCCCGTTACTGGTGCCTTATCCCGGGCACCCTAGTGACACAACATCAGAGAGAACCAGCGGAAAATAAAACTTTAAACAAGAAACAAGATACGATCATAAAGCAGGCCAACCCAACGGTTACCTTCCAATAACATATATAAATACAACTCTTACAAAACGAATAGCTTTAATCCTTTTTACAAACCCCGCCACAACAAAGATCATGCACTTAAGATTTACAACAACTATGACGGACAGTGTCTTCGCCATACCTCGAATGTACAAGAACCTACAACTCAGTGGAACACATACTAAAAGATAAGCCTCCGAGAACGGAGCTTCCCAAAACGCCGAATCGAGATCCTAAGAGCGAGGATCCACGACCGATGACTTACTCATGCAGATGAACGCACTTCAAGGGCGAGGTCAAGACAACAGTACCAAGTATGTGAAATCAGAAAATATCAGAATGAAATCATACTAGTCTATATAAAGCAGAGACATGTATGATAACCAAACTACGCTTCACAACATAAAAGCAGCCATGTCCAAATGTGACTCACGCCTCAAGTCATCACTCAAATATAACTACGGGTCTCACGCCCACAACATCAATCATGTTCGCATCACGGCCGCATGCCCGACTCGTGAGATCGGTGTAGACATGTCCACGATGCAACAATAATACCAATGCCCCACGGCCACATGCCCTAATTTACCTCGCAGACACGCCCACGTGACATCAACAATAATATATCAAGATCAACCCCGCCGCACGGCCACATGCCCCTGAATTTACCTCAGACATGTCCATGTAACCATAATAACAATATATCGGTAATCAACCCTGCCGCACGGCCGCGATGCTCCCTAACATCAGACGGCAGATACGCCCATGTGACATCAACAACAAGACAAGAATCAAAATGGAAACATACCCGTGGAATTCTCCATCACCGCCAAAGACGCCCAAGTAAGTTCTCAATAAGTCGACCGCCTCTATCGAGAGACGCCAGAATACGTAAATACCACACTTGCACAACAAAGGCTATCATCACAAGCATAGGCAAGTTTCACAACAACAAGCATAGGCAAGTTTCACAACAACAAGCATAGGCAAGTTTCACACAACTCAAGGTACTTTCATTTTATGCCAAAGTCCGGGTTTTTAACCCCAAAGTACTACATACGTTAAGTTCTTTTAAAAGAGGTCCATTACTATTATAAAGTCACCCGACACCGTAGTATTAGAATGACCAACCCACATTCCTTTTCAAAATCAAGTAACAACATTCTTTCCTAAGTTCCCGCTTGCCTAGTTTCAATTACTCAAGCTTCTCATTTTCAAATGGTTTCATAGTTCCCAAACTTAATCACTGATTCCTTTTAGAACAATTGAGTAATATATGTCTCACGCGAGAGTAGGTTATTCTTGTTTACAACATTCTTATTACTACAATGCATGATCTAGAAAATGTAATATCATTTTGTCTCATCTTAGTTTCTATGCAGATGGAGGTTTCTATCGGTTTTAATACGATACATCATTATTCAATACATTTTCCTTTATTAACGCCGCAGTTGGTCTGTCGATACACATTCTCGATTTCCAAATCAAGAAACATTATCCCTTTAAATAAAACCAAGTGTTACTTGATCTGTATTTTATATACACTTTTGAGTCATTTTTAGTTAGTATTTTACTCATTTTATTTATGTTTAGTACAAGATTAGGTCGCTTTCCTTTCTTTTGTGTCACAAATGTAAAAATGGAGAAATGACGAAAAGGAGATGAAATGAGCATAAAAGAGATGAAATTGCACAAAAGGGCCAAGAAATGAAGTCTAAGAAGTTCCGAATTATAGAGAAAATCGATTTAAGTCCTGACGAGAAAAGACGATTTAAACGGAATTCGCCAAATGTCACCGGCCACGGCGCCAAAGTGCCGAAAGTCCCAAGAGTTGTTGACTTCAGCCGCGCCACTGGGTCAGGGTCGCCGCGACACTCCGAATTGTGAAGTCACGCCGAATTTGACATGTTTCGTAATCCTAAAGGGATAACTTTTCCTTCAAAAAGGGATAATTTTTCATACCTAAAGAAAACCTTTTCCTACCTAAAAACCCTTACCTAAAAGGATTCTAATAACTTTTCCTTTCCTACATAAATCCTTAACCCTTCACCTAAAGGATTCTTTGGCTATAAATACTCTACATCATTAGAAGAATTATTCATTCTCCATTCTACCATTCACCATTCTACATCCATCCTTCCACCAATCCACCTTGTAAATATTCCACAACACAACCTCGACGCTTGGCTCGAGACTCATTCTTAGTAATTTTCTTTTCTTTCTTTTACTTTATTTCGCTTTTTATGAAGAATACGAGATTAGTTCTGTCATATTTACGGCTAGAACCAATTCTCTTATAGGCTTTCTATGTTGAATTGCTTGAAACTTATGCTATAATTTAACGACGCTTATGGTTGTTTTTCTTATCGAGAGATCTATCCAATAATCGAAATGAATTCTTGGTAATTAATTGACAACTAATTATCACTATATGATTTCTAATCGATTCAAAAGTGGGATTGTGAATATGTCGTAAGTTGGGTAGACAGCTTGAATCGGGGATGAAAATACCTCAATTAGTTTTGAAGCGTTGATGAGAGGCTTAACAACCCTAATTTTGCAGGCGCGACGGCCAACTAGGTTTTTGTTCTTAATCCTCCTATAGAGTTACCCTTATCACAAAGTTGTGTAAGGAACGACATGGGTCGAGTGTTTATATAACCCTAACGGAGTATAAAACGATTTCAGAAACCCGCTTTCTCCAAAAGCAGTTAATACCATAAGTAATGCATTAACGAGTAGCATGTCGATAGCGAGGATACATAAGCCCTATTCTCATCACACCAAGTAAGTCTTTACATTTAAATAGCTTTGAAATTCTTAGTTATAAACAACCAATCAAATATTAATTCGCCAAATAGATACTAGAAAATAGATCACCGGTACTTGAACCCTAATCCTGTATGACGATATCTTGGCCTTATCTAAGACTATACTACTTGATACGATAACGCACTTGCGCTTAAAGCAGCGTGCATATTACGCATCAAGTTTTTGGCGCCGCTGTCGGATTAGGCAATAGTTCAATATCAAATTATCTATTTTTAATTTCTAATTTGGTTTTAATTTTTTATTTTTACGCTTTTCGCTATTAAAAAAAAAAAAAAAAAAAAATCGAGGTGCCGTGATTCGCTGTTGGTTTTGATTTATCTTAGGATCCCTAAGACATGGATTTATACCATCAATATGATCGAGCTCCAACCATAGAGGAAGAGAGGAGGAATTACGAAACTCTACTCGCCTCACGGTGTCCCAAGCTCGCTCACGGACTAAATAAGGTCGCATAAAGAAGTTGGAAACACAAATAGCGTAACTCGCAATCATATTCAACAACGAACAACAAATTGAGGAGCCCAACCAAATCCAACTATTGAGGAACTGCAAGACTTGGTGTAGAGAAGGAGAAGAGTGCAGATCCAATTATTCACCTTCTCGATTCCTTGGAAAATCTTTTTCTTGTACCTATTGCGTAAGTTAAACACCACTAAATACAAAATTGACTCCAAACAGAAGTCAATACCATCAAGGGCACCCCTAGAGTTGAAAGATGTAGGAATCTCACCGATCCCTACATTAGAGAGAACCTAAAAGACAAGCACGCCTTGTATACTGGGGATAATCGATATTCGAGGCCCTTGTTTGAAGCAATTGTTGTAGCTGAAGTGAGACTCGCAACAATAACTCATGGATTGCAAGCAGCTCGCAAGGATCCAATGGGCACTGAAAGGTTAATTGCGTCCCGCTAAAAGACGTTAAAGACAAATATTGGGAGGCAACCCAATGTTTTTAATTATGTTATTTTAATTTCTCTTTTTATTTTATTTTATTTTGTCTTCAATGCCTCACGGCTCGGGTTCTTGTTTTGTGTTGTTGGATGACAGTGGATCAAAGTCAAACCGAGGAAAAGGAGCAACAAACGCCAAAAAGGAAAAGAAGCCGCGCACGCGCGCTCAGAATGGCCGCGCGAACCTGCAGGTCACAAGATTAGCAGTACGCGCGCTGACCTCGGCCGCGGGCGCGAACTTCGTAGAGAGCCATATTTCCGCAAATTCCGTAATTTTTCATCCTAGACTCCGCATGCACCGGTTGTGGTCAAGTTGTCATTTTTCTTTATTTTCTTTGAGTCTTGCACACATCGGGGACAATGTGATTTAAGTTTGGGGTGTTTTATTTGTGTCTTGTTATGTTTCAATTAAGTCTTTTTTTATTGTTTTGTGTTTATTTTGAGTCACAAATTTTTTTTTCTTTTTTTTCTTTCTTTTTCATAATTACCTATCAAAGATCATGTATGTCAGTAGTTGCTAGAAACACCTAGTGAAGGAAGGTGGAATAATGTAATGGAATTAGAAGCAACTATCTAAACACCTAGGTTAGATATGCCAAAAACTCACAAAAACTGCCTATCGGAGTTTCTTGCTTAAAATCAGGCATGCTAAATTATGAAAACCTATGTGTTATGATTGCTTGCTATTCGAGGCTAAATAGTTAGATACGCATGATAGTGAGATGACTCTGCATTTCTTCGATAGTCAATTTTACCACTTTTCTACCCGAACTTTAAAAGTATCCCTAGTCACTCTATCGAGCCTAAAATTGAAACTTCTTCTTTGACACCCTATATTCCCACAGATTGTGCCATAAGTAAAAATGTGAAGTAGTGGAATCAATTGTGTTAAAAAGAGACAAAAGAGTGAATGAGTTTGTTGCACCCCAATAAAAAGTAATAAGAAAGAGGCAAAAGCCTAAGTTCGGGGGTGCTTGTTATTATAATACTCTTCATTCTCCCAAAACAAAATAGTGAAAAAGATAGACTATAAGTTAAGAAAAGAACAAAAAGAAAAGTGAAATACATAAAAGAAAAAGAGCTTAAGGTACACAAAACGAGCCTAAATGCCTATTTTTACCAACCCCTACCTAAGCCTACATTACAACCCTTAAAGTCCTCAAGATCTCTTTATGCATATTCGTGATTAGTGGAGAATAGCAAGTAAGCATGCCATAGGATTTTGAATTTATATGCATGATTTAGTATATCGACTTCCATTAAAGCATGATAAATACGAGTTTATAAATATCTAGCTCAATGTGTTTAGTGTCAAAAATTTCATGTTACATGTTCCTCGCATATTATTCTCGCTTAACCTTCATGTTTTTCTAGATAACACTAAATGCAAAGAAAAGTGATCAATGTCACAGTCTTTATTTTTCGCTTTTGAGTCTTTTATTTCTTTCTTTTCTATCTTTGCTCGAGGCAGCAAAGGTTAAGTTTGGGGTATTTGATCTGGTATTTTATATACACTTTTTGAGTCATTTTTAGTTAGTATTTTACTCATTTTATTTATGTTTAGTACAAAGATTAGGTCGTTTTCCTTTCTTTTGTGTCACAGCGGTCAAAAATGGAGAAATGACGAAAAGGAGATGAAATGAGCATAAAAGAGATGAAATTGCACACAAAAGGGCCAAGACATGAAGTCTAAGAAGGTCCGGGAATTATAGAGAAAATCGATTTAAGTCCGACGAGAAAGACGATTTAAACGGAAATTCGCCAGAAATCGTCAGCCACGGCCGGAAGGTAGCCGCGCGCCAAAGTCGAAAGTCCCAAGAGTTGTTGACTTCAAATACGCGCCAGTCATAGGTCGCGCCGACACGGAATTGTGTACCGGGCCGAATTTGACATGCTTTAATCCTAAAGGGATAACTTTGCCTTCACAAAGGGATAATTTTTCATACCTAAAGAAAAACCATTTCCTACCTAACAACCCGTACCTAAAAGGATTCTAATAACTTTTCCTTTCCTACATAAATCCTTAACCCTTCACCTAAAGGATTCTTTGGCTATAAATACTCTACATCATTAGAAGAATTATTCATTCTCCATTCTACCATTCACCATTCTACATCCATCCTTCCACCAATCCACCTTGTAAATATTCCACAACACAACCTCGATGCTTGGCTCGAGACTCATTCTTAGTAATTTTCTTTTCTTTTCTTTTACTTTATTTCAGCTTTTTATGAAGAATACGAGATTAGTTCTGTCATATTTATGGCTAGAACCAATTCTCTTATAGGGCTTTCTATGTTGAATTGCTTGAAACTTATGCTATAATTTAACGACGCTTATGGTTGTTTTTCTTATCGAGAGATCTATCCAATAATCGAGCTGAATTCGTAATTAATTGACAACTAATTATCACTATATGATTTCTAATCGATTCTCAAAAGGGATTGTGAATATGTTGTAAGTTGCAGATGTGCTTGAATCGGGATTAAAATACCTCAATTAGTTTTGAAGCGCTGATGCAGAGGCTTAACAACCCTAATTTTGCGCATCGCGCGACGGCCAACTAGGTTTTTGTTCTTAATCCTCCTATAGAGTTACCCTTATCGAAAGTTAGGTAAGGAACGACATCGGGCCGAGTGTTTATAACTCTAACGGAGTATAAAACGATTTCGTAAACCTGCTTTCTCCAAAAGAAGAATACCATAAGTAATGCATTAATGAGTAGCATAAGCGGATAGTGAGGATACATAGAAGCCCTATTCTCATCACACCTGAAGTAAGTCTTTACATTTAAATAGCTTTTGAAATTCTTAGTTATAAACAACCAATCAAATATTAATTCGCCAAATAGATACTAGAAAATAGATCACTGGTACTTGAACCCTAATCCTAGAGGACGATATTCGGTCTTATCTAAGACTATACTACTTGATACGATAACGTGCACTTGCGTTTAAAGTGTGTGCATATTACGCGCATCATTACTCTCCCTTCAAAACGATTTATAAATCTTTTGAAATTCATCAAGTTCTTTATTATGACTTAGCCAGTTATAATTCACATCAGTTTAAAACCACACAGTATTTTCTTACCTACATAAAGCTGTTATAACCGACTTCCCATAAAGCCGTTATAACACTTTATGTTTTAAGAACAATCAAACACAGTTAACACATGTACGCTCACCGCACTACATAGTTCACACATATCATGCTAGAAGAGATAGGAAGAGGTTCACATACCTCGCGACGATTTATCGACAATAAGCAAAATGCTCCAAGTACTACAACCTTGCTAGCCCTTTCCACTCCTCGAGTAGAATACGCTACTCTAGTACTTTCACCCATAAAGGTCACAACGCCTATTAACCCCAAAACACAAGTTACTATCTTTCTACGTAAAATTCAGAGCACTCTCCCAACAAACAGAATCTCCTCCTCTATCGAGGCCGGCCACTAAGCCAACCAGTGGGTTTACACGCCTAACCTGGACGTACAATTCTACTCAAGAATACTACACAAGTCTACCGCAATACACCCTATGTAAATACAGCCTGGCTCGCTTTATTCTTCAGGCTTAAGTCAAAAGACATTGCCGAATACTAAGTATAGTTCCATATATAGTATACTTCAACTATATATTCTAACAAACATGTAATTTCCAATTACAATAGAGGGACAAGATAATTACCTCGATCAGCCCAAAATTATCCAAGGTATACTGTCGATCCCGAGCAAGGTTTAGCTCCTACTCCGCGCCCAAACAACCCTTAGAAGTTCTAACTAACTTCTACTCAAATACTTCAACCAACTATGAAGATTTCCTTAGTGGTTTCGGCTTGAGACTAAAAGGACAAAAGGTAGTATTTCCTGACTCTACGATAGAGGTATCTTGGAATACTACAAGGTACATAAGGTATTGGGCATTATAACAATACTAGAGAAGTATTTCAATGCCACAAGGAGTGGTATTATACGAAAACAACTAGGCTAGTGGGGTACCTACGCCAGCACCACAAAGCGGGAGGGAGGCTCTCGCCACAAGGCCACACAAGGGGGAGTGGGAGAGGCTAGGACGAGAACAACACAAAGTGGGAAAGAGTTTTCAAGACTTAGAACGAATCGAGTGGATTTAAGAAAACCTTCAAGCAAGGGGTATTTATAGGGCACCAACTGACAAGATCAAGCCATGTGGGCAAGTGGATGGCCAAGATTGGCACAAGTGCACCCTAACCTACTCCTTAAATCCTCACAAAACAAAGACCCAAGAAAAGTGGCCTCAAAACCCTCCTACCGTGGCCCTCTTTATCATCCAACGAGGGTGAAAAGTGTCACCCTCCCGCTGGTCCAAAATGTTTCGCCTCTCGAAAAATCCGCAAAAATACAAAACGACATAGCCGGAATTTTCCTTCGCAAGTTATGTAAAACGCTTCGCCTAAAAAAACGACTTAACCAAAGGCCAGGCACAAATGTCATTCTACTAAGCCTAGGGCGGGGTGACACGTGTCACCCTCCTATTGGCCCTCAAAAACGCCTTCCAAAAATATCCACAATGGCCAAAATCTCAAAACAAAGCTGGTTCTACAAATCGTAAATTTCTCCCGTGGCCCCACGTGACCATTTCCAAAATAAAATCTCAAAATTCTAATATAATCTATGAAGTCCAAATACCAAACTGGGAATCCAATTCCCATTAACGAACCTTTTTCTTCACAAATAACCTAAACTTTTCCGTAAAACTCACATCTTTCTTTCTTTTCAAAATTTCTCGCACTCTCGCATGACGCACGCCCTCACATACATACCCCGCAACTACGGGTATAACATTCTCCTTCCTTAGAAACATTCGTCCCGAATGTTCCTTCTCAAGCCTGGATAACGATAAAGTTCCTCTAACAAGCTGCCGACGCCACACCGCCACGAACTAACACACGCTCTCTTCTCCCCAACTCGTCAGACTTCTAACACTGAACTCTTTCTAGTATCCGTACTACACTTCGCCAATGCTTCGCTTTCCAACCTTTGGAGTTACTACCTCCAAACTTGGTCATCATACTAACTTCAATCTCCTTAAGGCCATTCCCGCCTCCACGATCCGCTCCTCGTCGAACATATCCACCAACTCATACGATGGTCATACAAACTGGGCCTAGCATCCTCGTGACTACCACCGCGGACCACCTAACCGACCCCACCCCAAACCGGTTACGGTTGACCCGCACTGGTCCTCAACCCGACCCCAACCGCGCTAAACTCTTATTCCCGATCCTAACAATCTTACTAACTCACATCATGAAAGCTACCACTTCCATCTCACACTACCCACTGACTTATCACACAAATAAATCCCACGATACCACTACTCCGATAAGGGTCAAACATAAAATAAATCTTTAACTCAAGACGACCTTACCCCTAAGGTCTCGGGCCGTGACATAGTCTAAGGTTCACACTTACCATGCCCCACACGTATCCTCCCAACTAAGCATGTTTTCTAACTCACAATTAACACAACGCTATTCGCATAGCACATAATAATGAGACCATCATAACAAGCATACCAAAACTCAGAGGGTTAAGGATATACCAAGCCACCGCCTCCACTCTAATCATAGCCTCACCGCAGGCGCATAATCGTAGGCGCGGCGAACCACCCATCGATCCGGTAGGGTCGAGTCAGAACATCCGCGGCTACCCTTGGTCGGACAAGCCTCGCAAATGGCCCCGCTGGCCGCAAAATAACAAGCTCCACCGCACCACGACACTTCAAATGCGGTCTACCACATCGACCACACCGAGGTAGGGTGACCGATCCGCCAACACCCTTACTTCCCCGAAATCAACCTCGAGCCCTCGACCGCCCCGAATACTCAAGGTCGCGAGGACCACTGCACCGGGCGGAGGTACAAAACTAGTATGCCGCCGAGGCGTCCGCCTAAAGTCACCAAAGGACCCCGTTGTTCTCGCCCTTCTCGCCGATTCGCCATTCCGCCGACCTCCGTGCCTCACATCCCAGCCGCATGAGCTCGCATGCGGCAATGTCCATGCTCCTGAAGAGCTACTCCCAACATGCCTCGACATGTAATCATCGAGCCCTCAGAACATATCGGTGCACTCGATCCTCCATACTAGCTACCAACGCTGACGCACGCCAACGAGTCGAACTCACATTGTACTCCCGAATCAGACGCCCGCTCGTTTAAGCATCAAAATCTGTCGCCCGCGTTCTCCTCATTTGCGGAGGCAAGAAGCGCGAGGAAAGCCCCAAAACTCATCCCATACCGCTGGAGGTGCATGCTCTCCCGAAAGCTCCCATGAATCAAACCAATCGATCGCGTATCACGCACCGATGCGAACCAAAGGTCACAGCACTCGGTCAAGCTCGATCACCCGCACGATCCGTCAGAATCGCCGGATGAACTCCCCGCGATCATCCTCGTGCCTCACCCATAAAACTCGCGGCTACAACTCGTAAAGTCCCGCACCTCAAACTATCTCGCCAAAGCGAATCCATCGTGCTATTGAACTGAATCGCCAGATCCAAATTTATCTCATATTCGCCACGACTGCCAAAGAATCGCCATCTCCTTGTAACTCCATCTCTCCGCTCGCATCGTGGACCGAGGCTCGTATCGCGGTCTCGCAGCCATTGCCGCGCTCTAACTCTGGCTGGGCCGGGCGGCGCTACAAAACCCGCTGTCAAGCACAACCTCAGCATCGGCTCGCGCTGCATTCTCTCAGATCCCACTAGCAGCCTCCTCGCCGCTTTGCCTTCCGGGCACCGCTGCTTGCGCGGAGGCATAATCGTAAAACGAGATACGCTGAGGGGTCCAACTTACAACACGCCTCTAAGGCACGATCTCGAATGAGAAGAATGGAAACTAATCCTAAATGTCTCAGCCTTCCTCGACATAGACGTGGTGCACAACACATCGATAATCAAGACTTACTAGACACGGTCAGACACTTTCCGAAGATTAATCGCTCGATACCACTTTTGTAACGACTCGCCCCGGGGCCCGCATCGTGCCTTATCCCGCACCCTAGTGACACAACATCGAGAGAACCAATGGAAAATAAAACTTTAAACAAGAAACAAGATACGATCATAAAGCAAAGCAACCCAACTGCTACTTCCAATAACATATATAAATACAACTCTTACAAAACGAATGCTTTAATCTTTTTACAAACCCCGCCACAACAAAGATTTCTGCACTTAAGATTTACAATAACTATGACGGACAGTGGCTTCGCCATACCCCGAATGTACAAGAACCTACAACTCAGTGAACACATACTAAAAGATAAGCCTCCGAGAACGGAGCTTCCCAAAACGCCGAATCGAGATCCTAAGAGCGAGGATCCACGACCGATGTACTCTACCGCTGCAGATGAACGCAGCCTCAAGGAGGTCAAGATAACAGTACCAAGCATGTGAAATCAGAAAATATCAGAATGAAATCATACTAGTCTATATAAAGCAGAGACATGTATGATAACCAAACTACGCCACAACATAAAAGTTAGCCATGTCCAAATGTGACTCACGCCTCAAGTCATCACTAAATATAACTATGGGTCTCACGCCCACAACATCAATCATGTTCGCATCACGGCCGCATGCCCCCGAATTTCAGATCGGTGCAGACATGTCCACGATGCAACAATAATACCAATGCCCCACGGCCACGCCCGAATTTACCCGCAGACACGCCCATGTGACATCAACAATAATATACTGGGTGATCAACCCCGCCGCATGGCCACATGCCCCGAATTTACCTCGTGTAGACATGTCCATGTAACTATAATAACAATATATCGTAATCAACCCGCCGCACGGCCGCACGCCCTAATATCGTGACGGCAGATACGCCCATGTGACATCAACAACAAGACAGCTTGTTATACCCGTAGTTCCGTGGTATGTATGCGAGGACGCACGCACGAGAATACGGCATGTAAAAGATTGGAAAGGAAGAAAGAGGTGATTTTTTTTCACTAAAAGTTTCCTGCTTTTGTGAAGGAAAAGGTTCGTTAACGGAATTGATTCCTGATTTGGTTTTTGGACTTTTAGATTATATTAGAATTATGGAATTTTATTTTCTGAATGGTCACTGGGCCCACGGAGAAATTTACTGCAGGGGCCCGCTTGATTTTGAGATTTTGGTCGTTATGGATATTTTCTAAGACTAAATATTTTGATTTAATCGGGGCTACACGTGTCACCCCACGTGGCACCTCGGGCCGAAATATGTTTGTGCACAACACCCTGCTAGAGTCGTCGACTAAACGCTCTACCTAACTTACGGCGGTAAATTACGACTATGTCATTTAGTATTTTATGGATTTTTCCGAGAGACGCAAACGCTTTGGACCAACGAGAGGGCAACACTTGGCACCCTCTCGTCAGGACTCAAGGGCGCAGGCCGATTGACGGGCGCGGTCAGATATTTGTGTAGATATTTGCAGGTTTTGGCGAGTAGGTCTGTGGGCACTGGGCATATTCGCCTCCACTTGCCCCCACTTGGCTAGATCTCGCCATTGGTCGCCTTTGCTTGGCCTATAAATACCCTCCCCTTTGAAGACTTCTTCATCCATTCCATAATTTCCAAGTCTTGAAAACCTCCTCCTCCTCGTTGGTTTCGCCCCTCCTCTTCCTTTGCGAGGCCTTGGCCGAGGTGCACCCTCCTAGAGGCCTTGGCCGAGTGGGTACACCCCCTCCTAGTGGCGTGCCGAGGTACCCCTCTGCAGGAAATACTTTCCAAGTATTGTTGTAATGCCCAAGTTACCTTAGCCAGATACCTTGTAGTATTCCAAAGAAACCTCTATACGAAGAGTCTTAAATACTACCAGATGTCCTTTTGTCTCAAACCGAAAGCCTAAGGAAATCTTCATCGAGTGATCAAGTAATTAAGCAGAAGTTGGTTAGAACTTCTGGCGGTTGTTTGGAGCGGTCGAGCACCCGAGTAGTGAGCTAAGCGCTGCTAAGGATCGACATTTATACTTGGATAATTATGGGCTTATCGAGGTAATTATCTTGTTCTCATTTGTAATTGGAAATTACATGTTGTTAGATTATATAGTTGAAGTATACTATATATAGAACTAAGCTTAGTATCGCGCAATGTCTTTCGACTTAAGCTCAAGAATCGAATCGAATCAGAATTACATAGGATCAGACATGAGACTTGTGTAGAGTACCGCGGAGTAGAATTGTACCCGCTCGTTAGATGATAACCCCGTTGGCTTCGTAGCCGCCCGCTAGAAGAGGAGATTTACGCCGCATGGGGGAGGCCGAATTTTCTCGTAGAATGTTCTACGATAAGATCTTGATGTTAATAAGCCGCTGTGGCCTTATAGGTCAAGTACTACGCGTGGCGCTCTACTTGGCTTAAGGAGTAGCCGATACTGGAAGTACTGAGCGCTTTGCTATTAGTCGATACTGTCGCGAGGTATGTGAACCTCTTCCTATCTCTTCTAGCATGATACGTGTGAACTATGTAGTACGCAGACGCATACGTACTAAATGTATTTGATTATGTAGAATATAAAGTTGTTATAACCGCTTTACGGAAGTTGGTTATAACGGCTTATGTTGGTAAGAAAATACACGTGGTTTTTAAAAGGTAAATCAATTGAACTATAATCGCTTGTTATGTGTTAATAAAGAATCAAGTATTTCAAAAGAGTTTTGAATCATTTTGAAAGAAGTAATACTTGGTTTTTGAAAACTTAAGAGTTATACTAGCTTTACGGGAAGTTAGGTATAACGGCTTAAGAATGTTTTATCGATTTCGAAATCGAATGTGTATCGACAAACCACAAAGAATAAGTTAATAAAGGGAAATGTTTTGATTAATTAAGTATTATTAAAACTAGAGAAACTTCCATCCGCATGGCTAAGACGAGACAAAATGATATTTCCTAGATCATGGTCAGTAATAAGATTGTTGTAAACAAGAATATCCTACTCACATATAAGACTTATGTTTCTCGATAGTTTAAAAGAGAATTATATTCTTAAATGAATAAGACTATGAACTTAAACCTTTCTAAATAAGAAACATGAACATTTGAAATTAGGCAAACTCGACGCTTGGAAAATAATGTCATACTGAGTTTTACAAAGAGAAGTGTTTTGATTTACTTCAAAAGATAATCACTATATTTTCATATACTACGTATTGTGTGACTTTTGTGAAAGTAACGATCTTTTAAAGAGTAAATGTATGAAGTACTTGGGGATAAAACCCCAACTTGTTAGCATATAGTAGAAAGTACCTCGTGTGTATAACTTGATCGTGTTGGTTTGTGATAGCCTTGTAATACTTTCTTGTTGATTTGATAGGTAAACATGCTAGGATGCTACGTGTGTTAGTATCTCGTGATGTTTGTGTAAAGGGGTTTTTCCTTTGTTGTGCTTATGTTGTTTAACGATAAGTCGTTATGATAGTATTATACATCACTCATCTCGAGATGATTCCGGGTTGCCGCCTCCGACGCGGGTAGACTCAGCGGTCGATGGACCTATGATTCGAGACTACCTCACGCGGTCCAGGTCGGCGCGGAATCGCGGAGTTCCGTGTTAGACGCGCCTCGCGGTCACGCGTCCTCGGGCTATGCGGACGGCGAGTCCAGACGCCGCCGGGAGTAGCTACCGACGCGGGTTATACTCACGCGGCCGACCGATTGGCCGGCGGAGCTTCGAAAGTTCTGTGGCTAGACGCGCACATTAGATATCGCGGCAAGTGGTCGCTTTGATCACGTGACGGCCAGACAGATCTTGCGATACGCCACGACCTTGTTGGTACCGTGGGCGCAGTAGTCTACTATGCCTTCGCATTTACCTCAGACGCAGTTATTATGGCACGTGGGACTCGTGTTCATGTGTGTTCCTCGGTGCTTTTATATCATAAACCGCCAAGGCAGGAAGGTATTCCACGCATGATTGATGCGGGCGTGAGACCCATTGTTATATTCGAGTGATGACTGAGGCGCGAGTCCTCGACTTGACACGATCGCTATTATTGTGAATCGTAGTTTGGTTATCATACATGTCTCCCGCTTTATAGACTATTATGATTTCATTTACGT
Source organism: Przewalskia tangutica (assembly GCA_029844215.1). Classification (NCBI taxonomy): domain Eukaryota; kingdom Viridiplantae; phylum Streptophyta; class Magnoliopsida; order Solanales; family Solanaceae; genus Przewalskia; species Przewalskia tangutica. Next base: position 73,408 of record JAQGDG010000300.1, on the reverse strand, counting down.
GATTTTTAGTTTCACATACCTGCACTGCAGATCGACTCCTTCGGGCCGCGCTCATGCCGCAGTAAAGGTACACCGCCATCGATCCTCGCCTTAGTGGTCACAACTGCTTGCAAAGCCCGCTGTTCGAGGCTTATCGGTATAGTTCCTTGTTGTAGGTGTTTACATTCAGGTACGGCGGGCCCCGCCCCGCCATTGTTGTCGATAATTTCTGTAGGTCCAGAGTATCACAAGTGTGGTTTGTAAAAAGGATTAAAACTGCTCATGTTGGAAAAGTCGTTATTTATATTTATGCCGAAAGGCAAGTTTTTCTCGATTATTGTTTCATATTTCATAATATGTCTTGTATTGTTTTATGTTCCACTGACACTGATGTCAGATCACCAGGTGCCCGGTAGGCACTACCACGTCTTAATCGGGTCGTGACAACAAGAATCAAAATGGAAACATACCCGTGGAATTCTCCATCACCGCCAAAGACGCCCAAGTAAGTTCTCAATAAGTCGACCGCCTCATCGAGAGACGCAATACGTAAATACCACACTTGCACAACAAAGGCTATCATCACAAAGATAGGCAAGTTTCACAACAACAAGCATAGTAAGTTTCACACAACTCAAGGTACTTTCATTTTATGCCAAAGTCCGGTTTTTAACCCCAAAGTACTACATAATGCTAAGTTCTTTTAAAAGAGGTCCATTACTATTATAAAGTCACCCGATACCCGTAGTATTAGAATGACCAACCCACATTCCTTTTCAAAATCAAGTAACAACATTCTTTCCTAAGTTCCCGCTTGCCTAGTTTCAATTACTCAAGCTTCTCATTTTCAAATGGTTTCATAGTTCCCAAACTTAATCACTTGATTCCTTTTAGAACAATCGAGTAATATATGTCTCACGCAGAGTAGGTTATTCTTGTTTACAACATTCTTATTACGGCACCATGATCTAGAAAATGTAATATCATTTTGTCTCATCTTAGTTTCTATGCACGGAGGTTTCTACCGTTTTAATACGATACATCATTATTCAATACATTTTCCTTTATTAACGCCGCAGCGGTCCTGTCGATACACATTCGATTTCCAAATCAAGAAACATTATCCCTTTAAATAAAACCAAGTGTTACTCTCCCTTCAAAACGATTTATAAATTTTTTGAAATTCATCAAGTTCTTTATTATGACTTAGCCAGTTATAATTCACATCAGTTTAAAACCACACAAGATTTTTCTTACCTACATAAAGTCGTATAATCCGACTTCCCATAAAGCCGTTATAACACTTTATGTTTTAAGAACAATCAAACACAAGCTTAACACATGTACGCTCACCGCACTACATAGTTCACACATCTCAAGCTAGCAGACATAGGAAGAGGTTCACATACCTCGCGCCGATTTATCGACAATCAGCAAAATGCTCCAAGTACTACAACCTTGCTAGCCCTTTCCACTCCTCGAGTAGAATACGCTACTCTTAGTACTTTCACCTATAAAGGTCACAACGCCTATTAACCCCAAAACACAAGTTACTATCTTTCTACGTAAAATTCAAAAGACTCTCCTCCGCAACAAACAGAAATCTCCTCCTCTATCGAGGCCGCCACCAAGCCAACCAGTGGGGTTTACACGCCTAACCTGGACGTACAATTCTACTCAAAGAATACTACACAAGTCTATCGCAATACACCCATGTAAATACAATCGCTTCTTTATTCTTCAGCTTAAGTCAAAAGACATTGCCGAATACTAAGTATAGTTCCATATATAGTATACTTCAACTATATATTCTAACAAACATGTAATTTCCAATTACAATAGAGGACAAGATAATTACCTCGATAAGCCCAAAATTATCCAAGTTATAACGTCGATCCCGAGCAAGGTTTAGCTCCTACTCCGTGGCGCCCAAACAACCCTTAGAAGTTCTAACTAACTTCTACTCAAATACTTCAACCAACTATGAAGATTTCCTGTGGTTTCTGCTTGAGACTAAAAGGACAAAAGGTAGTATTTCCTGACTCTACGACAGAGGTATCTTGGAATACTACAAGGTACATAAGGTATTTTGGGCATTATAACAATACTAGAGAAGTATTTCAATGCCACAGTGAGGGGTATTATACGAAAACAACTAGGCAGTGGGGTACCCCACTGCTAGCACCACAAAGGGGGAGGAGGCTCGGCCACAAGGCCACATGGGGAGGGGAGAGGCTAGGACGAGAACAACACAAAGGGGAAAGAGTTTTCAAGACTTAGAACGAATCGAGGGACGAAGAAAACCTTCAAGCAAGTGGGTATTTATAGGGCACCAACTGACAAGATCAAGCCATGTGGGCAAGTGGATGGCCAAGATTGGCACAAGTGCACCCTAACCTACTCCTTAAATCCTCACAAAACAAAGACTCCAAGAAAAGTGGCCTCAAAACCTCCTACCGCCCTCTTTATCGTCTAAACGAGGGTGACAAGTGTCACCCTCCCGCTGGTCCAAAATGTTTCGCCTCTCGAAAATCCGCAAAAATACAAAACGACATAGCCGAATTTTCCTTCGCAAGTTATGTAAAACGCTTCACTAAAAACGACTCTAACCGGTCACAGACAAATGTCATTCGCCAAGCCATTTAGGCGGGGTGACACGTGTCACCCTCCTATTGGCCCTCAAAAACGCCTTCCAAAAATATCCACAATGGCCAAAATCTCAAAACAAAGTGGCTCTACAAAATCAGAATTTCTCCCGTGGCCCCACGTGACCATTTCCAAAATAAAATCTCAAAATTCTAATATAATCTATGAAGTCCAAATACCAAATCTGGGAATCCAATTCCCATTAACGAACCTTTTTCTTCACAAATAACGAAACTTTTCCGAAAAACTCACATCTTTCTTTCTTTTCAAAATTTCGCTGACTGCAGACGCACGCCCTCACATACATACCCTGCAACTACGGGGTATAACAATACATTTAGCACATGTACGTCTACCGTACTACATAGTTCACACATATCATGCTAGAAGAGATAGGAAGAGGTTCACATACCTCGCGACGAGTATCGACTAATAGCAAAACGCTCTAAGTACCTCGCCGCCGCTACTCCTTAAGCCAAGTAGATCGCGCCACACGCAGATTTCAACCTATAAGGCCACAAGGCGCTTTATTAACATCTAGATCTTATCAGAGAACATTCTACGTAAAATTCAAGAAGACTTCCCCGCAACAAACAGAAATCTCCTCTCTATCGAGGCCGCTACCAAGCCAACTGTGGGGTTTGCACGCCTAACCTGGACGGTACGATTCTACTACACAAGAAAGCTACACAAGTCTACCGTAATACGCCCTATGTAATTACAGCCAAAGATTTCTTTCAAAGGTTTCTTATTATTCAGCTTAAGTCAAAAGACATCGCGATAACTACGCTCGCTTCTATATATAGTATACTTCAACTATATAATCATACAACATGTAATTTCCAATTACAATAGAGGGACAAGATATTTACCTCGATAAGCCCATAATTATCCGAGTTTAAATGTCGATCCCGAGCAAGGTTTAGCTCCTACTCAAGGCCCGACTCCGCCTCCAAACAACCCTTGAAGCTTCTAACCCACTTCTACTTATTACTCCAACTAACCATGGAGATTTCTTAGGGTTTCGGTTTTGTGACTAAGGGAAGTATAATAGTATTTCGGATTTTCAGATAAGTATAACCTTAGAATACTACAAGGTATACTACAAGGTAATTGGGGCATTATAACAATACTTTGAGAGTATTTCTACCAAGATGGGTATTATACGAAACAACTAGGCAGTGGGTACCCCACGGCTAGCACCCTGGAGGGTGTATACCCTCGGCCTACCCCACTGGGGAACTCGCCAAGGGGGATGGGAAGAGGGCTCTCGCCAAGACACTACACTGGGTGAGGAAGAAGCTTTTCAAGACTTAGAGATTTTGACGAAGAAGTTCATCAAAGGGAGGGTATTTATAGTTCAGCAAAGGCCAACCAATGGCCAAGATCAAGCCAAGTGTGGTGCAAGTGTAGGCCAAGATCATGCCAAGTGCACCTTATCCATCTACCACAAAAATATCCTACCTACTACTTGACAAAAATGTCAAGCAATTCACCCAACTTGTCGCCCAAAGCTCACTCAATGAGAGGGTGCCATGGCGCCTCTGTTGGTCCAAAATGTTTCGCCTTCTGAAAAATCCGCAAAAATTAAAAATGACGAGCCGGAAATTCCCTACGAAAGTCGTGGAAAACGCTTCATTTAAAAACGACTCTAACCGTGTCAGGAACAAAGTTAATTCGCCAAGCCTAATTCTCAAGTTCAAATTTTCTACGCACGCCCCACGCATATACCGAAATACGGGTATAATACCGTGGCCCTGTGTTTCGCATTTCGTGGAGGAGTGCTCACGGATAAGGTCACCCTTGTCTCAGCCGCCGCCAGGAAAACTTCATAAGGGAGAGTGTCGACTAATTTGGGAGATTGTTATTCTCGCGCCAACAGGCCATTTGGTGAGAGAATGTCCACTGTGGGTAGCATCGTGGATTAGCACAGCATCACGAGATCACCATGGGTTCTTCACCTTCCATAGTTAGGCAGTGATGTTCATGCATCGCAGCCACGACAGAGGTCGCGTGAAAGCTTCCGCTTTAGCGGTCCTTTGAACCGCCTATTCACTGTGCATATCCTTAACCCTCGAGACTAGTATGTATTGATGTTATGATGACGTGTTAAGTGTTATGATCGGATAGCTTTGAGTTAAAAGCGTGATTTAGAAGCTGTTAGTGAAAAGGGTGCATGGGACGAAAATGGCGAACCTTAGAATATTACACGCTGAGACCTTAAATGTAAGGCCGCCTCGAGTAAAGGATTTTGCGTAAGATCCTTTTAATGCATTATATGCATAGGTGTATTAGTGTGATAATTCCATGGGTAGTGTAAGATGAAAGTGGTAGCTTTCAGACTCAGATAGGTAGGGTTGTTCCGGATCGGGAACAAGAGTCCGTGCGACATGGGTCCGCCGAGGACCGCTCCGCCAACCCGCAGCCCGAAAGGATATGTGATCAGTTTGAGGTGGTCCCACCAGGTGGTAGGATCACGAGGGTGCGAGGCCCAAGTTTAGGTAACCATCCTATGAGTTCGCGGATGTGTTCGACCGGAATCGGATCGTGAAGCGTCGAATGGCCTCAAGAAATTCGAGGCTAGTAAGATGATCAAGTTTGGAGGTAGTGACTCCAAAGATTTTGGAAACTAAAGTGACGACTGAGGTATGGTACGTGTACTAGAAAGAATTCGAGTGTTCGAGAAGGGTACGACGAGAAAGGAAAGAAGTGAACATGTGCTGAGAGATGGAAGTGATCATTTCTTCGCGAAAGTAAGATGCTGGAGTATCCTTCGACAAGGAACGAGTTAGTATCGCTTTACATCTTAGAGGTGATTCCTCGTGGACTTGATTTAAGTATCGCGCAGATGTTATTTTTTCGTGGCCAGCGTGGTATGATTGGTTTCGTAAGTATAAGGAAGACTATACCGCGCAGTATGTTTTGGAGACTTAGAAGGAACATTTGGGACTAATATTTCTGGCGGGGAAGAATGTTATACCCGTAGTTCCGTGGTATGTATGTGGGGACGACGCATTTGAGAATACGGCGTAAATGTTGGAAAGAAAGAAAGGCGTGATTTTTCACTAAAAGTTTCCTTTTGTGAAGGAAAAGGTTCATTAGTGGAATTGATTCGTGATTTGGTATTTGACTTCGGATTATATTAGAATTATGAGATTTTATTTAAATGGTCACTGGGCCCACGGAGAAATTTACGGCTTTTGTGGGGCCCACTTTGTTTTTGAGATTTTCGGTATTTTGATATTTTCTAAGACAAATATTTTGGACGACCGGGGCGACACGTGTCACCCCACGTGGCACCCTTGCCGACCGAGGATGTTGGCTAGCCACTGTCCCTCGTCCGAAATGACTATGACACTGAAGCACTTGGCCATGTGGTGGTGGGACCCACACACACATGGCCCAATCTCACCACCCACTTGACTTGATCATGGCCCTGATTCTTCTATAAATACCCCCTTAGTCAAGACTAATTTCATCCCTCACTTGAAGTTTTTCCAAGCAAAATACTCCCTCCCTTTAGCCTTGTTTCGTCCAACCTCCCCCACTTGTGTAGAAAATACTCCAAGTATTATTGTATAATCCCAAATACCTTAGCCTAGTATCCCTAGTTGTATTCCAAGTTATTTCAATACTAGAGCCCAAAATACTACTTTATTCCATTAGTCGCAAAGTGAAACCCTAGAAAAATCTTCATAGCTGGTCAAGAGTAAGTAGAAGTGGTGTAGAACTTCTAAGGGTTTCTTGGAGCGAATCGAGCGCATGTGACAGAGCTAAACCTTGCTCGTGATCGACTTATAAACTTGGATAATTTTGGGCTTATCGAGGTAATGATCTATGTCCCCTATCAGAATTGGATATTACATATCAGAGTGATTTAGAATCGAGTATAAGATATATCGAAGGACGATTATAAAGGATTGAATCAGATTTACATCGATTGTATTTACAGACTTGTGTAGTATTATTGTGAAGAGAATTGCACCATCCGCTAAGACGCAACCCTCCCCGAGTTGCTGGCCCGTAATGCCCGAGCAGAGTGAGAGATTTACGTGGTCATGGGTGGAGGTGCCGAATTTTCAGAGAATAAGGAATCTTGTATTTAGAATATTCTACAAGTGATCTAGAAGTCGATAGATGTTTTACGGCCATTATAAAGTTAAAGTACACGAGTAGCGATTCTACTCAAGGGTGGTAAAGGCTAGCGCGTTATAGTATTTCGAGCGCTTTTGCTAATTGTCGATAATCGCCGCAGGTATGTGAACCTCTTTCATCTTTTCTAGCATGATATGTTTTGTAACTCATGTACGCAGACGCATACGTGTTAAGTGAATTTAGTTGTTTACAACATAAAGTGTTATAACGGCTTTATGAGAAGTTTGTTATAACAACTTTACGTGGGTAAAGGAATGGTCGGTGGTTTTAAAAGATAAATGACTCACGTGAATTAGTAATGACTTGGTTTGTGTTAAAAAGTCAGAAACCGCTTTTATGAGAAATGGGAAATCGGGGTTTTAAAAGGAATAATGATATATTGATTTTCGAATGAGAACGAGTATCGAACAAACCATCGCAGCTGCTAATAAAGGAAAATGTATTGACTAATTAATTATTATTAAAACCAGAGAAACCTCCATCCGCATGAAGCTAAGATAAGACAAAATGATATTACATTTTATAGATCATGGCTGCTTTAATAAGACTGTTATAAACAAAAATAACCTACTCACATATAAGGCATATGTTACTCAATTGTTTAAAAGAGATTACGTGGTTAAGTGATTAAGACTATGAACTATGAAATCTTTCTAAATAAGAGACTCGAGTATTTGAAATTTGGCAAACGTGAACTTTTGGAAAAGAACGCTGTTCTTGATTTTAAAAAGGAAAGCGTGTTGTTTTACTTAAAAGTGTTAGTCACTCTATTTTAATACTACGTATCGTTACCTTTGTAAAAGAAATAAGTCTTTTAAAAGTATTTAACGACGTAGTACTTGGGGATTAAAACCGACTTTGGCATAAAATGAAAGTACTCGAGTTAGGTGTAACTTACCTATGTTCGCATGCGATAGCCTCATTGCGCCAAGATTGTATTTTTATACCACCGCCTCTTCAAACCGAGGCTTCGCTGATTTGTTATGATCTTACTTCGACGCATCTGGCAGCGACGGAGGATTCCACGCGCGCCTCGTTGATAGCGTTATTCCACGGACTAGCTCTCCATGAGGTTTTACCGATTCGCCTTGGTATCCGTGGTCAAGCTGCACTTGCCCCGCCTCGTGGTGATTCGCCTCGTACTGGTAGTTAACCTTCGCACTTGCCCTGCTCGGCTTTAGTGGCGGTCTCGTGACACGCCTCGTACTGTAGTTAGCCTTCAGATTTGCCGGCCACCACGCGACACGCACTGGTAGTCGGCCAGTGATTTGCCCCGTCGCCTTCGGTGGTTTGGTTGTATAGTATCGTTAGTACGGCCTGTATCTAGTAGTTGGCTTTCAGATTTCCCTACCGATGACGCGCTTTGGTATCCGTAGTTAGCCTTCAGATTTGCCCCGCACGGCTTTATAACACGTGGGAGCCGTGTTCATGTACTCTTGGTGTTGTTCTATCATAGATCGCCGACAGTGGAAGCGAATTCCACGCACGATTGATGTCGCGGCGCGAGACCCATGGATATATTTTGAGTGATTACTTGGAGGCGCGAGTCCCGACTGACATGATCGCTATATGTCAGGTAATCGTAGTTTGGTTATCATACATGTCTCCCGCTTTATATCGACTATTATGATTTCATTACGATTTTCGCCACATACTGGGTACCGCCAGATCGACTTCTCGGGCCGCTCACGCCGCAGTAGGTACATCGATCAGGATCCTCGCCATAAGATCACAACAACAGATTGGAAGCCCCGCTTTCCGAGGCTTATCTTTTGCATGCTACTCCCGAGTCCAGTAGGTTCTGTACATTCAGGGTATGGCGGCCCGTCCCCATAGTTGTTGTTATAAAACTCTGTGAGGTCTGTAACATCACAGGCGTAGTTTGTAAAAAGATAATCGCTCGGGTTTTTATGATATATACAAAAAGCGACCATTGGGTTAGCCTCGTTCTTATCATATATCTTGTTTCATGTTTAAGTTTTTATTTTCCGCTGATTTTTCTCTCCGATGTTGTATTACTAGGTGCCCGGGTAGGCACTACCACGCCCGGATCGGTCGTGATAATAGCTTGTCGATCCTCATTCTTAGATCACTGCTCGCTTCTTGAAAGCCTCTTTCTCCGAGGCTTTGTCATTTGGCATAGCTTCCTCGAGGTTGTAGATTTATGTACATTCTGTGGTACGGCGGCCCGCCCCATCACGCTTGTTCTCAGAAAATTCTCAGAGTCTCAGAAATCATTCGTGGATTGGGTCAAAGAAAAAGAGGTAATCGCTGGGTTACGTATACTTTTGGAAAGTTTCCTTATCGCTAACTCGTTATTTATTTCTTTTTTTGAGTCAGATGATGTTCGCTACTATTCTCGACGTATACCGCAGGATGCGCCGTAGGGCACCAGCCGCGCCCGGTCGGGTCGTGACAAAAGTGGTATCGAGCGCTTAGTCCTCTGAAAGTGTCTACGCATCGCGTGTCTAGTAGTCTCGTTATCGGTATGTTGTGCACCACATCTATAACCGTGAGGTCGCAGGACATTTAGGATTGGTTTCATTCTTCTCACTCGACGCCGGCGACAGAGCCGCGGTTGTTAGTGGTCGCCTCTCCTAACGAAAGTTACGTTGATTGCAGCCTACGAGAAATGCAAAGCGACCAGAAGGATTACGGGATCGCGATCCAGTTGGTAATAATTGTAGATAGTTGGTATTATGACATACAACTATACTGAGTTACGATGCAGGGTCGCATACACGTTGCCTAGAATGATTTTAGATTACCAAGAATCGTAAGATTAAATAGATACCGTAAAGGTATGAAACAGCTTTAATGAATTCTCATCAAGGTTTTACGACTAATTTGAATTAGTTAGAGACGACGAGTCATTCAAAGCGGTAATGAACCCAAGAAGTCGCGAATAAAGCGACTTAATGGAAGACTATGTTAGTAGATTGCCACGTGGTATGCTTAAGAGAATGGTACTGATGAGATCCGTATGGAAGTAATTATGGTTGTTATGATTAAGACAACACAATCGCGGGTTAATGAAAAGTTATTTTACCCGCTACGGGATCGATAAGGTAGGCTTGGAGTACGGGAAACGCGAGCCTAAGAATATTGATAACCGCCGAGACCTTAGGTATATAAGGCCTTCTCGCATTAAGATTTAATTCGACTGGGTAAGAGTTACGCGACGGTGGTCGGGCCGAGGACTCATTACGGGTCGCCCATAGCTTGAAATGGAGCTGGGATCACAGGTAGTAGTCCGCCACGTGACAGGTCACGAGGTGCAAGGCCCAAGTCTAGTTAATCGCTTTACTGTTCGTGGACGCGCTCCACCGAACCGGTCGTAGTGACTAAATGGCCTTATATTGTTCGATTTAGTAACTCCAAAATCGAGGCCGTAATCGCATGAGGTTATGTACGATGCTAGAATAAGTTTGGGAGTACCAAGGAGTACGACCAAAGAAAGAGAGCAACCAAGTATAAAAGAACAGAGCCCGAATCCATAAGAACCTTTCGCGTAGCTACACCGCGAGTGTTCGGGTGGTAGCCGGGCGTATATAAGAATTGCCCTGATGATATTACGCCGCACTCAGCGCACTGGTAGAGCTGGATATGACGCACTTTGAGGTCATTAGGTATGGACACATTGGCTTCGTATGCCAACGGTGACTATAGAGAGAGATCGTTCGATTCCAGCTTTCACGCCTGCCATCGAGTGTAAAGGAAGGGAAGTGATTGTAACGAGTGAATTATCCTTCCTTCTTTGACATCATTAATCGAAAGGTCTATGTGACTTGATTTTGGTAAGTCCATGTGACTTGTTCATCAGTAAATTGATGTAGAAAGTATGAAATAATTGAATTTTAAAGAGTTTAGAGATGGAAATGAAAATGTACCGCCATTGAAAAGTTCATGTTAAGTGCCTCGAGGTACTTGGAGTTGGTTTAGTGTGGTAGTCAGGGCCACGACATTCCGAATGGTTTCAGGAAAAAGGCGCGAGGCAGGAATAAGATAAGTGTGAGTACTGCCGATGGGAAACAAAAGGCATCGTTGGTAGGTTTTGAAAATCTATACGATTATAAGGTGACGCTTGATGATTAAGATTTTGAAAAGGAGATAAGCTCTCTCCTCACGAAAAGGATAGTTTTACGACATGGGTTATGGTACCCATGTTGTTAGCGATGGATATGAGACCGTAAGGTCTTCTGGTCGCTACGCCATAGGTTACGCTTTAGATAACCGTGGGAAAAGTATTGTGTTGGGTAATTCACGACGGTCGTAAGAATATAGATGCCGTAATAAGCATGAATGGAAATGTATGATCGAGGATCAAGATAAGAAATATCGCAAGTCGGGGATTAAGTAATACTAGGACTGGAGGTGGAACACCGGACTATAAGCTCTAGGAGCTGGGGAGAATAATAGGATTACTACTTGACGAGGTCAAGGAAAATCTCCCCCCCCTAAAAGTGCGATTGGCAGGAAGTCTTAGCCATAAGACAAGCGAAAAAATTGAATCTAAATATAGTGACCAAGTTTGGTTGCAACAGATAAATGGAAGCGTAAATCCTAATCGTGATTATATCCCGTAATATTTCGGAAATATGAGAGCTTCCAATGTTGGAAGATGTCGACTACGACTACGCTTCTAACCCCTCCTCGTGCCCGAGGACTGAAGGTTAGGTTATTATTGTAACACTTGGGGTGTCTAGTAGGTCAGCCGACGCAACCCGATAAGTGGTAGAGCCTATGTTTCCGACTACATGGATAATGAAAGGAATTACGCTACTCAATTTAGAGTTGGCACGCTAAACATACCAAGATTCGAGGCATTACTTATATGGATTTCATGTGGATATTTGTGCATCACAAGAGCCTCCGGTATATCTTCAGATAGAGGCAGCTGAATTTGCGGTAGAGACGGTGGTTAGAGTTACTCAAGGATTGTGATGTTGATATCCTATACCACCCGAGGAAAAACCGATATGGTTACAGGTGCTCTTAGTCGAGATCTACGGGTAGTCCGTCTGATGGACAACCAGATAATCGTGGCACGGCCCGCGAGGTTCATCACCAGCGAGCCTGGGGTTCTACCGGTTGATTCCGATAATCGTGGAATTGAGATACGGCTCTCCGAGAGGATAAGAGCTCGCTGGCGTAGCACCGACGGGTGCCGCGATACGAGGATAAATCAGGTGCGCCGCGCCGCAGGATCACAAGATGTTTTGGAAGGCACACAGGCTCGTACTCTATTCATCCGGTTGGCTAAGATGATCGCGATCTCGTGTATGTATTGGTAAGATGTCCTGAAGAGGGACGTAGCCGAGTTTGTTACTCGTGTCGAACCGCCGAAGTCAAGGTTGAGCACTGTAGTTCGACGGGCTATTACGCATTTATCGAGATCTCGACTTAGAAATGGGAGGTGATTAATATGGATTTTGTTACAGGGTTGCATCGTACTCATAGGGAGTGCGACTCCCTGAGGGTCATAGTAAACAGGTTGGCGAAATCAGCCCATGTTCTTTCGGTCAGGGCCACTTACTCGGCTAAGGATTATGCTAGATTATATAGCAGGGAGATTGTGAGACTGCATGGGGTTCCTACATTTATGATGTCAGACGGATGAGTTCGGCTTTACTGATAACTTCGGAGGTTTTCTAGAAGGGATTAGGACACAGTGAGTCCTGTGTTGCATTTCACCTCGCATCGACGGACAGCAGAGCAGTGTACTATCCAGACACTTGAGGATAGGTTGCGGGCCTGTGTTCTTGATTTCAGAGATAGCTGGGAGGGTTATTCGCCTCTTGTTGAGTTACGTACGATAACATATACCCTTCCAGTATTCAGATGGCCCTGTATGAGGCTTTGTATGAAAGGAGGTGTAGATCGTCGATTGGTTGGTTCGACATAGGCGAGGTTCAGTTAATTGGCCTGCACTTGATTCTGGCCGTGGATAAGGCGAAGCTTATTCAGAAAAGATTATTAGCAAGCTCAGAGTCGATAGAAGCGTTATGCAGATAACCGACGTCGACACTTGTAGTTCAGGTTGACGTTTTAGTATAAGTGTTGTTATGTGGCCATGTATGACAAGTGTGATTATGTCATGTAGTCACGGACTATGCCAGTATCCGTTTAGATGGAACCTCGAAGGAACATTCGGGGATGAATTTTTCTAAGGAATGGGGAATGTTACACCCCGTAATTTCAGGACATATATATATAAGAATGTACGTAAGGAATCGTGATGTTAAAATTTGAACGGCGAAAGAATTGTTTTTCCGAAGAAAATCTTCCAACATCGGAGAGGATAACGATTGTTATTTAAGACTTTTAAGAGTTTATTGAATTTTATTTTCGAGTTGATACGCCATACCGAGAGATTTTACGCTTTTGTGGGCCCACGAGGTTTCCGATATTTTGACCAATTATGGAAATGTCGTAAAACCATACATTATGGATTTAACGGGAGGGTGACACATGACCCCACTTATCGAGCTTGGACGAATTGGACAAGACCCAAATTGTCAAGTCTTGAAATGCCAAGGCTTGACATTGTTGACCAAGTCAATAAGCCCACTTGAGTCTTGATATTTAAAGTTCATTCATCCTATCCCCACAAGTGTCTTGATATCAACCCTCCATTCAATTATATAGTCATCCATGTTGCAAGACAAGTCTCAAACACTTAGAAAAAAAAACTAGAGAACTTGAGAGTGAGATAGGAGCTCTCGGGTTTGCCATGGAAGAACAAGAAAAAAATTTCGTTTGTGGTTCAATAATCCCAATACTTTAAACCAAGGTTCCTAAGGGTATTAAAAGGATATCTCAATAGAAAAATCCCGAAAAGACTACATTTTCACGTTAGTCGCAAGATGAAACCTAAGGTGTTCTTCAACTTTGAAGTTGGAAATTGAAGAGAAGTTGGTCATGAGCTTCTAAGGAGTGGTTGGAGCGGATTGGAACGTAAGAAGAAGAGCTAAAAGTTGCTAAGGATCAACTTTTACGCTTGGACATTATTAGGGCTTATTGAGGTAAAATCTTCGTCTTCTTAATGTGATTAAAGATTCCATGTTATGATAAGTTAGGAATGATCATGTGATACATATTATGAAGTTTGAAAATATTTGGATCATGTCGACATGTTGAAAACCGAAATTGGACATGTTAGCCATTAAGTTTGTAATTCAATTTAATTGTTAGATACAATCGTCGCATGTTAAGGAAGAAATGATTTATAGTTGTTGTAATTGTTATTATATATATAACATGTTGGAATAACAACTTGTATTAAAAAGGAATTGAACGGAAATTGACATTGTTGTTGATATTGATGGTAGCCGAACGGCTTAAGTTGTTGGACGCTTTATATTAATCGTGCGTAATTTTACTTAAGTTGTTGGACGCTTTATATTAATTGTGGGCAGAATTTTACAATCGTAGCGGTAATCCCCTTTGAATTTCTGAATTGTTGAGCCTTAAATGTGGCATTCGGTTATTGATTTCCGGGCCTTGAAAAAGGTGGAAAAGTACGTAGAACCAAAGGAAGTGCTGCCCGATTTTCCGTAGAATTAAGAGTCCTTATACTTAAGAATATTCTATGTTGAAAGCTAGTAGTTGATGAACGTATTATGGTCATTATAGGTTGACATTCTACGCGCGCTTGCAACTTGGCGCTGGATCGAGGAGTATATGATGTGGAACTTTTCTTATCTCTTGAGCATGAGTAACTATAAATGTATAGTACGGCAGACGTACGAGATTTAAATGAATTTAGTTTCATTTGATATCCTTGACTTGTTTAAGAATGTCCAAGTTAGTTGAGTTAGAGAATTAACTCACTTGTTTTAAAGGTTAAAGATGTCTTAACTTGTTTTGAAAAGTTACTTAGTGTCAAAGCCTTGAAATGAATTTCTAAAGGTGTAGTAACTTGTTTTGAAAAGTAGATGCATTGATACTACGTGTTAGTATCTTGGGGTTTTTATATAAAGAGGGTTCTTTTTAAAGGAAACTAAGACGAGTACTTGTGTTAAATTCGGATTTCTAATAACACGTTAGCGCCTTAAGTTAATTAAAATGAGAGTGCATGATAATTAAGGTTAATAAGAAGTTAGGAGATGTCTTAACTTGCTTATGATAATTATGATAAGCCGGTGGTGCTTATTGTTACACCCCAGAATTCCAGGATATGTTTATAAGAACGTACGTAAGAACTCAAAAATGTTAAGATTTGAGACGAGTAAAAATTTATCGGAATTATGGAATTGCTCTGAAAAACGAAATATCGCGATGAGCGGGTGGCTTACACGTGTCACCCCCCTTAGTGATCTTGGACGAAATTGTCATGGATGGAATGGTCATTTGACCAATATTAGGATGGCCAAGTCTTGCAAAGACTTTAGCTTGATATTGTTGACTTAGTCAAGGCCACTTGGCTTGACCTTTAATGAATTGCATCTAAGCCAACCATTTGTGTAGATCTTGACCCTCCATAGTATTATATATGTGTACAAGTAGCAATACAAGGCTCTTAACACTTAGCTAAATTTTCAAAGAAAACCTTGAAGAACACTATGAAGGCTCTCTTTGAGAGGATTTTTCAAGAAGAAAATTTTCGTTTGTTGTCCAATAAGCACCACACTTTAAACCAAGATTCCTAAGAGTATTGTAAGGTTATCTCAATAGAAAGATTCCAGAAAAGTGGCGTTTTTGTATTAGTCGTAAGGCGAAAACCTAAGGAGTTCTTCAACTTTGAAGTTGGAACTTGAAGAGGAGTTCTTCATAAGCTTCTAAGGGTGGCTTGGAGTGGATTGGAACGTCGAAAAGAGGAGCAAAGGTTTCTAAGGATCGACTTATAATCTTGGATCATATTTGGGCTAAATGAGGTATAATCTTCGTCTTACTTTTGTAATTGAAGATTCTCCACGACCAACCAGGTTCGTGGATCGTGCCTTGCACCCTAGTGATACAACATCATAAAAAACCAGCGGAAATAAAAACATAAACATATAAAACAGTGAAATAAGAAATCAGGCTAACCCAACGGTTACCTTTTTGTACATAAATTAAAACTTGAACAGCTATATCCCTTACAAACTCGCCCACAACAAAGCATGCACTTAAGAATTTTGAAACCATAATGACGGACAGGCCCCGCCATGCCCCCGAATATACAAAAGCCTACTACTTGTGGAACCGCACTCACGTGACAAGCTTCCGAGATATGGAGATTTCCGAGAACCGAACATCGATCCTAAGAGAGCTGGTCGCAAGTTATGTACTTCAACTCGCAGATGAACGCAGCCCCGGGCGAGGTCAAGACAACAGTACCAAGTATGTGAAATCAGAAATATCAGAAATGAAATCATAATAGTCTATATAAAGCAGAGACATGTATGATAACCAAACTACAAGACACAACATATAAGCGCCATGTCAAGTCAGACTCATGCCCGTGAAATCATCACTCAAATACAACCCGAATTTAACTCAAGACAACGGCCGCATGCCCAAGATCTCACTCAGATAAGCACGACCATGGAACCATCCTAGCTGGCCCATACCCGCGGACCATCCAACGTGTCAAGATGCCCCAAAGGAAATAACAAGATGATACTCATCGGGAAGCATACCCGGCTACCCAACGGTCAAGATGTCCAAACAACTAACCGCATAACACTTAATGGAAGCATACCCGGGCTACCCAACGTGTCAAGACGTCCAAGAGGATCGATACAGTTGGAAGCATACCCGGCTACCTAACGCCACAAGATGTCCATCAATCAACCAGATAGCCGCCCTCCATCGAGAGACTTGTGAGCACACAACCAAATACTTGCACAACAAAGGCTACCACAACAAGCATAGGCTAGTACACACAACTCAAGGTACTATAAATACTTCTTAACACAACGTCAAGTATACCATTTAAAACCCAAGTACTTAACCCCTTTAGGATCAAGGTACTCCTACCTTTTATAAACAAGTCACTTATGTTTTTCCATCACAAGGAGTTCAATATTTTAAAGATAGTTACTTCCCTTTTTCCAAAATCAAGTTACCATTCTAAATCCAATAATGAGTCCATTTCTTTATTTTCCATAAAGTCGTTATAACTAACTTCCCATAAAGCTATTACAACACTTTATGATTAATAAAACAAGTCAAGACAAAATCATGCCTTTCTTTTAAACCAAAATACTTCAAATTCTTAAGTCTCTTTTCTTTTAGAAAACGAGTTCCTTACTTTGAAACTTTTAGGAAAATCAGAACTTGATTTCAATAATTTCATTAGAGCAACATGATCTAGGAAATGTAATGCCATTTTGTCTTATCTTAGCTTCTATGCAGATGGAGGTTTCTACTGGTTTTAATATGATTAATTGTCATTACTTCTTTCCTTTATCGACGCTGCATTGGCTTGTTCGATCCTTATTCCCATTTCCGAAATTTGTAACGTTATTCTTAAAAAAAAACCAAGTATTCATTTCTCACGAATTAGGTTTTATACTTTTCAACACCATTTAGGTCACTTACAAGTCACGTCTCTTAGCTTTTGAAATCAACAAACCATTCTTTTAGCTACATAAAGTGATTATAACAAACTTCCCATAAAGCCGTTATAACACTTTATGTTTTAAACCAACCAATTACCACTATAAACATTTATGAGACCAATAGGGCTCATTCTTTAACCACCGAAAATTCAAGCATTATGGATAAGACTTTACTACTATTTCCACACAACGAAGCCCTTAACACTTCATATCAAGTCAAGACACAAAAGTGGAAATCAAATTCCTTTAACACACGCAAGGCTACCGCACTATATATTTTACAAATAGTCACGCCAAGAGGATAGAAGAATCACATACCGCGACGATTATCGACTGCTAGCAATATGCTCCACAAGACTATCGCCTTAAGTAGAATATGCTACCGTAGTACCTCAATCCTATAAGGGTCATAAACGCCTATCAAACTCTCTAGCTTCAACGAGAATAACTAAGTGCAAGGTCCCTACATTCTATGGAAGAATTTGGACAGAACTTCCTTTGTTTCTACTAACCTGCCACCTTTTTCAAGGTCGAATTCGATAACCAAACTCCCCACAATAATACAAAATAGATCAATCCTAAACTCCTTTCAATTCTTTCCAATCCAAATTCTTAGGTCTAACATGATATCTAGCCCTAGACATCTTCAACACTACAATCTCCCTTAACAACATGCGACGACCCAATTAGAAATCCAATTGAAGTTACAATCTTAAGGCTAACATGCCCCTTTCTGCTTCAACAAGACAACAAGACCCAAATCTATTCAAATAAAATTTCAAAGCTCAACTCTATACTATTACAATATAACAGCCTTAGGCTCAATTCTAAACCACTAAAATATAACAGCCTCAGGCTCACATCTATACTACTAAAATAGTATAACTCATAACCAAGAGAAAGGGAAATTTTACCTTAAGGAATAGCCCACAAAAGCCCATTTTTCTTCCACCTCTTTCCGTCAAAATCGCCCACCAGTGCTTCCCACAAGTTTACCCACACTTTTCCTTCTCGCGCCTCCAACAGCTTCTCTAAGCTAGGTTTTCTTCAAAAATTAGAGAGAAGGGAGAGGGTTTTCCATGGAAGGGTTTTGAAATGAAATGGCCAAGTCTTCCAAGACTTGGCCCTAAAATAGGCCCTAATCTGTCAAAAGGACGGGAGGGACACTTGTCACCCTCCCATAGGTTTTTAACAAAATATCTCCCGATTTCACCTTTATCGCTAAAATCCCGCTACGCCGCGCGCCGCCACCAGCGCGGCCACTTCTCAGAAAATGTTCCAGCATTCCGCGCATGCCCTCAGATTCCGGCCGCGCTGCACTTCAACCGAAAATCGCTGCTCGATCGCGCACCAAACTTGAAACTTCCATAACTTTTGACTGTGTCCTATCGACGAACGGTTTGTCAGGTTGGGATCTAGGTTTAACGAACTACATATTAGGCTTTTAAACACCTCTAAACTCTTAACAACTGGGGTACAACACTCCGAGGTAGACTCAAAACTGCCTAACACATGCTTGTCAACTTATCTTATCTTCTCGAATTTACTGGTGTAACATTCTCCTCTTAGAAACATTCGTCCCGAATGTTCCTTCTAAGTCTCCAAAACGCAGTGTCAGATAGTCTTCACTACTCCACTCACACAAGAATCGCTATGCCACTCACGGACTTATCACCCAAAAAATACTCCCACATACTATGTACTCCGACAAGGATCATCAGAAAATCTTTTACTCTAGCCTACTTACCTCTAAGGTCTCGATTGTTATAACTTCTAAGGTTCAAAAATTTTCTCATCCCTGCACTTACCCTTTTCACTAATCAGCTTCTAAATCACATTTTTACACGGTTATCCAAACATAGCACTTAACACATTACCATAACAACAATGCATACTAGTCTCTGAGGGTTAAGAATATACCAGAATTATTACTTCATCGCCCTCGTATGCCGCTTCTACTCATGTTCCTTCCTCGCACGGCGCACAAAAGGAGGAGATGAATCACCACTAATCCCGGCGTCGAGTCTCTACATCCGCGCTTATCTCTCGTTGACAATTCCTCGCAAACGGCCCCGCTGGCCGCATACAAAACAAACCCCATTCCAAAGACGACACTCCCACCACGGAGCCTACCACAACGGCCACAACGAGGTAGGGTGGTCCCATCCGACTAACGCCCTCGCTTCCCCAAAACTCAAACTCGGGAGCCCCGACCGCCCCGACTTCGAACGCCCCAAGATCGCGATGGAGCACTCAGCATCGGGCCGAGGTAAATAACCAGCTCGCCGCCGAGGTTGCCGCTCGGCGTCACCAGGACTCTACCGCCCCGCCTCTTCGCCGATCTTTGTTATTCCGCCGACTCACGTTCTCGCCGCCGCGCAGACAGCGACGCGGCAATGTCCATGCCTACCAAGAGCTATCGCGCATCCTCCGCTAAATAATCGCCAAGTCCGTGACATAACTGCACTCTATCCTCCATATTTGCCACCACAATGGGACATACCGCCAATGAGTCAAACTCTACATTGTACTCCGAATCGGCGCCTCTTTGTCTTAGCATCAAAAATCTGTCCCGCGCCCTCCTCATCCGCGAGGCAAGAAATGGCGCGAACGCTCGAGAACTCACCCCAACCACCGGAGGTGCATGTTCCCCGACAGCTCCCACGACCAAACCAATGATCGCAGATCACGCAACCGACGTGAACCCAAAACCACCGACTCCTCCAAGCTCGATCACTCTACGATCCGTCAGAATCGCTTGATGAACTCCCCGCGATCATCCTCGTGCCTCACCAGAACTCGTGGGCTACAACTCGTAAAAATCCCGTAGCCTCAAACTATCCGACCGTGAACCATGGGTACCATCGAACCGAACTGCCAGATCCGGCCTATCCTCGCGTTCGCCACGATCCCGCCAATAATCGCCATCTCTCAGAATTCCATCTCCTCTCGCCTGTGCCGCGAATCGAGGCTCGTGTGTCGAGTCTCAGAGAGACCGCCGTTGTTCTACTCGCAGCCTCCTCTCGCCGCTTGCCCTTCTTCGCTCGTTGCTCATGCGAGGCATCACCGTATACAAAGAACACGCCGAGGAGTCCAACTTATAACACCGCTCTAAGGCACGATCTCAGTGAGAAGAATGAAACCAATCCTAAATATCCTATAGCCTCTCGACATAGGATGATGCACAACACACCGATAATCAAGACTTCATCGATACGGCTCAGACACTCTCCGAGGATTAATCGCTTCGATACTACTTTTGTCACGACCAACTGCCCGTGATCGGATCGTGCCTTACCTCGCACCCTAGTCATACAACATCGAGAAAACCAAATGAAATAAAACTTAAACATATAAAACAGTTGAAATAAGAAAGCAAAGCTAACCCAACTTACCTTTTTGTACATAAATTAAAACTTGAATAGCTATATCCCTTACAAACCCGCCACAACAAAGCATGCACTTAAGAATTTTGAAACCATAATGACGGACAGGCCCGCCATGCCCCCGAATATACAAAAGCCTACTACTGTGGAACTGTATCACAAGACAAGCTTCCGAGATACGGAGCTTTCCGAGAACCGAACAACGATCCTAAGAGAAATGGTCGCAGTTACGTACTCTCAACTCATGCAGATGAACGCAAATTTCAAGGAGGTCAAGATAACAGTACTAAGTATGTGAATCAGAAATATCAGAAATGAAATCATAATAGTCTATATAAAGCAGTGAGACATGTATGATAACCAAACTACAAGACACAACATATAAGGCCATGTCAAGTCGTGGACTCATGCCCGTGAAATCATCACTCAAATACAACCCGAATTTAACCCGACAACGGCCGCGATGCCCCAAGATCTCACTCCTGTGATAAGCACGGCCATGGAACCATCCTAGTGGGCCCATACCCGTGACCATCCAACGTGGTCAAGATGCCCCAAAGGAAATAACAAGATGATACTCATCGGAAGATACCCGGCTACCCAACGTGTCAAGATGTCCAAACAACTAACCGATAACACTTAACGGAAGCATACCCGGCTACCCAACGTGTCAAGATGTCCAAGAGGATCGACATAATGGAAGCATACCCGGCTACCCAACGCGCCAAGATGTCCATCAATCAACCAGATAGCCGCTTCTCCATCGAGACTCCTGAGCACACAACCAAACACTTGCACAACAAAGGCTACCACAACAAGCATAGGCTAGTACACACAACTCAAGGTACTATAAATACTTCTTAACACAACGTCAAGTATACCATTTAAAAACCCAAGTACTTAACCCCTTTAGGATCAAGGTACTCCTACCTTTTATAAACAAGTCACTTATGTTTTTCCATCACAAGGAGTTCAATATTTGAAAGCGAGTTACTTCTGTCACGACCCGAACCCGGGCCCGTGACTGGTGCCTTACCCCGGGCACCCAAGTAGACATACATCAGAGTAATCAGCGGAACATAAAGACAATACATGAAACCAGTGAAATAAGACAGTGAAATAAGAAGATAGGCTAACCAAAAACGGTTACTTCAAAGATATGTATAAATAGCAACTTTTTCAACATGAATGCTTTAATCCTTTTACAAACCCCGCCACAACAAGATTTCATGCACTTCTAAGAATGATACGACAATAATGGCGGACAGGCCCCGCCAAACCCCGAATGTAAACACTTACGACTTGCAGGACTATACCACCGATAAGCCTCCGAGAAACGAGCTTCCCAAACGCCAAATCGTGACTCGAGAGCTAGGATCAACGATCGGTGTACCTCAACTCGCGCAGATGAACGCACTTCGGGCGAGGTCAAGATAACAAAAATTTGAGTATGTGAAATCAAAATACATATCAGAAATGAAATCATAGCATATATAAAGCAGAGACATGATGATAACCAAACTACGCCATACAACAAAGCAGCCATGTCAAGTCGTGACTCACGCCTCAAGTCATCACTCAAGTATAACAACGGGTCTCGTGCCCACAACATCAATCATGCGCCGTGGATACCTTTCCTCACCGCAGCCTACGATATAAAAGCACCAAGGAACACACTCAACACCGTGTCCCACTGTGTCATAATAAAATGCAGACGGTAAGTACGAAGGCATAGCCGACTACTAAAACCTACTGCATCAACAAGGTCGCGAATCAGATCATAAGATCTGCTTCAGACCGCCACATGATCAAAGCCGCCACTTGCCCGCAGATCAATGTACGCTGCCTAACCTCGAACTCCCGCAGCCCGCATAGGCCAATCTCATCGCCCGCATGAGGCATTCCCGCATCGAGGGTAGCTACTTCCCAAGATCGCCCCGACTTCGCAGTCCGCACGCCACAAGGACCGCGATGCCCATAAAGGACGACACTAACCCGAACTCTCAGAGCTCAAGATAGGCCCTCGACTCGCATGAGGTATTCTCGAATCATGTGTCCATCGACTACTCGAAGTCTACCCCGCAGACGGAGGCGCCTTTAACCCCTAATCATCTCAAGAGACGAACGCCACAATACTATCATAACGATCGATAGTTAATAAGCACAATCAAGCGGAACCCTTCACACAAACATCACAAGATACTAACACACGTGAAGATCCCAACACGCTTACTTATCAACGCAATCAAGAAAGTATTACAAGGCTATCACAAACCAATACAATCAAGTTGTTCACACAAGGTACCTTCTACTATATGATTAACAAAATCGGTTTTTATCCCCAAAGTACTTCATACATCAATTCTTTAAAAGATATCGCATTTCACAATGTCACACAATACCCGTAGTATAAAATAGAGTGACTATCCTTTTAAAGTAAATCAATTACTTCTCTTGTAAAATCAAGTAGCAACATTCTTTCCAATGATCAAGTTTGCCTAATTTCCAATGTTCAAGTTTCTCATTTTAGAAAGTTTTCGTAGTTCATAGTCTTATTCATTTGAGAATATAATTCTCCTTAAAACTATCCGAGAAACATAAGTCTTATATGCGAGTAGATATTCTTGTTATAACAATCTTATTACAAAGAACATGATCTAGGAAATATCATTTTGTCTCATCTTAGCTTCTACGCAGATGGAAGTTTCTACCGGTTTTAATAATACTTAATTAGTCAAAACATTCCCTTTATTAACGCCGCAGTTGGTTTGTCGATACACATTCTCGATTTCAAATCAAGAAACATTCTTAAGCCGTTATACCTAACTTCCCATAAAGCTAGTATAACTCTTAAGTTTTTCAAAACCAAGTATTACTTCTTCTTTCAAAATGATTCAAAATCTTTCAAATACTTCAAGTTCTTTATTAACACATAACAAGCCGCTTATAGTTCAAATCGCTACCTTTAAAACCACATGTATTTTCTAACCCACATAAAGTCGTTATAACCAACTTCCCATAAAGCCGTTATAACACTTTATGTTTACACCAATCAAATACATTTAGCACACGACGCTCACCGCACTACATAGTTCACACATATCATGCTAGAAGAGATAGGAAGAGGTTCACATACCGCGACGAGTATCGACTAATAGCAAAACGCCCAAGTACTTCCACCGCTACTCCTTAAGCCACGCATCGCACCACACGTAGTACTTCAACCTATAAGGCCACAAGCGCGCTTATTAACATTAGGTCTCTTCGCAGAACATTCTACGTAAAATTGGCAAAGACTCTCCCCGCAACAAACAGAAATCTCCTCTCTAACGAGGCCGCCACTAAGCCAACCAGTGGGTTATATATCTAACCCAAACGGTACAATTCTACTCCACTGCAGACTACTACACAAGTCTACTCAGAATACAACCCTATGTAATTACAACAAGATTTTCTTTAAATTCAGCTTAAGTCGCAAGACATTGCCGTAAGTATTATTCAGCTTAAGTCAAAAGACATTGCCAATAACTACGCTCGTTCTATATATAGTATACTTCAACTATATATTCAACAATTATGTAATTTCCAATTACAATAGAGGACAAGATAATTACCTCGATAAGCCCATAATTATCCTAGCTTAAAGTCGATCCCGGCAATCGCTTAGCTCCAACTCCGAGCGCCCAACCCGCTTCTAAACCACCCTAGAAGTTCTAACTAACTTCTACACAATACCCCAACTGACTATGGAGATTTCCTAGTGGTTTCGGTTTTGTGACCGACGGAAGTATAATAGTATTTCGGCTTTTTGTACAAGTATAACCTTAGAATACTACAAGGTATAAAGCTAAGGTAATTGGGCATTATAACAATACTTTTGAGAGTATTCTACCAAAAGAGGGGTATTATACTAAAGCAACTAGGCAGTGGGTACCCCACTACCACACAACTAGAGTGGTGTACCCTCGCCAAGGCCTCTAGGAGAGGAGGGTTGGCCGAACTCAACACAAAGGGAGGGAGAAGGAGAGCTTTCAAGACTTAGGCAAATTTGGATGAATAAGTTCATCAAAGGGTGGGTATTTATAGGCCAAGTGAAAGCCAACCAACGGCCAAGATCAATCCATGTGTTAGGCAAGTCGTAGGCTAGGATTTACCAAACACAAATATCCTACCTACCCTTGACTTTGTCAAGGCAACAAAACGTGCCTTTCATCCATTTCATCCAAATGGACGATCAAGTCCACTCAATGAGAGGTGCTGCCGGCGCCTCTTGTTGGTCCAACACGCTTCGCCTCTAAAAATCCGTGAAAATTAGAAAGGACATACCTAAATTCCCTACGAAAGTCGTGGAAAACGCTTTCACTAAAAACGACTTCTAACCGTGTTGTGCATAAAATTAAATCGCCAAGCCTATATTAAAAGTTTCAAATTTTCACGCACGCCCCACGCATATACTTTGGAAATACGGTATAACATTCTCCTTCCTTAGAAACATTCGTCCCGAATGTTCCTTCTAAGTCTCAAAACAAATACGCGCCAAGATAGTCTTCACTACTATACTTACGAGAACAACTTGCCACACATGGCCACGTAAACAACTAGCGCAAAAAGCTTACATCCAAGTCCACGAGGAAACACTCTAACATCACCACAAACACTTCTCACCGGGTCTAAAATATACTTCCTTCGTGACCTTCTCTTTACAAAAGAAATGATCACATCAACGCCGCCATACAAGCTCACTTCTCTCCTTACTCGTCAGATACCACTTTGTCACTTTGTCGCGAGCCTTGCCCGACGACCTAACAAATGGTACCGGCCGCATGATCCCGAGGATGTCGACACTCGAACTCTCACCACATTCGACACGACTTCGCCTAAAACTCGGCTACTATCTCTAACGTGGTCATCATTAAGTGGGAACACTGATGGATTCCGATACTTTTCCGATCATAACAATACGAAGACCGGACGCATACCTCTCCTAAGTCTGACGGCAAAGCTAACATATAGGCAACCCGCCTATTCTTCACATGAACTCGTGCGGCCCAAAGTAACTCGCTAAGTTCCTCTCAGATTCCAAACTCGTCACACCCAACCCGGTGGTACCTTCAAGAAGACCGACCGCCAACTCGAACTCTAAGCCGCCGCCGATTATCCGCACAATTCCTCCGAGCCGCCGTAACTTCTTCTAGACAAGCCAGACTATCCACATACCGGAACAAGCTCAACCAACTAATCGAACCTTGCCAACATCGAACCAATCGACCGGCAATTTACACTTCCGCCTACAAGGCTTCACAAAGCGATATCCAACACCGAAATGGTAGCTCAAACACTACCTCCACAGTGAGACAACAATCCCACAACTATCCTCAAATCCAAACACCGCCCGAGGGCGACGCGATTCGAGACTCACTCGAAGTTCTTAACCCCGCTCGTAAACTTTTAGAAGACGAAAAATAGCCACAACCTGGGCTTCACTGTCTGACATAAGGTGAAGGTAGGCACCCCGTGCAGCCTTACAACCTTTCTGATAAAATAATACTGCCGAGTAAACGATCTTTGCTAGAAGACAAGACGGCTGACCTCCTCGGTCCGACCATCGGGTCGAACGATCCACGAAGTTCAGACGGTTAACTAAACTCGCCTAACACCTCGTGATTCCTACCACGCGCGGACCACCACAACCGACCACCACCAAACATGCCGCTGGTTGACCCGCAACGGACTCAACCCGACCCGCAACGCCGCATCATACTAGCTCCCAACCGAACAATCTCACTAATCACGCTACTTAAAACCCAGCGGCCTTCTTAGCTCAACTACCCTCTTTCATTCCACACTACTGTGGACCTGTCCCAACATAACTCACGCACTATGCACCGAGCAAGTGGTCAAACATAACACTACACCTTTTTCTCGAGACGGCCTCACCTCTGTCTCTACGTATAAAGCTCTAAGGCTCACACCTTATCTATCCCCAAAATCTTACTTGCTAAACAACCATGATCTCTAAACACAACTAACACACCGCCATAGGAACATAGCACCTAAGGTATACTCACCTTATCACACATATCGATCTCTGCAGGTTAAAGATATATCTATACTCCACCGCTTCACTCCCTTAGTCGCTCTAATCAAACCCGCCTCGTAGGCGATAGCTAGGAAGATGACGAACTACCCACCGATCCTCAAGGCTAAGTCCTCCTACAAGCGACACTTATCGACATCGACTCGACGGTCGTAGTACAACAAGTACCAACTAAAAGACGACATTCCCGGACGACGCTCACATATCGGAACCTAAGCCCCGAGTTCTCGACTAACTCCCGCATACTCCGAACGCCCCGAACCCCGCGAAGACCACTCAGACCGCGAGGTGCATATCAATTGGCCGCGAGGCGACTCGCCAAAGTTACTAAAGCGACTCACGCTCGCCCTCTTCGTTGTCCTTCAACCCGCCAATCTCTATGTTTTCTGGCCACGCGATAAGCCCGCATACGTGCCATGCTCAAGCCCAATCAAGAATTACTCGCACAACCTCTTTAGATAGTCCTCAAGATTCGCAGACATCGGTATACTCCGGTAGCCAAATCTATAGCTAGTAACAGTGGTCGCTTTGCAATCTAAATTCTGCTCTGGCCGTGGAATCAAGGTTCAAATATCATGGCCGCAGCTGGAATCGCCGCTGTTAAACTCTGGGCTAGCTGATGTCGCAGTAATCCCCGAACGAAGCACTACCCTAGGTAATGATTGCTCGCCTCGCCACCCTCAACTCTACCAGCCTCCTCGCCGCTTTGCCTCCCGGGCCCGGTTGCTCACGCGAGGCATAACGGTAAGGGAAAGAATTTCGCCGAGGGTCCAACTTACAACATGCCTCTAAGGCACGATCTCAGAGTGAGAAGAATAGAAACCACTCCTAAATATCCTATAGCCTCTCGATATCGCGTGGTGCACAACACACCGATAATCAAGACTCTATCGATACGGCTCAGACACCTTCCGAGGATTAATCGCTCGATACCACTTTTGTCACGCACCAACCTGCCCGTGATCGTGCCTTACCCCGCACCCAAGTAGACATACATCGAGTAATCACGAACATAAAGACAATACATGAAACCAAAGGAAATAAGACAGTTGAAATAAGAAGATAGGCTAACCAAAAACTGCTACCTTCAAGATATGTATAAATAGCAACTTTTTCAACATGAACAGCTTTAATCCTTTTTACAAACTCCCGCCACAACAAGACATGCACTTCTAAGAATGATACGACAATAATGGCGGACAGGTTCCCGCCAAACCCCGAATGTAAACACTTACGACGCATTAGTGGACTATACCACCGATAAGCCTCCGAGAAACGGAGCTTCCCAAACGCCAAATCGTGACCGAGAGCTAGGATCAACGATCGTGTACTCAACTCGCAGATGAACGCACTTCGGCGAGGTCAAGATAACAAAAATTTAGTATGTGAAATCAAAATACATATCAGAAATGAAATCATAGCACTCATATAAAGCAGAGACACGATGATAACCAAACTACGCTTACAACAAAGCGCCATGTCAAGTCGTGACTCACGCCTCAAGTCATCACTCAAGTATAACAACGGGTCTCGTGCCCACAACATCAATCATGCCCGTGATACCTTCCTCACCGCCAGCCTACGATATAAAAGCACCAAGGAACACACCAACACCGTGTCCCACCTGTCATAATAAAATCAGACGGTAAGTACGAAGGCATAGCCGACTACTAAAACCTACGGTACCAACAAGGTCACGAATCAGATTATAAGATCCGTCAGACCATTACATGATCAAAGCCGCCACTTGCCCGCAGATCAATGTACGCTGCCTAACCTCGAACTCCCGCAGCCCGCATAGGCCAATCTCATCGCCCGCATGAGGCATTCTCGCATCGAGTGGTAGCTACTCCCAAGATCGCCCCGACTTCGCAGCCGCACGGCCACAAGGACCGCATGCCCATAAAGGACGACACTAACTCGAACTCTCGTAGTTCCGATAGCCCCCGACCGCATGAGGTATTCTCGAATCATAGGTCCATCGACCCGCCGAAGTCTACCCCAGACGGAGGGCGCCTTAACTCCTAATCATCTCAAGAGATGAATGCCACAATACTATCATAACGATCGATAGTTAATAAGCACAATCAAGCGGAACCCCTTCACACAAACATCACAAGATACTAACACACGAAGATCCCAACACGCTTACTTATCAACGCAATCAAGAAAGTATTACAAGGCTATCACAAACCAATACAATCAAGTTGTTCACACAAGGTACCTTCTACTATATGATTAACAAAATCGGGTTTTTATCCCCAAAGTACTTCATACATCAATTCTTTAAAAGATACGCATTTCACAATGTCACACAATACCCGTAGTATAAAATAGAGTGACTATCCTTTTAAAGTAAATCAATTACTTCTCTTTGTAAAATCAAGTAGCAACATTCTTTCCAATGATCAAGTTTGCCTAATTTCCAATGTTCAAGTTTCTCATTTTAGAAAGTTTTCGTAGTTCATAGTCTTATTCATTTGAGAATATAATTCTCCTTAAAACTATCCGAGAAACATAAGTCTTATATGAGTAGGATATTCTTGCTTATAACAATCTTATTACAAAGAATGCCATGATCTAGGAAATATCATTTTGTCTCATCTTAGCTTCTATGCAGATGGAAGTTTCTACCGGTTTTAATAATACTTAATTAGTCAAAACATTCCCTTTATTAACGCCGCAAAGGGTTTGTCGATACACATTCTCGATTTCCAAATCAAGAAACATTCTTAAGCCGTTATACCTAACTTCCCATAAAGCTAGTATAACTCTTAAGTTTTTCAAAACCAAGTATTACTTCTTCTTTCAAAATGATTCAAAATCTTTGAAATACTTCAAGTTCTTTATTAACACATAACAAGCCGCTTATAGTTCAAATCGCTACCTTTTAAAACCACATGTATTTTCTAACCCACATAAAGTCGTTATAACCAACTTCCCATAAAGCCGTTATAACACTTTATGTTTACACCAATCAAATACATTTAGCACACGACGCTCACCGCATTACATAGTTCACACATATCATGCTAGAAGAGATAGGAAGAGGTTCACATACCTCGCGACGTGCATCGACTAATAGCAAAACGCCCAAGTACTTCCACCGCCGCCACTCCTAAGCCACGTAGATCGCACCACACGTAGTACTTCAACCTATAAGGCCACAAGGCGCTTTATTAACATTAGGTCTCTTCAGAGAACATTCTACGTAAAATTCAAGAAGACTCTCCCCGCAACAACAGAAATCTCCTCTCTCTAACGAGGCCGCTACCAAGCCAACCTGGGGTTATATATCTAACCCAAACGGTACAATTCTACTCCACTGCATTACTACACAAGTCCATCAGAATACAACCCTATGTAATTACAGCCAAGATTTTCTTTAAATTCAGCTTAAGTCGCAAGACATCGCTGTAAGTATTATTCAGCTTAAGTCAAAAGACATTGCCAATAACTACGCTCGCTTCTATATATAGTATACTTCAACTATATATTCAACAATTATGTAATTTCCAATTACAATAGAGGACAAGATAATTACCTCGATAAGCCCATAATTATCCTAGCTTAAAGTCGATCCCGGGCAATCGCTTAGCTCCAACTCCGAGCGCCCAACCCGCTTCTAAACCACCCTTAGAAGTTCTAACTAACTTCTACACAATACCCCAACTGACTACGGAGATTTCCTAGGTTTCTGGTTTGTGACCGACGGGAAGTATAATAGTATTTCCGGGCTTTTTGTA
Source organism: Przewalskia tangutica (assembly GCA_029844215.1). Classification (NCBI taxonomy): domain Eukaryota; kingdom Viridiplantae; phylum Streptophyta; class Magnoliopsida; order Solanales; family Solanaceae; genus Przewalskia; species Przewalskia tangutica. The sequence goes on along the minus strand of JAQGDG010000300.1, from coordinate 42,852 downwards.
CAAGTATAACCTTAGAATACTACAAGGTATAGGCTAAGGTAATTTGGGCATTATAACAATACTTTGAGAGTATTCTACCAAAAGAGTGGGTATTATACGAAAGCAACTAGCAGTGGGTACCCCACTACCACACAACTGTGAGTGGTGCACTTCGCCAAGGCCTCTAGAGAGTGAGGCTTCGGCCGAACTCAACACAAAGCGGGAGGAGAAGGAGAGCTTTCAAGACTTAGGCAAATTTGTGGATGAATAAGTTCATCAAAGCGGGTGGGTATTTATAGCCAAGTGAAAGCCAACCAACGGCCAAGATCAATCCACGTGTTAGTGCGTAGGCTAGGATTTACCAAACACAAATATCCTACCTACCCTTGACTTTGTCAAGGCAACAAAACGTGCCTTTGTTTATCCATTTCGCCCAAATGGACGATCAAGTCCACCAACGAGAGGTGCCAAGTGGCGCCTCTTGTTGGTCCAACACGCTTCGCCTCTAAAAATCCGCAAAATTAGAAAGGACATAGCCGAAATTCCCTACGAAAGTCGTGGAAAACGCTTTCACTAAAAACGACTCTAACCGTGTCAGGCACAAAATTAAATCGGCCAAGCCTATATTAAAAGTTTCAAATTTTCTACGTACGTCCTTACGTACATACTTTGGAAATACGGGGTATAACAACTTCCCTTTTTCCAAAATCAAGTTACCATTCTAAATCCAATAATGAGTTCAGTTCTTTATTTTCCATAAAGTCGTTATAACTAACTTCCCATAAAGCTATTACAACACTTTATGATTAATAAAACAAGTCAAGACAAAATCATGCCTTTCTTTTTTAAACCAAAATACTTCAAATTCTTAAGTCTCTTTTCTTTAGAAAACGAAGTTCCTTACTTTGAAACTTTTAGGAAAATCGAACTTGATTTCAATAATTCTCATTAGAGCAAATGCATGATCTAGGAAATGTAATGCCATTTTGTCTTATCTTAGCTTCTATGCAGATGAGGTTTCTACCGGTTTTAATATGATTAATTGTCATTACTTCTTTCCTTAATCGACGCATCGCTTTTCGATCCTTCTTCCCATTTCCGAAATTTGTAACGTTATTCTTAAAAAAAAACCAAGTATTCATTTCTCACGAATTAGGTTTTATACTTTTCAACACCATTTAGGTCACTTACAAGTCACGTCTCTTAGCTTTTGAAATCAACAAACCATTCTTTTAGCTACATAAAGTGATTATAACAAACTTCCCATAAAGCCGTTATAACACTTTATGTTTTAAACCAACCAATTACCACTATAAACATTTACGACCAATAGTGGCTCATTCTTTAACCACCGAAAATTCAAGCATTATGGATAAGACTTTACTACTATTTCCACACAACGAAGCCCTTAACACTTCATATCAAGTCAAGACACAAAAGGGAAATCAAATTCCTTTAACACACGCAAGGCTTCACCGCACTATATATTTTACAAATAGTCACGTCAAGAGGATAGAAGAATCACATACCGCGACGATTATCGATTTGCTAGCAATATGCTCCACAAGACTATCGCCTCTTAAGTAGAATATGCTACCGTAGTACCTCAATCCTATAAGTGGTCATAAAACGCCTATCAAACTCTAGCTTCAACGAATAACTAAGTGCAAGTGTCCCTACATTCTACTAAGAATTTGGACGTAACTTCCTTTGTTTCTACTAACTCGCCACCTTTTCAAGGTCGAATTCGAGCAACCAAACGCCCCACAATAATACAAAATAGATCAATCCTAAACTCCTTTCAATTCTTTCCAATCCAAATTTTAGTCTAACATGATATCTAGCCCTAGACATCTTCAACACTACAATCTCCCTTAACAACACGCGATCACCAAATTAGAAATCCAATCAAGTTACAATCTTAAGGCTAACATGCCCTTTTCGGTTTCAACAAGACAACAAGACCCAAATCTATTCAAATAAAACAATGTTCGTGCTCAACTCTATACTATTACAATATAATGTACCTTTAGGCTCAATTCTAAACCACTAAAATATAACAGCCTCAGGCTCACATCTATACTACTAAAATAGTATAACTCATAACCAAGAGAAAGGGAACTTTTACCTTAAGGAATAGCCCACAAAAGCCCCTTTTTCTTCCACCTCTTTCCACAAAATCGCCCACCTGCTTCCCACAAGTTTACCCACACTTTTCCTTCTCGCGCCCAACAGCTTCTCTTAAGCTAGGTTTTCTTCAAAAACTAGAGAGAAGTGGAGAGGGTTTTCCATGGAAGGGTTTTGAATGAAATGGCCAAGTCTTCCAAGACTTGGCCCTAAAATAGCCCTAACTGTCAAAAGGACGGAGGGACACTTGTCACCCTCCCATAGGTTTTTAACAAAATATCTCCTGATTTCAGCCTTTTATCGCGAAAAATCCCGCTTGGCGCCATGCCCGCCAGCCACAAGGCGCTCCACTTCCGAGAAAATGTTCCAAAGATTCAGGCCGCGCACTGCACTTCGAACCAAAACCGCTTTGCTCGATCGCGCACCAAACTTGAAACTTCCATAACTTTTGACTGGCGTCCTATCGACGAACGGTTTGTCGTGTTGGGATCTAGGTTTAACGAACTACATATTAGGCTTTTAAACACCTCAAACTCTTAACAACTGGGGTACAACACTCCGAGGTAGACTCAAAATCCGCCTAACACATTGCTTGTCAACTTATCTTATCTTCGAATTTACGTGGTGTAACAATTCCATATTATGATAAGTTAGAAATGATCATGTGATATGTGTTATGAAGATTGATAAGTGTTATGGAAGTTTAGAAGCTCAACCAAAAATGACACGCTGAGTCATTTGAAATCAATTACAATTGTCGCTAACTTGAATCGTCGACGTTATCTACTTGAAGATTATAGTTGTTATGATCAAACGCGCTTTATAACATGTTATACTAGACAACTTGATTGAAAAGGAATTGGAAAAGAATTTGTATTGTTGTCCCTAATTGTCGAACGGACATTGTATTTTGGACTAGTTTGACGTCAATCGGGGCGGAATTTTACACGCCTCAGAGGCGTGTAATCCCCTATTGATAACTACATTGTTGATCCTTTAATGTGGCGTGTTTGGTTATTGAATTCGGCCTTGAAAAAGATGGCAAAGTATGTAGAAACAAAGGAAGTGCTGTCCGATTTTCCGTAGAATTTAGTGACTTTGCACTTGGAATATTCTACGTTTGAAGTAAGAAGTTAATAGACGACATGGTCATTATAGGTTGACATACTACGACGTGTATTGACTTAGCAAGTTGGATTAAACCAAGAGGTATGTGGAACTTTCTTATCTCTTGAGCATGATTAAGTTGTAAATGTATAGTACGGTAGATGTTCGAGATTTTGACGAATCTAGTCCATTTGATATCCTTGGTTTATCTTAAGAATGATCAAGTTGGTTGAGTTAGGGAATTAACTCACTTGTTTAAATATTAAGGATATCTTGGTTTTCAAAAGTTAAGAGACTTTAAGTATGTCAAAGTATTTTGATACTTGTTTTGTTGGAAAGTTTAAGTCTCTTGGTTATAAAGAAGAATGTAAGTTTTAAAGTATAAAACTAGTATAACGGCTTTATGGGAAGTTGGTTATAATAGCTTTATGGAAAGTTAAAAGGGTGATTTACTCTAAGTAAAATAAGTACGGATAAATGACTTGAATTAATGAAAGGCAAATTGATTTAAGGCATCAATTGCCTAAGGTGTTAAAAGAAAAGAATTCACTTGATTTAGAAGCCTAATTATATTTCTAAAGGTATCATGACTTGTCTTGAAAAGTAATTGTGACTTGATACTACTTATTAGTATCTTGGAAGTGTTATATGAAAAAGAGTCATTTTTTAAAAGAGTAGAAGTATGTAGTACTTGGGTTAAATTCTGATTTTTATAAAGACATGTTAATACTTTAAGTAAACTAAAATGAGAGTGTATATGAACAAGACTAATAAGAAGTTAGGGATTTCTTAACTTACTTATATATCAGATGATGTTCTAAGAGTACTTGTTATGTATGATGTTCCCAGAAGTGCTTATGTTATGTATGATGTTTCAGTAGGCTTATGTTATGTACGATGGCCTGAGCTGTGGTAAGAGTATAAACGAGGTAAACCCCCAAGACGTTATACCACCTTCTCCAGTAAGAGTATAAACGGCGGTAAACCCCCAAGACGTTATACCACCTTCTCCGTGGTAAGAGTATAAACGCGGGTAAACCCCAAGACGTTATACCACCTTCTAAGTATGATCGGGTAAACCCCAAGACATTATACCACTCCACGGATTTGCTACCCATGATGCGAGAATACCTCACGCTGGTTCACACGACCATGCGGTGAAATAGTCCCGCGAGTAGGATTGCTTAATGACATCGCGCGGGTTGTCCCGCTTGATCGAGAGCCTCCTATTTTTACGCAGATGTATACTCTTATTTACTCTCATTATTAGTAAGACACAGCAATCGTTATACGAGTTATCATACATGTCTCCGCTTTATTTTAGACTTATGATTTCACTACAAGATTTTCTGGGCCACATATTTGGTACATGTCAGATCGACTCTCCTTCTGGGTTGCTCACGCCGCAGTAGAGTACGTGTTGTTGATCCTCACTCTAGGATCACCGCTCACCGCTGAGAAGCTCTTTTATTTCGAGGCTTATCCTCGGTATTGTGGTTGTTGTACATTCAGGTACGTGGCCCCGTCCCGCCAAAGTTGTTATTCTTAGGTATGTAGTCACATTTGTGGATTGGGTTTGTAAGAACAAAGATGTACTGCTTAATCTTGTATTGTGTATATGTTACTTAAAGCGCCTTATTTGGCCAGCCATTGACGCTCACTGCCTAAGTATGATTTTTATTTTAAGGGCTGTGTATGTTCTACGCTATTCTCTCGATGTATACTGAAAGGGTGCCTGTAGGGCACCAATCGCGCCCGGGTCGTCGTGACAAAAGTGGTATCGAGCGCTTAGTCCTCTGAAAGTGTCTACGCACCGCGTTCAGTAGAGTCTCGTTATCGCGTGTTGTGCACCACATCTATAACCGTGAGGTCAGCAGGACATTTAGGATTGGTTTCATTCTTCCGACTGATATCGCGCGATGAGTCGCGGTTATTGTGGTCGCCTCCCAACGAGTTATGTTGATCAGCCTACAGAAAGGCAAAATGACCCAGAAAGATTATGCGATTGCGTGATCCAAAGTTGGTAATGTTTGTAGCATAGTTGGTATTGTGACATACAACTATACTGGATTTATGAGGGTCGACGCTGTCGCTTAGAAAGATTTTAGATTACCGTGAATCGTAAGACTAAATAAATAACGGAAGGTATGAAACAATTTTAATGAATTCTCATCAAGGTTTTACGACTAATCGGAGATAATTAGGAGAGGATGAGTCATTCGAGAAGGAAATGGACCCTTAAGAAGTTCAATTAAGGGACTTAATGGAAGACTATGTTAATAGATTGCCACATGGTATGATTAAGAGAATGGTACGCGAGATCCGTATGAGTAAGTATGGTCATTGTGGACAAGACAACACGATTATAGTATATCGAGAAGTTTTTGTACCGCATTTACGCATGGAAATCGCGAGCCTAGGAATGTTGATAACCACCGAGACCTTAGATATATGCGCCTTCTGCAGTAAAAGTTAAGTCGCACTCGCGGTAAGAGTTATGCGACGCCGAAGCCCGCCGAGGACCCATTAAGGGTCACCTCATAACCAGAATGGAACGGGATCCGCTGGGTAGTAGTCCCGCCATGACAGTGGTCACGAGGCGCAAGGCCCAAGTCTAAGTTAATCATTTTACGTTCGTGGACGCATTCCACCGAACTGTGTCGAGAGCCGAAATGGCCTTATGTTATTTAGAATAGTAACTCCAAGGAACGGAGGTCGAATTAGTATGGAAGTTATGTACGATGCTAGTATAAGTCAAAGCAAAAAGCGCACGACCGCGAAAAAGAGAGCAACCAAGTGTAATGAAACGGATCCCAACCTACGAACCTTTCGTGACTACACCCGCGAGTGACGGGCGGTAGCCGAACCGTATGTAATAACCGCCGCGACGATGCTCGTTGGACTCCCAGCAGACCTAGCAGAGCCGTTATGACAGACGCCGAGGTCATTATGAGTACGGGCTAGTTGGCCTCTTGTTATGCCAACGTGACTACAGAGAGAGTTTGATTCGGCACCGCTTCCTGCAGTTTGACATCGAGTGGTAAGGAAGAGAAGGTGGTAACCAATGAATTATCCTTCCTTCGACATCGTTGATTTTAATAAGTCCGTGACTTGTTCAAATGAGGTAAATTAATGCAGTAAGTAAGAAATACCGAATTTGAATGAGTTTATGCTAAGTGCCATCGATGTACTTCGAGTTGGTTTGGTGTGGCGTACACGACCTTCCTGATAAGTTCGTGATAGCGCAAAGCAAGAGTAAGATAGGTATGAGTGTCGCCACGAAAAATGTAAGACATCTTTGGTAGGTTTTGAAAATCTACACGACTTTAAGGCGCGCGTGATGATTAGATATTTATCGACCGCAAGAGACTCGTGATTGTAGTCGTGACTCCAAGGAAAGTTTATTTAACGGAGATAAGTTCTCCCCACGTAAGGGATGATTTTACGATACATGGGTTATGTACCCATGTTGTTAGACGAAGGATAAGAGATCGTAAGGTCTTCAGATCGCTACGCCATAGGTTACGCTTTAGGTAACCGTGGGAAAAGTATTGTGTCAGTAATTAAGAACGACGCTATTTAAATGGTCGAAGTGTCAGAAGGATAAAACGCGTAGTACGCATTTATGAAACTGTACGATTATGAATCAAGATAGAAATACTTTTGCTAATAATAAGCATAAGGTAAGGTTTTGACCAGAATGATAAAAGAGAATACATCTATGGTTATATAAGTTGCACGAAGTATGATTACCCCAGACTAGTGTAAGACCATTAGTAAATAATGAGCAGTAAGAACACCTGACTATAAACTCTACGAGCTGAGATAGAATAATCGGTTACTACTTGACAAGATCAAGGAAATCTCCCCCCTAAATTGTGATTGACAGGAAGTCTTGGCTATGAGGCAAGCAAAGGAATCAAATCTAAGTTAGTGACCAAGTTTGGTTGCAACAGAGAAAGGGAAACAGGAACCATAATTGAGATTAAGGATACCCGAATATTTCGCAGGTATGAGCAAGGCTTTCAGTTATTGGAAGATAAGTTGACCACGACTACATTTCTAACCCCTCCCGAGAGACTAGAGGGTTAGGTTATTATTGTAACACGTCATGTCAATAGTCAGGCCGACGCAACACGATAATGTTAGAGCCTATGTTTCCCGACAGTTAGGGAAGCATGAGAGGAATTATGCCAGTCACGATTTAGAGTTGGCAGCAGTTAATCATGCCATGAAGATTTGGAGGCATGACATATACATAGACTTCATGTGGACATTTGTGCAGACCACAAGAGCCTCTGGTATATCTTCGCATTGCAGGCGCTGAATTTACATGCAGACGGTGGTTAGAGTTACTCAAGGATTGTGAGATTGATATCATATACCATCCGGGGAAGCCAAGACGCATGTATGCTCTTAGTCGCGATCTACGGGTAGTCTACCGATTGACACCGATGGACAGACAGACGCGGTCCGCGAGATTCATCACCATCGAGCCTGTGGTTCGATTATTTGTTTCAAGGTTAAGTTTAGATCCGAGAGGTTGCCGAGTCTTCCGTCGTTGAGGAGGTAAAGAGGCGACAGTATGAGGATCCAGTTATGATACGGTATCGAGATACGACTCTCCGAGAAGAGAAGAGCATGTTTAAGTAGCACCGGATGGGGTGCTGCGAGATGAGGATAGATTGTGTGTACCCGGTACTATAGGACTTGTCGGCAGGTTTTAGGAGGGGGCACGCAGTGCTTATTGCTTTTATTGTTCGGGGTCGACTAAGTCAGGTCGTGACCCTGATGTATGTATTGCAAGATGGTCCAAGAGGACGAGCAGAGTTGTTGCTTAATGTCTGAATTAGTAGCAGGTCAAGGTTGAACACCAGAAGCCCAGTGGGCTATTACAGGCGATTTAGATCCCGACTTAGATATGGGAGGTAATTAAAATGGATCTTGTTACAGGGTGGCATCGTACTCAGAGGAAATGCGACTCCCTGGGGGTCATAGTAAACATGCTGACGAAACCAATCGTGTTCTTCCGGTTAGGACCACTTGCTCGGCTGAGGTTTATGCTAGCTTATATAGCAGGGAGATTGTGAGACTGCACGTGGTTCGTACGTTTATGAGGTCGCAGATGAGCTCTGCACGATAACTTCGGAGGTTTTTCGTATGGCGGTTTAGGGACACAGCAGTCTCTGTTTCATTACACCTCGCATCGACGACATGCAGAGCATACTATCCGTGCACTCGAGGATAGGTGGCCCGTGTTATTGATTTCAGAGTTAGCCGAAAGAATTATTTGCCTCTTGCTGAGTTACGCATTTACTTACGCATACCCTTCCAAGATTCTGATGGCCCCGTATGAGGCCTCAGATGTAAGAAAGTGTAGATCGCCGGTTGGTTCGACATAGGCGAGGTTCGCTTATTTGGTCCGCATTTGATTCAATGGTCGTGGATAAGGCGGCTTATCCGTAAAAGATTATTAGTAAGCTCGCAGTCAACGTAAGCTTTACGCAGATAACCGACGCTGACACGCCGGGTTCAAATTTGACATTTTAGTACGAGTATTACATGCGGCCACGCGTGGCATTATTGGTATGTAGGGGTTGTAAGGAGACTATGCCGCTACCTTTAAGTTTGACACCCAAAAGAACATTCGGGGACGAATGTTTCTAAGGGGGGAAGAATGTTACACCCCGGAATTTCAGGATATGTTTATAAGAACGTACGTAAGAACTAAAAAATGTTAAGATTTGAGACGAGTAAAAATTTATCAGAATTATGGAATTGCTCTGAAACTAAATATCATGACGAGAGGAGGCGACACGCGTCACCCCCCTTAGTGATCTTGGACGAAATTGTCATGGATGGAATGGTCATTTGACCAATATTAGGATGGCCAAGTCTTGCAAAGACTTTAGCTTGATATTGTTGACTTAGTCAAGGCCACTTGGTTTGACCTTTAATGAATTGCATCTAAGCCAACCATTTGTGTAGATCTTGACCCTCCATAGTATTATATATATGTACAAGTAGCAAGACAATGCTCTTAACACTTAGCTAAATTTTCAAAGAAAACCTCAAGAACACTATGAAGTGCTCTCGCTTTGAGAGGATTTTCTAAATTTTCAAAGAAAACTCAAGAACACTATGAAGGCTCTCGGCTTTGAGAGGATTTTTCAAGAAGAAAATTTTCGTTTGTTGTCCAATAAGCACCACACTTTAAACCAAGGTTCCTAAGAGTATTGTAAGGTTATCTCAATAGAAAGATTCCGGAAAAGTGGCGTTTTCGTATTAGTCGCAAGGCGAAAACCTAAGGAGTTCTTCAACTTTGAAGTTGGAACTTGAAGAGGAGTTCTTCATAAGCTTCTAAGGGTGGCTTGGAGTGGATTGAACGCCGAAAGAGGAGCTAAAGTTGTTAAGGATCGACTTGTAATCTTAAATCATATTTGGTTAATGAGGTATAATCTTCGCCTTACTTTTGTAATTGAAGATTCCATATTATGATAAGTTAGAAATGATCATGTGATATGTGTTATGAGGATTGATAAGTGTTATGGAAGTTTAGAAGCTCAAATCCAAAAATGACAAGTTGAGTCATTTGAAATTGAATTACAATTTGGTCGCTAACTAGAATCGCCGTGATGTTATCTACTTCAAGATTATAGTTGTTATAATCAATCGCGCTTTATAACATGTTATACTAGACAACTCGGATTGAAAAGGAATTGGAAAAAGAATTTGTATTATCGTTCCTAATCACGAACGGACATTGTATTTTCGACTAGTTTGACGTCAATCATGGGCGGATTTTACACGCTCAGAGGCGTAATCCCCTATTGATAACTACATTGTTATCCTTAAATGTGGCGTGTTTGGTTATTGAATTCGGCCTTGAAAAAGGTGGCAAAATATGTAGAAACAAAGGAAGTGTTGTCCGATTTTCCGTATAATTTAGTGACTTTGCACTTGGAATATTCTACGTTTGAAGTAAGAAGTTAATAGACGACATGGTCATTATAGGTTGACATACTACGCACGCGATTGGACTTAGCAAGCGGATTAAACCGAAGAGGTATGTAGAACTTTCTTATCTCTTGAGCATGATTAAGTTGTAAATGTATAGTACGGTAGATGTTCGATATTTTGACGAATCTAGTCCATTTGATATCCTTGGTTTATCTTAAGAATGATCACGTTGGTTGAGTTAGGGAATTAACTCACTTGTTTAAATATTAAGGATATCTTGGTTTTCAAAAGTTAAGAGACTTTAAGTATGTCAAAGTATTTTTGATACTTGTTTTGTTGGAAAGTTTAAGTCTCTCGTTATAAAGAAGAATGTGTTTTAAAGTATAAAGCTAGTATACCGGCTTTATGGGGAGTTGGTTATAATAGCTTTATGGAATGTTACAAAGGGTGATTTACTCTAAGTAAAATAAGTACGGATAAATGACTTGAATTAATGAAAGGCAAATTGATTTTAAGGCATCAATTGCCTAAGGTGTTAAAAGAAAAGAAGTCACTTGATTTGAAGCCTAATTATATTTCTAAAGGTATCATGACTTGTCTTGAAAAGTAATTGTGACTTGATACTACGGCTATTAGTATCTTGGAAGTGTTATATGAAAAGAGTCATTTTTTTAAAGAGTGTAAGCATGTAGTACTTTCGAGTTAAATTCTGATTTTTATAAAGACACGTTAATGCCTTAAGTAAACTAAAACGAGAGTGTATATGAATAAGACTAATAAGAAGTTAGGATTTCTTAACTTACTTATATATCAGATGATGTTTCCAGAGTGCTTATGTTATGATAGTGCTTATGTTTCCAGGCTTATGCATGCATGACGGCCTTGAGCTAGTGGTAAGAGTATAAATTACGGGTAAACCCCAAGACGTTATACCACCTTCTTCGTAAGAGTATAAACGGCGGGTAAACCCCTAAGACGTTATACCACCTTCTCCAGGGTAAGAGTATAAATGCGGGGTAAACCCCCAAGACGTTATACCACCTTCTGAGTATGATTGAGGGATAAACCCCCAAGACATTATACCACTCCATGGATTTTTGTCACGACCCATTCCGGGGCCCGTGACTGGTGCCTTACCGGGGCACCCAAGTAGTCATACATCAGAGTAATCAGCGGAAATATAAAACAAGACATGAAACAGTTTATAAAATAAGACACAGTTTATGTGAGAAAACGTCGCCTTTCGGCATATATATATAAACATGGTTTAGCGCTACATCCGACATCGCATAACATGACTACATGCACTTAAGGAAATATACAACTATGGCGACAGTGGCCCCGCCATACCTCGATCAGATAAAACTATCTACAACAGTGAGATCATACCCAAAAGCAGAGCCTCCTAAAAGACGGAGCTCCCGACACCAACGTAGAGATCCTAAGAATGTGGATCTAGCACTGCCGCTCTTACTCGCAGATGAACGCAGCTTCAAGGAGGTCAAGCATAACAGTACTAAGTATATGAAATCAGAAATACTTAAATGAAAACATATCATTTTAAAATCGCTTTGCAAGTATGTATGAAACAACCATGGGACCGCATATAAGGCTACATCATAAACAAGAGCAACAATAGGTAAATCGTAATGTCTTTTCTAGGTCGCGAATGATCGGGCAGGCCAATCGCCCGTAGTATCACCACGCAAGCCTAACTCGACTCAGAGTCCGCATAGCCACTCACATAGGCCCGCATAGGTACATAACCCCGATCGAGGGTAGCTACTCGCCATCGCTACGGACTCGTAGTCCGCATGGCCACATAGACCGCATGAGGTATAACCCCGCATCACTAACCTCGAACTCCCAGAGTTCGCATAGTCCTTGGACCCGCATGAGGTATTCTCGAATCACGGTCCTGCATCACCGAGTCTACCCCGTGACGGAGGGCCTTTAACCCCTGAATATGTCAAGAGGCGAGTGATATTACCCTAACATAACAATTATCGCTAAACAACATAGGCACAACAAGAATACTCTTTATACAAACGCTATAAGACACTAACACACATAGCATCATATCACGTCTACTTATCAAACCATCTTATTATTCTTTTCATAATTCAATATAAGTCCGTTATAACACATAGGCAAACTGCTTCTTTTATCATTCTTAAGTGGTTATACTTAACTTCCCATAAAGCTAGTATAACTCTTAAGCTTCGCTTTAAAACCAATTAGTTCTCTTCATAAAAATGTTTCAAGATTCTTTCAAATGCTTTCAGATCTTTATTATTCAAAGCTTAAGCCGAGGCATTGCCGTAGTATTATTCAAAGCTTAAGCCGTGAGGCATTGCCGTAGTTATTATTCGCTTAACACATGTACGCCTCACCGCATTACATATATATTGTAAAATATCATGCTTTAGGAGAATCACATACCTTCTCAAATAAAACCACCGCCAAGTCAATATGTCGCACAGAGAATCAAATTTATAATAGTCGACACGCCTATCAACGCTCGCACTACTTTGTAACCATTCTAAACAGAGGGTTCTATACCCTACGAAAAATTGGGCAAGACTTCCTACCCTATGAGCTACTCAAGTTCATCAGAAAATAAATTCCCATGTAAGTACAATTTGATTATTCTTCTTTAAACCCTTCATCGTGATAACAGCTCAATTCTATTCTGTGATATTCTTCTAAGTATTTAATACTTATTCTTATACTAATACAAGATGTATTCTCTAATTCAAAAGAGGGTTAGATTAGTTACCCTGTAGCCCAATAATATCCTAGATAAAGTCGCACCGAGCAAGGTTTAGCTCCTAAGTTGAACGCCCAGAGTCTAAGAAACCTTAGAAGTTCTTCACAACTTCTACTATGGACTAAGGGATTTGGGCTAGGGTATTTTGGGCATTATAACAATACTAGAAGGCAACTTTTCTACCAAGGGAGGGGGGGTAGATTTCGGCTAGCAGTGAGGGGTTGCTCGCCAAGCTCACTAAAAAGGGGGTGTTGGACGAAAAAGGCTACAAGGGAGAGGAGAGGATTTTCAAGACTTGGAAAGGAATTTGTGGATGAACAACTCTTCATCTTAAGGGGGTATTTATAGGTCAAGACATGGCTAACCAAGGCACAAAAAACGTGCAAATCTATCCCCAATTCGTCCAATGGACGATTTCAAGTCCACCAATTGGAGGGTGCCAAGTGTCGCCCTCCCGTTGGTCCAAAATGTTTCGCCTCTAAAAATCCGCAAAATTAGAAATGGCATAGTTTAATTTACCCTACGAAAGTCGTGGAAACGCTTTCGGCCGGAAAAACTATTCGCTTTGCGAGTCAGGCCCAAAAACGCCTCGTGCCTAAACTTTAAGGCTAGACTTTGTACGATTCCCACGCATATACTCGAAATACGGTATAACAATTTTCTACCCACGATGCGAGGAATACCTCACGTTGTCCACACGACCATGGTGAAATAGTCCTGCGAGTAGGATTGCTTAACGACATCGCGCGGGTTGTCCTTCTTTGATCGAGAGCCTCCTATTTTTACGCAGATGATACCTTATTTACTCTCATTGTTAGTAAGGCACAGGTAATCGTTATACGAGTTATCATACATGTCTCCGCTTTATTTTAGACTTATGATTTCACTACGATTTCGGGCCACATATTTGGTACATGTTATAATCGACCTTCTGGGCCGCTCACGCCGCAGTAGAGTACAGTGCTGATCCTCAATCTTAGGATCACTGCTCACCGCTGGAAGCTCTTTATTTCTGAGGCTTATCCCCGGTATTGCTTGTTGTACATTCAGGGGTATGGCGGGGCCCTGTCCCGCCAAAGTTGTTATTCTTAGAGGTATGTAGTCACATTTGTGGATTGGGTTTGTAAGAACAAAGATGTACTGTTTTAATCTTGTATTGTGTATATGTTACGAAAGGCGGTCTTATCGGCTAGCCATACGCTTCACCGCCTAAGTATGATTTTTATTTTAAGGGTCAGGTATGTTCTCACGCTATTCTCTCGATGTATACTGAAAGGTGCGCCTGTGTAGGCACCGGGCCATGCCCGGTCGTCGTGACACTTATGTTATGTATGATGTGCCGCGCTTATGTTACGTATGATAGCCTTGGCTAGTGATATATTATTCATTACGGGTCATTCCCAAGCCGTGGCATTTGCATATTCCGTGGATTTGCTCCCATGACGCGAGGAATACCTCACGCGAGTCCGTAGGCTCACGCGGGTGAAATAGTCCTACGCGGGCGACCACCCCATGCGAGACGGGTGACTCATCATGGGTCCACAGACCTACGCGGTGAACTAGTCTCGTGAGTAGGATTGCTTAATGATACTACGCGGTGGCCCTAATTTGATCACGAGCCTCCTATTTTTACGCAAAGAAAATATACTCGCTTACTCTCATTATTAGTAAGGCACGTTGCATCGTTATTTTGGTCATCATACATGTCTCCTACTTTATTTTAGACTATATGATTTCATTACAAGATTTCGGGCCACATACTGCACTTGTAGATCGACTCTCCTTCTGGGGTGCTCATGCCGCAGTCGAGGTACATAGCTTGACGATCCTCATTCTAGATCACTGCTCGCTTCGAAAGCCCCTTTCTCCGAGGCTTTGTCATTTGGTACAGCATTCGAGGTTGTAGATTTATGTACATTCAGTGGTACGTGGCCCCGTCCCATCACAATTGTTATGTAAAAATTCTGAGGTCTGTAGTCATATCTTATGGATTTGTAAAGAAAAAGAGGTAAATCGCTGGGTTATGTATACTTTGAAGCGTGGCCTTATCGGCCAACTCGTTATTTATTTCTTTTTTGAGTCAGATGTATGCTCGCTACTATTCTCTCGATGTATACTGAGGGGTGCCAGTAGGCACTGGGCCGCGCCCGGTCGGGTCGTGACAAAAGGTCATAGTGTACCACCTCATCCTCTCCGCGGCTGGGAATGCCGAGATAGCGAAAGGCATAAGGCGCTGGTCGGCTAGTAATCGCCTCGTGTTCCGTAATACCAACCGTACAAGCCGGACTTGAGGGCATTAGAGTGAGACCTAAGCATTTCAAAATATCGAAGGCATTCCATGAGGATCCGCATTTAAGTAGGTCCCTCTTAACATAAGAAGCAAATCATCTACAAAGCAAGCTGGTGATCCTTAAGCTTTGACTGGGGTGGTAGTGGAAAACCGCGACGGTGTGTTCTTATTGATCATCCTCGAGAGATATTCCAAGGAAATAACAAACAAGGTAGATGAGAGAGGTCCCCTGCTCGAGCCCCTTTCTACTCTTAAACGGCCGTAAACTCCCGCTGACAGAGATCGAATACGGTCGCGAGACGCACTCCATAATCCAAGCCACCAGATTTTCGTGAAATTCAAACCAATCAAAATAGCCGCAGGAATTCTCAATTCACCGAGTCAAGGCCTTTCGAGATCAACTTTGAGCACGATCTACTGAGACCCTTTGTGGTCAGAACCCTCAAAATCTCTTGCTAGGTGTATGTCATCGACATACTGCCTTCAACAAAAGCCGCCTGGCCGGATCAATGAGAAAGTCCAAAACCGCACCAACCGTGAAGCAATAATTCGGTGATGACTTTGTACAAGATGCTGCAACATGAAATAGTTCAGATTCGCCACCGCTGAAAGCAAATGGGTAGATTTAGGAATAAAGGCGATGGTAGTGTGATTGATATGTTTGATAAGCTTTCCCGAACTGAAGAACTCTTTAACCGCCTCACAGAACTCCCCGCCGATAATATTCCAAGCTTTCTTGTAGAAACCCAAGAGTAGCCATCCCACTGTGAGCTTTGTCTTCCCCTATACCGAATAAAGCCCCTTTAATCTCAGCATCCGTGACATCTCTAATAAGATTATCCCCTTGATCCGCCGAAAGACAATTTCCCCCGAAAATGACGCCAATATCAATAGGTTCACAATCGTCTCTAGTTCGAAGTAACCCTTTATAGTACTTGATGAATTCCGCCGCAACTTGGTCACCAGAGTTTGTAAGAGAACCATCACTCTTGGTAGTGTCCGCAATGAAATTCTTTTTGGAGTTGCGCTTAGTGCACCTATCATCGCGGCTGAGATGCTCGTGATTTGGCAAGTTGTTGCGAAGCTCATCTCCGCGTCAATAAGAACCATGGACTTGTACCTGAGCTCAGTAACCCTCGTGTGTAAGTGGTCAAGATGCGGGTTGCTCAAAGCATCCTATTGAGCAATATCCAGCTCCTCCTTTGCCATTTTGACCCGGGAAGAGATATGAGAGAAGTCCTTCTCATTGAGTTTCTTCAAGGGTTCTTTGAGGCTAAGTAACTTCCTAAGATACCTGCACTGAGCATTGCCGCCAATATTCTCGCTCCCAAGCATCCGTCACAATCCTTCCAAAGTGCTCATGGTAGCCCACATGTCAAGAACTGGCGGTCTATTATGCATTCTGACGATCCAAGATAGCGACTACGCACGCGCATGGTCCGAGAAGGGCCCGATCACGGAATGTGCATTGCCATACCAACCCGCTTGTAACCAATGGGCATTAATGAGGGCTTGTCAAGCTTGCTCAAAGTATTGCTACGGTTGAACGTGAACTCGCAACCCATCGAAGACAAATCAGTGAGGCTAAAATCCCGACAACAATCAACAATGTCCTTCGTGTCGTAGCTGGAGATGGGTGCCATGTTGAAACGCTCATCCTCCTTCATAACCATGTTGAAATCACCAAGTACTAGCCATGGCTCAGTCATGGGGTCCCATACTCCCTCAACTTCTCCCATAACCCCCGTCTATCAACAAACGTGCGAAGCCCGCATACACGGCGTGACATGGAGCTTCTTGGAGAAGATAGCACAAGTGACAGTTGACGTCAAGCACATGTAGTAAGACTTTGGCCGAGTTGAATAAAATAAATATCTTCCCCGCCGGATGATGGGCAAAGTTATCCAACACCTCCCAGTTGCGACTTTGGAAGACCCGAGACGATCAAGCAACGAGTTGTTGAGCTTTGATTCCGTGGATACCAAAATGTCAATGTTGTTTTACGCACCATGGAGAAAATCTCTTTTGCTGGAAGGAGCGGCAGCCTTTATATTTCAAGAAGCAATGATCATTTCGATAACAGAGGGGGAATAGTCTCATTCGTGCTATCTTCGTTAGTGTTAATAGAGCTGGTGCCACCATAAGGTCCCTTCTTTTTAGTGGGAAGGGTCGTCATTCTGCTCAAAGGTATGGGGACGCTTTGTCCGCCATTGTTAGCCTTAGCTTTCGCCCTCGTCCTCACGCCCTCGTGCCCCTACTTCTTTTTTGTACCTACAGAGTTCCCACCTTTCCCAACCTTAGCCGATGGGCCGAAAGATTGAGCTTCAAAATCTGTCCGACCCATGCCAACTTCGGTCTGTGTCCCCGCAAACTGGCCACCAATATCCACAACCATTGGACTACCCACTATGTCTGCGGATTGTCCTACACCTTCAGTATCAATCGGCAGTCCTGTGCTAGCCACGGTTTGTATCCCCGCTGGTTGGCCCCCATTTTTTATCGAAATCCCTCCGGCCCCTTCTATTCTAGATTTAGTCCGACCTTTGCAAGCCTCGGTTTGGGGCACCGTAGACTGGCCATCATGAGTCTGAGGATCAAGAATCTGAGCATGCACGGGCTGATCATCACAGATACAACTCCCAGCTGTACCCGCGTCCTTCACAAGAGAGTTCAAATAGGTGTGCACCCCTTGGCCTTCACTATACCGGTATTGGGCTCGCTTAAGGCCTCAGACTAGGCGCGCCAGGACCCCGCTAGTTTTCACCTTCCATCTCCTCTTTACTCGTGAACCCAACATCCGCCATGGCACTTTATCTTTGCTCGCCTCGCTCGTGTCCCCAGGGTCGGCCTCATTTATGCTCATCCGAAATTGTAGACAAATCATAACCTTGCGCAAGGACTGCATCAATGGCTGATTTAGCTTTGCCGTCGACTGTATTTTGCACCAAGATATTACCGTGCATGTCCACAAGCTTCCGAAAGATCACGGATTGTTTAATGATCGGGCTCATGGTGCCCGTGTCATTAGCCATGGCGAATTATGCTTTCACTCCATTCACACACGTACCAGCCCCGGTTAGTGGTTCCGACGGTTGGTCATCCGCATCATTTGGACTCCCCTTAGCGCCAATCGCAATATGAGCATCCACGGTCGTCGAGGGCTTCTGTCTCGCCCTTGCTACCCATAGATTCCGGGACCCCTACGGTCTCCTGGCCGAAGTTCGACCTTGTCAACTCTGGTTTGTGTCCCCGAAGGTTGACCACCCGAATCCGCTTCCGCTCCCAAGCACATACCCAAGCCAACCTCTCTCTGAATCACGGGATGGCTCTTCATTATGCTTGTCACGCCAACACTCCATTTAGTACCCGCGGGGGCCCTAAAGTCACCCGCAATAAATTTCCGACCTTTGTCAACCTCGCCAGGTCCCCGGGCCGACCACCCGAATCCGCTACCGCTCCCAAACTCATACCCAAGCCACTTTCTCTCTGAATCACGGGTTGGATCTCCATTATACATGTCTCGCCAACACTCCCTTTAGTACCCGCGGGGGCCCTAAAGTCACCCGCAATAAAGTTCCGACCTTTGTCAACCCCTGCCAGGTCCCCGGCGTCGACTCACCCAATCCTCTACCGCCTCCCAAACTCATACCCAAGCCAACCTCGCTCAATCACGCTTTGTTTCTCCAATACGCGTGTCTCGCCAACACTCCCTTTAGTACCCGCGGGGCCCCTATAGTCACCCTTAATAAAGTTCCGACTTTGCCACCTTGGTTTACGCCTGTAAGGCCGCCACCCATACCCGTAATATCCAAAATCCGACCCGGTCAACCACGGCCAGGCCCAAACGGTTGACCTCTCCTTCCGCATCCTCCAAAATCCGACTGCGCACTCTGCCTCAGGCACCAAGGTCGCCACCACATTTAGCATGACTACCATTCCCGTTAGTATCCGTAGTTACATCTTCCACCTCAAAGTAGTCTAAGAGGTGTACCCCCTTTGCCTTGGCATTGGGGGTTTGTGTCATGCCTTTCCCTTATACCCGCCTATTAGTGTCGGCGTAATGTTTTTCACAACCCGTAGTGGAGTGCCCAATCATATGGAATTTCTCACAGTAGTCTGGTAGCTTTTCATAAACAAGTTTTTGGTCAATGATGGTGTCGTCCCAAAGTTTGAGTTCAATAGCATCAAGTGTACCTTTGGAGAGGTCTATCTCAACTAGAGCACATGCATACGAGAGAACCTCTTTTTCACTAGTGAGTTTATCGGTTCCAATAGGTTTGCCAATACGTGACAAGACAAGATACGACTCAAAGCGTTAACATTCCAAAGCTCTAATGGAAGGGACGAGATCCTTACCCATATTGGAATGGTACATATCTCATGTTTGTCAAAGGTGAAACACAGATGCATGTCCTTAAGTAGAAGTGGAGTGATATAAACAAAATGTGGCCCATTGGCCATGACCTTCTCTTTGTCAACTTCCGTGCTAAACTTGAAGACGATCCAACCCGAAGCGTGGACATTAAAGCGGTATGCAGCTCCCCATGAGCGACATAGCTTCCTTAATGCCAAGCTGCAGACCTCGCAAGTAGCCAACCAAAAGACGCCTACGCTTCCATAAGATCATCCAAATCACCCCTAGGTAAGTCTAGAGGGCCCACATTACGACAATCAACAACAAAATGTAGACGCTTCATTCAAACATCACGCTTCTTTGACTACGGACGATAAGTTCTTGTTGTTCGACTTACGTGATCCATAGTCATGTTCTTTCCATCCGCCGCTTATTCTCACGATCGTTCACAATTATCGCCACTGCCGGCCAAGTAGTGTCTCGAGAACCAAGGTGCAAGATGAGGGAATGAAGTCCGGTTCCTCGCTGGGTAGATAACTCATCGTTTCCCGCGAGTGTCCCCACTTCACCATTGCTCACAAGCCCAGCGTGCGCGGATTCGTGATCAATCGTGGGAACTCGACTTGCGGTTGATCTCACAGAATCTTGCCACATCCGACGGGCGCGGGAAGTTCTCACGAGTCCGCTTCTTTTTCTTTTTCGCCATCCTCAAAGTTACCAAATACGATTACAAGCAAGAGATGAATACAATTGAGAAATGCGTTAATTTAAATCCGGACAGGCCCGATTTATGAATTACAACGCTTCTACAAATTTTACAAACACTTGCCTATTTCTATAAATAAACTAGAAAATACCGTAATGTATGTAGTCCGGACAGGCCCGGAGTTTGAATTACAAGGCTTTCTAATTTATACAAGATTTATCTAATGTTTTAGTAAACATTCATTCATTCATACATTCATTCAAACAATATGTCGTAATCCTAATATTTGCCTATCGATACTCTTAGGTTTGCCTAGTGAATATAGATAGTAAAATACAAAATTAAGGAATGAATGTAATCCGCAAGGATTTAGGAATACCTCGTTGTCGCGTGCCTCGTTGGTTCGAACGATTTTATCCGTGAATGATAAGTGACGCCAGGTAACCGCAAGGTAGCAATCCTTTTTCCAATAAGTAATAATATCATAATAACCCTCGAAAAGTAAGACTCGCCTTGTATCTTCTATAACGTGTGCATCCAAGTCTAGTCAAGCCAAGGCAAGATCACGTGTATACAAAGGAACATATACTTAATATGTATATATATATATATATATATATATATATATATATATATATAATTCTTATAATATATGATATATATAAGTACGTAAATACAAATATATAAAATATAATATATGGTAAATGTATATAATATAAAGTATATGTTGGACAAGGCAAATCAATCAAACAAAGAGTATACAAGGCACTTGCTTTAAATACCGAGAGTGGTAAAAACATGCTTGTACAAGGCAGTCAACACAAAAGTAAGCTCAAAAAAGGCAAAGATTGAAAACCACCCAGAAGACTACAAGAATGGCCAAATAAACGCAAAATAGGCCCCATTTAATGTATGAATAAGAGCCTATGTGCACTCAAATGGACCGCTTGTTGAGAGTATCACCGAAATGGCAACAAAGTACAATGGGCAGTGTGCAATCCCAAATGGGTAAGGCGCATGAATGGCAGCCCACTGCGCATGTATTGCTTGCACAAAAGAGGTAACGCGCAAGGCAACAACCTAGTGTGCAGGCCTAGCTAGCACAAAAGAGGCAAATGTCATTATCAATCTGCATGCGGCCTAAGATTTCAAAATTTCCATAGGAAAACACAATGCAATAGAGGTGAGGGTTACCGAAAGATCTAAGAGCACTAAGTTCATCGATCAAATTGGCACTACATTCTTTGATGGTCATAGATACCTATTTTTACACACCAAAAAGGGTTAAATTTACCTTTTACTATGCAAAAATAGTTTAGATTAACCTTGGTCATACTTTTTGAACAAATTTAACTTCTTTGTTAGCTTTGTGTTTAAATATATCATTTGCCCTAACGAAATCAAGAGTATGGACAAAGTATCACGATAAATTTAGTTATTTTCTCGCAATATAGCGATAAATTTGCTCTTTCATATATAATTTTTTTATTTTTCTTTAATCATATATTTTATTCACGTAAATTTCTTGAAATGACTTACTTTAATAGCCTTCTAAAGTAGTTAAGAAAATTTAAATTAAATATCAATCTAATTTCTACACATATATGCTAAAAACATTTAATAGACTTGTATGTTACTGAAGTATTAAGGAAAAACAGTACTGTAGACAAAAATATTCACCTCGAAAAAATAATAATCAAGATATAAAATACTGTAACAAGTGTAGTATTTATTTCAATATAGTGAGTGTTACAATATGGATCCTCTTATTCTTTTAAAAAAAAAAGCATAATACATAATTAGACACTTTAACTTGATCTCAATTGGCAACTAAGCACTTCAACTTTGAGAATATACATCTAGACACATCAACTTATCCTCACCGTGTCTAGTGGACATTTAATGTTGACGTGGTATGATGCGTTAAATAAATTTTGGAGGTGTCAGATAGTTATTTTGTAGTCGGAGGTTCGACCGACACACGGGATTTAGCTGATGCTCAGACGCGCATTCTTAAAGCTAGAGTGTTTAGCTGCCGAGAGCCCAAGTTTAAGTGTCTTTCTATGTATTATTCCTTTCAAAAATATATTGCAGGGCTTTGGCTTGATCTCAAACTTGATGAATTTGATCTTCGCTGTACTTGAATTCAAGGACTTGAAGCTTGACTTGTATTTGAATTAAAGGGCTTGGAGTTTGATCTGAATCATTTTGATTTTTAGAACTTGTAGAGAAATACTTGATCGCTTAAATCTTGTAGCTTGTCTGTAAATTTGCGCCATTTGATCTACAAGTTCTCTCCGACCTCTCGTTAGAATTCTATTCTCAATTATGAGGACCCTTATTTATACTTGTAGGATGAAATAATCGTGATAAGGACACACTCATTTTGGCCAATCGATTTAAGTTTATACGACGACGTTGATTGGTTGAAACATGTCGCTTGTAACGTGACACATTTTCATTGAGTGCTCTATCATTTTGGCTTTTGGCATGATCCTACCGACTTTTTAGTTGACTTGGTGTACCATGTAATTTGACGCATGACACCAAATTGGATCTCTAGAAATATAATATTTTGATTTGACAAGTGGGCTCGCCATTTTTAACACAAAATAATGGACTAGCTTGATAAAATTGAAGGACTTAAATAATTAATTCAATTATATCTACCTATTTATTTATTCTAATATATCTTAAATTTAATTTAGTCCAAATTATTTAATAAAATTAAAATAATTATAAACACACCTAATTCAAAACTTGTCGAGGGTAGACGTGTCGAACTTGAGAGACAGAGACTTGAAGTATGTGTCAACTCCTCCCTTTCAAAATTTCCACAAGGCTCCAAGTAATTCAAATTGTTTTCAAGCATATATGTGCATTTGTAATCAATTTAAAGTGTTCTTTTTCCAAATAGCAAAGCAATCATGACTTTTAATTAACTTAATTTAAAATGGAATTTGCGACTTTCTCACACTTCAGAAGTTTGACTCTCTTTATGTGAATATACGTGGATATAAATCTTCATAAAATGCTATTTGATATTATTTTCCACGCGGAAGACCAGACAATTAGAATGCATAACACGATAAAATCGAATCAATCAACCCGGATCAAGGACCAAAAATCAGAACATTAGAACCGAAGACCGGACAGAATTTATCGATCCGATCCAGGTTTTTTTCGATCCGATCCGGTTATTTGGACCGAATGGCAGGCCAGGCCAGCAGAATGACAATAAAATGGTAATTGTACAGTGATAGGGGAATTGTACATGTTCTGTCTCAAATGGTAACCTGTAGATTCTTCAGTCAAGTAAAACAAAACAATTAAATAAGTTTGTTGATCAAACGATTTCTGATGGGCAATCACAGATAATTTCATCAGTTAAAAAGGAAAGTGATTAAAACTATAAGCTTTATCAAGTGGCAGATAGAAAACTTATAGACTCGAACTAAAAACAGCTTTATCAAGTCCAGTACTGCAAATGACAATAAAATGACACACCAGTCACCACAGTGACACAGTCCACTCCACAGTTCAGTGCACCACAATAAAATGACAATAAAATCATCAAACACCTGCTGCTCATTGTCCAGTGTCCACACGACCACACCACAATCCACAAAATTCATTCTCGAAAATGCCAAAACTAAAAACAACATTAGGGAAGAAAATGACAACATCCTTAAAGAAAATACAAATACAAAGACGATAAAATGACACACCAGCAGTCCGCAGTCCACAGTCCAATACACCACTATAAAATGACAATAAAATCATCAAAGAACACCAAAGACAAAGAAGACACCACAATCCACACTCCAGTGTCCACAGTCCACAACAAAGTTCTCTAGTTGAGGCTACATCAACTCAGTTCAATTTTCATTTACTTTCTTTTGTCAAACACTCAAACCATCAAACACAGATGGTAGATTCATCAATTCCACACTTTTGAAAATCTGTATGAAAGAAAATAATAAAGTTAGTAATAAGAATCGTAACTCTTCTAATCCTTGCAATGAGATATCATCATAATCATATCATACCATTCTCCAAATCTTGCAACTCTTCTAATGATTCTTCCACATTCATAATTTTGGATTTGTTCACAAAGTTGCATCGAATTAATCTTGACCACAAATGAGTCCTTGCACCATCTTTAGCATAAAATAAAAGCTAAGAAACACAAACAATGCTTGAAGAGAATCTTTTATTTTCAAACCGTCCCAAACAATAAGATTAACAATATGAGCAACACATCTCATATGCAAATACTTTCCATTACTTATTGCACTACCATTGCTTTGAACTATTCTCATCAAGTGACTACAAACAACATCATTTAAAGAGGCATTATCAACAATCATTGTTAAAAGTTTCATATGTAAATCCCAACTCTCTAAACAAGATTCTATAGTTTTTGCAATTGATTCACCCCTATGACTTGTAATTGGACAAAAGTTTAGAATTCGTTTTTGCAAATTTCAATCATTGTCTATAAAATAAGCGGTAAGGCACATATAGTTGATTCTTTGATTAGATGTCCATGAATCAGTTGTCACACAGACTCGTTGACATGACAATTTGAGAAATTCTTTCAACTTTCTTTTTCCTTCAAATAAAGTTGAAAGCAACAACGCACCACAGTCACAAGAGAGGGTAATACAAACTCAGGGCAAGCAACAAACATCAAATGCTTAAAATCAGGTTTTTCAACACAACAAAAAGGAAGTTCGTTAACTATCACCATATAGCACAACGTTTCCCTAAGTTCATTAACATTTAAAACCCAATTTCTCAACTTCCCTTTTCCTTTTTTATCCGCAACAGACTCCAAAACTAATTTACTTTGATTTTGTTTAATCACATTCTCCGAGTTTTTTAGGCATTGAGTTGCATGATTTTTCACATTTTTTGTACCATTAATAATAGAGTCACACACAAAAGTTTTATAGCAATACTTACATTCAGCTCTACGTTTGCCCTCATCATTAGTCAAATACAACTTGTATTCCTTCCAATATTCAGCCCTTTGTTTGTTGCATGTAATATACTCCCGTTCCTCCGTTGGCATAATACTTATTTGTGTTTTTATTGTATTTGGTGGTGTTTGAGAAGACAATGCACCCCAGCCTCAAAAGGTGGTTCACTTGTTTGAGTTGTTCGACTCGTTTCATCATCTCTTTTCTTTTTTAATTGGACATCGGATTCAGAGGCAGGCATCATCTGTAACTGCAGAGCAAATCTTAGATTACATTTACATTTACAAATGCCAACTGGTTCTGAAAATCTAACAAGTCTAGCAAACAGTACACACATCAGCAGAGCAGATAATTGATGAAAGTTTCGATTATAAAGTTAGCTATTTTTGTTTGTTAAACATGAAATTAGCAAAAAAATGACCAGCAATTTAAACAAAGACGCAAAACCCAGACGCTAAAAATGACCAACAATTTAAACATGAAAATTAGCTACTGTGTTCTTGATTTAATTTGTTCTTGAAGAGCATCAATTTAAACTCGACGCAGTAACCCATACGCAGTAAACCAAAGTGCTAAGTATCAGAGAAGAAAAGAAAAAAGGGAGAAAGACGGAGTAAGGAAATCAAGAATGGAAACTTACCTACGATGCTCCTGGACAAGTTGGAGATGAGGCGCCACGGTCAATGACGGCAAGAGGAAGAGAATGGAGAAATTAAGAGGGAAAGAGCAAGAGAATAGTGAAATCGAGAGGCAAGAGCAAGATCAAGAATACAAAAGGCAAGAGAATGGGAAGGGAACAATGAATGTATGATGAGAGAGACGAGAGGCGCAACTTTGTATTAAGAATAAGAAATGTAGTGTAATTGTAGGTGTAGGTTTTATCTCTCGGGAGCAAAAGGCGAAATCTCGCCATTGTGGCCCACCCTCCGACCCGACAGAGATTGACAGAGGAGGTAAATCATGGTACTCAGCGGCCCACTAGGTGGGAGGCACAATGTCTGGTGCCCACAAGGAGTCATCCCTCACAAAGGAGAAAATGAACTCCCACATCATGCACTGCCGTGGCTCGAATCGCTTTCGGGAGCAACTCGCCACCCCGAAACTAATCGAGCTACACCTACGCGGTGGGTTTTATCTCTTATGTAGTGTAACTATTGTGCAGCAATATATATAATATATATTTAAAAAAATGGACCGATCGAATCGAAATCAAAAAATATTAATCTGACCGACCAAAATTTCGTCCTGGCCTGTGATTTTTTCGTTCCGATCCATTTTTTGTTCATCCCTAAAGATAACTACCAAAGATTTAGCGAAAATTCATAGAAATTGCAATTTATCTCTAATTAAGTTCGAGTTCTTTATTTTGACAGAATCCCATGTAACCGCAAATTTCTCAAGATTTGGCTCCTTTTCAGCAACAACTTGTTTGATACCAATCAACGTAGATAGGGATGTCAATCAGCGTGACAAAGTGGACAGGCAAACTCTTAACTGGGTAAGGTGACAAAATTAGTTTTGTTAAAAATTAAATTGGTCTGGTACGCTGTGGATTTTGAAAAATCAGAAAAATATGAGAGATTTAGTAGTTATATATATATATATATATATATATATATATATATTCTCCCAAAAGCAAACCCAAAGCTTATTAAACACTAAATCCAAATAAATACATTTGTTTTCCGTAAAACAAAACCAGCACTAATTCTCCCAAGACAAGAACTTAACTCAAAAATAATTTAAACGTCCATCATCAAACAAACTATGAGATAACCATAAAAAATATAAAATATCCTAATAAAACTATTTTCCTTTCAATGAGTTACATTTATAATAATACTTAAAAACTGATTAGAAAATAAATACACTATTAAGGTAAAGATAGATCTCAATTGAACAAACGGCTTAGTCAGCGACAAGTGCAGGCATTTTTTCGACAAAGCTAAACGGCAAAGGCATAAGAGGTCAAAATCTGAATAGGTCAAAGTTTGTCCCGCCCTAATCCGCCCTTACCCGCCCAATTGCCATCCCTAAATGTAGAATTCCAATTGATGTCATATCACTAATCTACTACCGGCTCGCTGCATCTATAATTGCCATAATGTTGAGATGTTGTGATCACAATAATAATTCAAAAGCTAATGAAGATTGACAAATTATGTATAAGCGACAATCAATATATAAGGAAGAAGGACAAAGATGAAAGTATATTTATGTCCTAGAGACAATCTATATTAGGAAAAATGTACTTTATATATACACATTCATATTTATATTAATGGAGATTAATATTATGGCATTTGCAGTTATTGAATTATTTGTTGATTGTCTGTAATATTCTATTATTGCATTCCTAGAGGTTACGTGGTTATTAATAATGTGAGAGATTAATGTTATAACATAAATCTTAAAATGTCTCGATTAATGATCATCGAGAACGGGTATCGATGATATGTGATACGTCGACATGTGGTCGGCATCATATCCTTAGGGATATAGTATGTCTCACCTGCTACAAGTTATGGCAACTCGTGATGAACACATGGATACTTGTAGAAGTATTGGTATACTCACGATGTATCATTCGCTATATATGTCTAAAGTGTCATCAACAGGTGGGAGATAAAAGTCCTTATACTTGAGGTCGATACACACTTTGTTTATAGAGTAATGTACTTTGATCATATCCTAAGCTCAAATGTCTTATAGTCGAGACGCGCTCAGTATCGAGTATATTATGACGTAGATTAAAAGTGGTAGTTGAGCCAAGATTATGATTCATTCCTCGAATGTATCTTCGAGAGAACACCCAAATTCTCATTTGGTATTAGGTTGACTAAGTCATTGGCCAATGCAGTAGACATAGTCTTGATATAGTCTTGTTGTCGCCTAATATAGATGAGATATAATGATCAAGCCATTTGGATGTACACTCGCGCATCATAACCTCGATCGAGTGTGTCGTGAATGAAATAATTTTATCTTCCCACATAGAGGTTCAGTTCACAAGTTTCGTGTAACTATACTTCACATATTGAGTTCATCTTCCGGCGCCGTCTAGGAGTTCCATGTAGACCCTAATGTTATTAGTGTCGATATCCAAGGCCCGTAGGTAACACTAAGTCAATTGTTCCGTCGATTCAAGGATGGAATTAGAGAGAATATAAATGTTCGGTTAATGATCAAGACATTAGAATAAATAATGATCATTTAATAAATTCGAGATGATATTTCAGATTTAATTAAAATAGAAACGAGGCAGAATTGGACTAGGGCCACGACTCAAAGGACTAAGGGTCGCGACACCACATGTCCAGTGGGTCCGAGTGACCCATTCTGTCTCGGTTTCTAGGCCTGGCCCACTTGAAAACCCTAGTTGATTTTTTCAGCTATAAATAGAGGGTTTAATTATTATTTTAATACACCTAATTCACTTGAATTATTCTCTGCTAAAACAATTCCGGATTTCCTGGCTTTCTGAAAGAGTAATTACATCAGAGTCTTGACTTGCAAATCGAGGAACTGCCAAGTGCTCACCCTACTACACTCAAGAAGAAGATTCCAAATTTGCAAACTATAAGTGTTCTTTTGAAGCATTACAATTTCCCTATGTATTTCATTATATAATCATCCATGAGTTTGATCGTCCATCAGGTTTGAAACATAAATTTTAAAATTACACTGCGTGTACGAACCCGACAAAACTCTATAGTGATATTAGAGCATGGGTTGTTTTGTGTGATTATATAATGTTTGTTAATGATTACATGGGTTAGGATTTGTCTAAATCTATTTTTTGTCATTAATAATATTTAAAACATTAAATCTCACGTAACGCATAATCCTTGTTCCAAACTATCGAACAACGACGTAATCGGCGAAGTCGCTCGATCTAACTCTTCTAAGTTGATGGCACGGTTTGTTTTCGAATACGGTGCAATCGAGACGAAGAACGGTATGGATCGACGACGGTCGGCGAACGTGTTGTTTAACGCGGCGGGTACGAGGTCAATCGACCAACCGCTTTTAGAGTTTCAGAATTGCAGATTTGTGTTTCTGGGACAGAGTTGCCGCGACGCCTAACATGTTTTTGATGGCGGCGCCGCGACTCCACGATAAAGCGCCGCAGCACTGCCTAGTATTTCCAGAGGCGCCACGGCTCAGTTCTGGAGTGTCGCGGCGCAATTCATCCCGAAGCTTAAAATTAATTTTTTCGACTTATTGCCTCTAAAGTTTTCAGATTCTGATTGTAAAGTTTAAAATATTCAGAATCTGAAATTAAAACCTTTTTTAATTAGACAGATTTGGTCCTTTCGGGCAATTTTGTAATTAAATAAAATTTCTAAAAACTGAATTTTAAAATATTGAAATTGCAAACAGGTCCGTGAAACCTGAAAATATTTTTTGAAAATTAAAATTGAATTTTCTGAATTTAATAGGGTTGAAATTGAAATTTTAAATTTTTGAGGGACTAAATTGTAAATTCTAAAAGTTTACAATATTTCCTGAAAATCAGAATTTTTTAAAAAAATCAGAAAATGTTTAGAGACTGTTTGACATAGACATCGCACTCAAGAATTGATTTACATAACGACCGCTGTAATTGTCGAGAGTGGCGCCCATTAGTGATTAAACCACTTATCACGATATCGGGTCGATGGTTTCCCATCTAAACGTGTTATAGAAATTGCATGATAGATGTCGATGATATATGACATGTATGTCGATCTTGGATGAAATCCCTAAAACCTAAAAATATTCCCTAAACATTGAATACAAGTCTATAATTAAATCGCGTTGTCCATTATAATTGTTAGAGTGCAAAATCCTTTTCGGCGATACGAGTATTTAAGCCAAAGCATGTGCTCTAAGTCTACGAGGACTCAGACTCTTTCATAGATGTGTTAAATGTAAAAGTAGATGAGAAACTTTTGTGGGTATTTACACCAAAGTGTTTGCTCGCAAAGCCATGTTTACTTAGATACATAAATGCAGTCGTGTAACGGGGTTGACTTGCTTAGACAAATCTTGACGCCAAAGTGTTGGACTAATCTAAGGACGCATGATTAAAATTGAATTATTTAATCAACCAAGAGTTGCAAATAAGATTTTCAATTGGTTTAAGACCTACCAAAATGTGCTATTTAAGTTATCAGCCAGAGAAACGCGAATATAGCATAGTTTTGGATCTCGCCCATTATGACCTTAAAATGATTTTAGGTCCGTATTCTACCATGGGGTCGTAGAAGTATACTAAAATAATGGGAGCTAATTAAACAAAAGGACATGTTAAATTAGCCTAAAATGAATGTGTATAATAGGGGAAATAAATTTTGATTGAAGTTTTCCGTCTATCTAAATTCTTCAAAACTTCAAAATGTCGAGCCTATCATTGAAATGTACAAACTCACCGGACCGAAAAATCTAGACTGGCTAAGGAAATCTAAGAATTGTTCTAAAGCAAGAAAAATAAAATACTGATTGACAAGGTTTTCCCATAAGGTATATCAAGACTCACGAGTATGTCGCTGACAACGCCGCTTATCAAAAACATCTCGACGATGCCACATCTGCACAATGTGTTATGCTATCTTCCATGTCAGTGGAACTACAAAGGCAACATGAGAACATGGGTCCTAACGAGATGCTAGGATTTTTGAAGAGCCTCTATGACTCTCACCCCGCATAATCGTAATACGAGTTGTTGATAGAACTTTTCAAGCACGCTGATCGAATTCGACCGTTGTCTCAACATGTTCTAAAGATGATAGGCTAATTGAAAGGTTGGCCTCAATTGGTAGTGATCTACAAAGCAGAGTTGCTTCCACGCCGATCATAAATTCACTTCCTCGCTGGTTTGAGAGTTTCATCATTAACTACAATACGAACGGAACTAAAGAGAATCTTTCTGAGTTGCATAATATTCTAAACACTTTGAATCTTCAATCTCTAAGGGCAAAGTTGTGCTCATGGTAAGATCCTCTAGTCATCCCAAACCGAAAGGTAAAGAATGGTAGAAGAATATGGCGCATAGCCGCGCCTCAACTACGGCTTCCATGGAGGTGGAGAAGAAAAGGTGATTCCGCCAAGGACGTATGCCTCAATTGTAATAGGAAAGGGCATCGAAGAATGATCGATCGCTTCCAGAGGAGGAGGAGCACAAGGTGCTTCTACCTCTAGTGACAAGGTATGTACGACATAAAAATATCGATAAATGTTTAATATACAAAACAAATGATCTAAAATAAGTAAAAGAAATTCTACCTACCGTGGTATCAGAGACTTGGTCATATCAATCAAACAAGGATAGAACGGTTGAGGAAACTTAACTACCTCGAACCATTTGACTTAAAATCTTATGGTAATCGTGAATCCTGCTTTAAAGGTTAGACGACTAATAAGCGTTTCTTCGAAAGTGGATACGAGCCAAAAGAGGTGCTTCGAGTTGGTACATATTGACGATACGCACCATTTTCGACTAAGTTGTATGAGGTTTCCTTACTTCATCACTTTTATAGATGACTTGACAAGGTATGGATACGTGTATCTTATGAAACACAACCGAGGCCTTCAAAAGTTTAGAGAATACAAGCGTGAAGTGGAGAAACAACTCGCAAAGAGTATCAACACTCTTCGATCCGATCGACGAGGTGAATACTTGGCAAAGAGTTTATAGACATCGTCGCACGGAGTTCATTCCGAATGGATGCCTCCCGAACACCACAAATGAACGGTGTTGCCGAGAGAGAAACCGAACCCTACTTGATACGGTTCATTCCACGGTGAGCTTTACAAAATTCTACCAACATACCTTTCAAGATATGCTATACAAATCTCGATATATATTCAACAGGTTCCTTCCAAATTAGTTGAAAATATTCCATACGAGATATGGTGTGGCAAGATGCCACTCTTAGACACACGAGGCCTCGGGTGTCCTGTGATATGTCAAGAAGATGCCATCGACAAGACGGAATCCAAGAGTGAGAAATGTTACTTTGTAGTGGTATCCAAAGGAAACTAAGAGATACTATTTCTATCTTTCTAGCGAACATAAGATCATTGTTCTAGAACACAACTTTCCTCAAGAAGAATATGTCTACAAGGAAGAGATTCAAGACAGAGATAGAACTTCAAGAAATTCAAGAACAACAAAGTAACATAAAGGTCAATCCTCGCCAATGATCAAGGAAAGAATTCTGGGAGCTTTGGCTAAGATTGGGTACTAAGGATACACCCTTAGGCCAAATGGGAGTGTTATGAGGAACGATGCAAAAATGCAAGACCCTCCTACACGCACTGGGAGCAAGTGAAGTTGATTACACCTCCTCATATTCGTGAAAGACATGAAAATGATATTCCCGAAAGCTCTCATGTCGCGGATCAACCAACACACAAGAACCTTCTCACATTCGTAACATACCTAGAATCAACTATAAAATATTCAACTCAGATGTCTGTAAGAACTCATCGCCCTCCGTAAAGACTAAATCTACTGTGGAAACACATAATGAGATAAATATTCCAGATGACGACGAGCCTACAACCTACAATGAAGCAACGCGACATTGATTCAAGAGTCGCGAAGCCATGAAATCAAATGAATCTATGACGCCAATCAAGTATGAAACTTGGTCGATTTGCCAACAGTGGTTAAATACATAGATTTAAACGGGTCTTCAAGAAGAAAATTGACGACGGCAAGATTCGCACTTATAAAGCCAGATCGTGGCTTAAAGGTTATAATCAGCACCGTGTCGATTATGATGAAACCTTTTCACCGCTGCTAAGATTAAGTCTATTCGATTTTGTCATATGGCCGCACATTATGACTATGACATTTGGCGATGGACGCCAAACCGCATTTCGCAACGGTAATCTAATCGAGAAAGTGTATATGAAACAACCCGAGGGTTTTTCATCCGAGTCCAAACCAAATGCCGTGCAAGCTACGTGTTCATTTATGGACTTAAGTAAGCCTCAGAGTTGGAACATTTTCTTCGACAAGGCTATCAAGTAATTTGATTTCGTTAGAAGCAAAGAAGATCCTTGTATTTATAGCAAACGCAAGCATGAGGGTATTGTCTTCATTGTTATATATGTTGATGATATATTGATAATTGGAGACAATAAGACTCTCATGCAGTCAGTCAAGAAGTGGTTGTCCAATACCTTTACGACGTATGACTTAGCAAGTTCGCTATATCAGGAATTAGGATCTAAAGAGATAGACCTAATAGATTGTTGGGACTGTCACAGTCGGTCTACATAGACAAAATGCTTAAACATTTTTCTATGGAAAATTCCAAGAAAGGCGGTATTCCAATGGGTCAAGACATCAAGTTATCTAGGAAGGATTGTCAAGGAGTGGTTGTCCAATACCTTCATGATGAAGGACTTAGGTGAAGCCTGCTACATTATGGGAATTAGATCTATAGAGATAGACCTAATAGATCATTGGGGCTATCACAGTCGGTCTACATAGACAAAGTGCTTAGACATTTTTCTATGGAAAATTCCAAGAAAGGCGGTATTCCTATAGGTCAAGGCATCAAGTTATCTAGGAGGATTGTCCTTCTATTGCTCTAGAACTTTGAGCGCATGAAGAGGGTCCCATATGCTTCAGCTATAGGATAAATCATGTATGACACTACTTTGTACAAGGCCAGATGTGGCCTTTGCACTTAGTATGACTTGCAAGTTCCAGCAGAATCATGGTGATGAACACTGGAAGGCAGTCAAAAGTATTCTTAAGTATCTCAAACGTACTAAAGATTACTTAGTTCATGCCGGAGATGAAACTAGTTGTTACTGATACATCGATGCTAGCTTCCAGATAGACGCTGATCACTGAATATCGCCTAGTTACACGCTCATTTTCAATGACGGAGCAATGAGTCGAAGAGTTCCAAACAAGCTACGCCATCGATTCAACCATCAAGCAGAGTACATTGTCGATCTAAGCCGTAAAGAGGCCGCCGTGATTTATGAGTTCTCAAGAAACTAGGGGTTGTTCCAAGCTAGTTGTCCAATAACCATTTATCAGGATAACATCGTGCAATCGCATACGCAAAAGAACCAAGATCAACAAATGTAAACAAGCATGTACTAAAAAAGTATCACATACTCGTAGAGACGCGAGACTAAAGATATTAAATTATATTATGTTCCCACAGATAATAATCTAGCGCACTCCATTTACTAAAAAAATTAAACTTGGTTAAGCATAATGGTCATTTTGAGAACACGGGTATTAGATATGTCAGTGATCGACTCTAGCCCAAATGAGATTGAAATTATATTTATGTCCTAGACAATCTATATTATGACAAATGTACTTTATATATACACACATATTTATATTAACGGAGATTAATATTATGACATTTGCGCTATTGAATTATTTATCGATTGTATGTAATATTCTATTATCGCATCCCTGAGGTTACGAGTTATTAATAATGTGAGAGATTAATGTTATAACGAAATCTTAAAATGCCTCGACTAATGTTCATCGAGAACGGGATATCAATGATACGTGATATGTCGATACGTGGTCGACATCATATCCTTAGGGATGTAGTATGTCTCACCGCTACGAATTATGGCAACTCGTGATGAACACACGGATACTTGTAGAAGTATTGGTATATCCCGCCGATGTATTGTTGTTATATATGTCCAAAGTGTCATCAACACGCTGAGATAAAAGTCCTTAGACTTTGTCACGACCCGATTCCGCCCGGATCGTGCCTTACCCCGCACCCTAGTGATACAACATCGTAGTAATCACGAACATAAACGATACAAGACATATTATGAAATATGAAACAATAACTGAGAAAACTTGCCTTTCGCATAAATGTAAATAACAACTTTTCAACATGAAGCTTTAATCCTTTTTACAAACCCCGCCACAACAAGATTACTGCACTTCTACGAATGATATGACAACAACGACGGATGTGGCTCCCGCCATATCCCCGAATGTAAGCACCTACAACAACAGGGACTATACCAAGACAAGCCTCCGAGAAACTGAGCTTTCCTAAGCACGAATCGTGACCAAGAGCGAGGATCAACGATCGTGTACCTTTACTCGCGCAGTATTTAACGCACTTCAGCGAGGTCAAGATAACAGTACCGAGTATGCGAAATCAAAATATCAGAATGAAATCATAGCCTATATAAAGGTGAGACACGTATGATAACAAAACTACGCTCACAATAAACAAGCAACATATCAAGTCGTGACTCACGCCTCAAGTCATCACTCAAATATAACAACGGGTCTCACGCCACAATATCAATCATGCGCCGTGAATACCTTCTCACCGCAGCTTTATGATATAAAAGCACCAAGGAACACACATGAACACCGTGTCCCACTGCGCTATAATGAAAACGCACAGGTAAGTACGTAAGGCATAGCCGATTACTAACACCTACGCACTAACAAGGTCATGAATCAGATTATAAGATCTCGCCTGCATCATTACATGATCAAAGCCGCCACTTGCCCGCAGATCAAATGCGCGTTTAGCCCTCGAACTTTCCGCAGCCCGCATAGGCCAATCTCATCGCCCGCATGCAGGTATTCCCGCATCGAGGGTAGCTACTCCCAAGATCGCCCCGACTCGCAGTCCGCACGCCACATGCATCGCATGACCATAAAGGCCGCACACTAACTCGAACTCGTGAGTTCAAGATAGCCCTCAGACCCGCATTTAGGTATTCTCGACTTACGGTCCTGCATCAGCTCGAGCCTACTCCCGCATCGGAGGGCGCCTTAACCCCTAAACACGCGAGTGGTATAATACCAACATAACAGCTTTATCGCTTAAACATCATAAGCACAATCAAGGAAAATCCCTTTACACAAACATCACAGTATCACTAACACACGAGCATCCTAATATGATTACTTATCAAATCAACACGAAGGTATTACAAGGTTATCACAAACCAACACAATCCAGCTTATACACACAAGGTACATTCTATCAGATGATTAACAAGATCGAGTATCTATTCTCAAAGTACTTCATACATTATCTTTAAAAGATACGTTGCTTTCACATAAGTCACACAATATCCGTAGTATAAAATAGAGTGATCGCCTTTTTAAATAAACTAAAACACTTACCTTTGTAAAATCAAGTAACAACATTATTTTCCAAACGCCCAAGTTTGCCTAATTTCAAATGTTCACGCTTTCTTATTTTAGAAAGGTTTCAGAGTTCATAGTCTTATTCATTTAAGAATATAATTTCTTTAAACAACTGAGAAACATAAGTCTTATATGCCGAGTAGATATTCTTTGTTTATAACAATCTTATTACAGAAATTCGTGATCTAAGAAATATCATTTTGTCTCATCTTAGCTTCTATGCAGACGGAAGTTTCTACCGGTTTTAATAATACTTAATTAGTCAAAACATTTTTATTAACGCCGCATGGTTTGTCGATACACATTCCGATTTCAAATCAAGAAACATTCTTAAGCCGCTATACTTAACTTCCCATAAAGCTAGTATAACTCTTAAGTTTTTCAAAACCAAGTATTACTTCTTCTTTCAAAATGATTCAAAATCTTTGAAATACTTCAAGTTCTTTATTAACACATAACAAGCCGCTTATAGTTCAAATCGCTTACCTTTTAAAGACTACAAGTATTTTCTTACCAACATAAAGTCGTTATAACCAACTTCCCATAAAGCCGTTATAACACTTTATGTTTTAAACCAATCAAATACGCTTAGCACACGACGCTCACCGCATACATAGTTCACACATATCATGCTGTAAGAGATGTGAAGAGGTTCACATACCGCGACGCAGTATCGACTAATAGCAAACGCCCAAGTACTTCCAACCGTCGGCTACTCCTTAAGCCAAGTAGATCGCGCCACACGAAGTACTTCAACCTATAAGGCCACAAGGCGCTTATTAACATCTAGATCTCATCGTAGAACATTCTACCTAAAATTCGCAAAGACTCTCCCGCAACACAGAAATCTCCTCCTCTATCGAGGCCGCTACCAAGCCAACCGGTGGTTATACGCCTAACCCCAACGTACAATTCTACTCCACTACACTACTACACAAGTTCATCAATACACCCATGTAATTACAAACAAGATTCTTCTTTAAATTCAGCTTAAGTCGCAAAGACATCGCCAGAAGTATTATTCAGCTTAAGTCAAAAGACATCACGATAACTACGCTCGCCTATATATAGTATACTTCAACTATATATTCTAACAAAATGTAATTTCCAATTACAATAGAGGACAAGATAATTACCTCGATAAGCCCATAATTATCCTAGTTAAAGCTCGATCCCGGCAATCGCTTAGCTCCAACTCCGAGCGCCCAACCCGCTCTAAACCACCCTTAGAAGTTCTAACCAACTTCTACACAATACTCCAACTGACTATGGAGATTTCCTGTGGTTTTGGTTTGTGGACCGACTAAGTATAATAGTATTTCGGGCATTTTCAGATAGTATAACCTTAGAATACAACAAGGTATACTGCTAAGGTAATTGGGCATTATAACAATACTTTGAGAGTATTTCTACACCACAAAGTGGGGTATTATACGAAAGTAACTAGGCAGTGGGTACCCTACGACCACACTACTAGAGTGGGGCGCTACTCTCACCAAGGGGCCTCACGAAACGTGAGGAGTTCTCAAGACTTAGAGATTTTTTGACGGAAGTCTTCAAAGCGGAAGCGGGTATTTATAGTCAAGGGCGCCAACCAACGGCCAAGATCTCGACAAGTGCAAGGCAGTGTAGGCCAAGATTCACCCACGTGTCCTTGACCAACTAACACACAAAATATCCTACCAACTACACCTCCATTTCGCCCAACTGAGCCCTCACGCCCGCTAACGGGTGCTGCCGCGCCTCTTGTCAGCCCAACTCGCTTCGCCTCTGAAAAATCCGCAAAAATTAAAACGACATAGCCGGAAATTCCCTACGAAAGTCGTGGAAAACGCTTTCGAAAAACGACTCTAAACGTGTCAGGAACAAAATTAATTCGCCAAGCCTTAGTACAAGTTTCAAATTTTCTACGCACGCCCCACGCATACTCAAAATACGGTATAACATTCTCCTCCTTAGAAACATTCATTCCGAATGTTCCTTCTAAGTCTCAAACAAACGCCGCCAAGATAGTCTTCACTACTATACTTACGAGAACAATCCTCGCCATTACCGCCACGTACACCAGAAATACTTACATCAAAGTCCACGAGGAAACACCTCTAATCATCACCACAAAACACTCTCACCGGGTCTAAAATATACTTCCTTCGACCTTCTCTTTACAAAAGAAATGATCACATCTACGCCCGCCATACATGCTCGCTTCTCTCTTTACTCGTCAGAGATACCACTTTGTCACTTTGCTCGAGGCATTAACCTTCTCAGCGACTCCAACAAATGGTACCACTTTGTCACTTTGTCGCGAGCCTCGTCCGACGACTCCAACAAATGGTACCGCCGCCATGACTTCGAGGTCGCCGTGACACTAACTCTTACCACATTCTCGACACGGCCGCTTCAAGACTCGGTTACTATCTCTAACGTGGTCATCATTAATCGAACACTGATGGGTTCTCCGATACTTTCCGATCATAACAATACGAAGATCGACGTATCGCTTCCTAAGTCGGACGGCAAAAGCTATCATATAGGCAACCCGCCTATCCTTCACACGAACTCGTGCGGCCCAAAGTAACACGCTAAGTTCCTCATATACCAAAACTCGCACACCCTAACCACATGGCCGGAATGCTCAACTAACTGTCAACTCTGCCAACATCGAACCAATCGATCAAAGAACTTACACTTCCGCCTTACAAGGCTTCATAAGGCGATATCCGAACACCGAAATGGTAGCTAAACACTTCTCCACAGAGACAACAATCCCCACGACTACCTCTCAAATACACACACCGCCCGGCGGCGAACGCGATTCGAGACTCACCGAAGTTCCTAACCTTGCTCGCAAAACCTCCGTAGAAAGAGCAGCGTGAACCTGGCTCCATCGTCGCCTTAAGGTGCAGGTAGGCACCTCGCAGCCCTACAACCTTTCTCGATAACTCAACACGCTCAGTAAACGTCCCGATCAAGAACACGGCTGGTCGCTTCATCGCCCGACCACCGTCGAACGCATCCACGAACTCGCTCACGTTAACTAAACTTCGCCTAACATCCTCACAACCCCAACACAAGTGACCACCACAACCTGACCCCACCACCAAACCTACCGCTGGTCGACCAACGTGGTCTCAACCCGACCCAAGAACGCCGCACAATACCAGCTCCCGATCCTAACAATCTCACTAATCACGCTTCAAAACCCATGGTCTTCTTAGCTCAACTACCCCCTTTCATTCCACACTACTGGGACCTATCCTAACATAACTCACGCGCACTATGCACTCCGAGCAAGTGGTCAAACATAACACTACACCATTTCTCGAGACGGCCTCACCTCTAAGGTCTTTACGCAAAAAGCTCAAGGCTCACACCTTCTCTATCCCCAAAATCTTACTCTGCTAAACAACCATGATCTAATCACGACTAACACAATCGCCATCGTAACATAACACTTAAGGTATACTCACCTTATCACACATACCGATTCTGTAGTGTTAAAGATATATCTATATCTACCGCTTCACTCCCATTAGTCGCTCTAATCAAACTCGCCACGTAGGCTCATACTAAGAAAGATGATTAACTACCCACCGATCTCAAGGCTAAGTCCTCCTACAAGACACCCCATCGACATCGACCGACGGTCGTAGGTACAACAAGTACCAACTAAAAGACGACATTTTAATGACGTCATTACATCGCGAACCGAAGCCCCGGAGTTCACCAACTCCTCGCACTCAACGCCCCAAATCGCGAAGACCACCGCACCGCGAGGTGCATATCTAATCTCGCGAGGCGACTCGCCAAAGTTACCAGCGACCTCGCCGCTCGCCTCTCCCGCCCTTTGTTAACCCGTAAATCTCTACGCTTGGCTCGCGCGCATAAGCCCGCATACGTGCCATGCTCGCTTCAATCAAGAATTACTTGCACAACCCTCTTAGATAGTCATCAAGCACCCGCGGTACATCGGTATACTCTCTCGTAGCCACATCCATACTAGTAATGGTCGCTTTCTTTGCACTCTATATTCACCGCTCTGGCCGTGGAACCGGGCGTTCAAATATCATGGCCGCAGCTGGGATCGCCGCCGTACAAACTCGGGCAGCGACGCCGCAAAACTCCCGAACGTAAGCACTACCCAGGTAATGATTGCCTCGTGCCTCGCCACCCTCTCGAACTCTACTGCAGCCTCCTGGCCGCTTTGCCCTCCCGGCCCGCTTTCTACGCGAGGCATAACGATAAGTGGAAAGAAATACGCAGAGGTCCAACTTACAACACCGCCTAAGGCACGATCTCGTGAGTGAGAAGAATAGAAACAAATCCTAAATATCCTATAGCCTCCTCGACATCGGTGTGGCACAACACACCGATAATCAAGACTTACCGGATACGGTCAGTAGACACTTTCCGAGATTAATCGCTCGATACCACTTTTGTCACGACCGATTCTCGCTCGCGGATCGTGCCTCACCCGCACCCTAGTGATACAACATCGCAGTAATCACGAACATAAACGATACAAGACATATTATGAAATATGAAACAATAACTGAGAAAACTCGCTTTTCGCATAAATGTAAATAACAACTTTTTCAACATGAACGCTTAATCTTTTTACAAACCCCGCCCACAACAAGATTACTGCACTTCACGAATGATATGACAACAACGACGGACAGGCTTCGCCATACCTTCAATGTAAGCACCTACAAATAACAGTGGACTATACCAAGACAGCCTCCGAGAAACGGAGCTTTCCTAAGCGCTGAATCGTGACCCAAGAGCGAGGATCAACGATCGCGTATCTTACCGCAGCATGAACGCAGCAACAAGGAGGTCGCGATAACAAAAATTTAGCATGTGAAATCAAAATATCAGAAATGAAATCATAGCCTATATAAAGCAGAGACATGATGATAACAAAACTACGCTCACAATAAACAAGCAACATATCAAGCCGTGACTCACGCCTCAAGTCATCACTCAAATATAACAACGGGTCTCACGCCTACAATATCAATCATGCCCGTGGAATACCTTTCCTCACCGCGGCAGCTTTATGATATAAAAGCACTAAGGAACACATGAACACCAGTCCCACCTCGTGTTATAATGAAAACGCATGTGGTAAGCACGAAGGCATAGCCGACTACTAACACCTACGCATCAACAAGTGTCGCGAATCAGATTATAAGATCTGCTTGCATCACCACATGATCAAAGCCGCCACTTCGCAGACAACAAATGCGCGTTTAGCCCCTGAACTTTCCGCAGCCTCCGATAAAGCAATCTCTATCGCCCGCATGCGAGGTATTCCTCGCATCGAGGGTAGCTACTCCCGCATCGCCCCGACTCCCGCACCGCGACGGCCACATGCATCGCATGACCATAAAGGCCGCACACTAACTCCGAACTCTCGCAGCTCCGCGATAGGCCCTCGTGACCCGCATGCAGGTATTCTCGAATCACCGTCCTGCATCACTCGAAGTCTACCCCAGACGGAGGGCGCTTAACCCCGAAACACGCAGTGTATAATACCAACATAACAGCTTTATCGCTTAAACATCATAAGCACAATCAAGGAAAATCCCTTTACACAAACATCACGTAATACTAACACACGAAGCATCCTAATATGATTACTTATCAAATCAACACGAAGGTATTACAAGGCTATCACAAACCAACACAATCCAGCTTATACACACAAGGTACATTCTATCAGATGATTAACAAGATCGAAAGTATCTATTCTCAAAGTACTTCATACATTATCTTTTAAAAGATACGCTTGCTTTCACATAAGTCACACAATATCCGTGAGTATAAAATAGAGTGATCGCTTTTTTTAAATAAACTAAAACACTTACCTTTGTAAAATCAAGTAACAACATTATTTTCCAAACGCCCAAGTTTGCCTAATTTCAAATGTTCACGCTTTCTTATTTTAGAAAGGTTTCAGAGTTCATAGTCTTATTCATTTAAGAATATAATTCTCTTTAAACAACTGAGAAACATAAGTCTTATATGCGAGTAGATATTCTTGTTTATAACAATCTTATTACAAAGAATTGTGATCTAAGAAATATCATTTTGTCTCATCTTAGCTTCTATGCAGACGGAAGTTTCTACCGTTTTAATAATACTTAATTAGTCAAAACATTTCCTTTATTAACGCCGCAGGGTTTGTCGATACACATTCGATTTCAAATCAAGAAACATTCTTGCCGTTATACCTAACTTCCCATAAAGTTAGTATAACTCTTAAGTTTTTCAAAACCAAGTATTACTTCTTCTTTCAAAATGATTCAAAATCTTTTGAAATACTTCAAGTTCTTTATTAACACATAACAAGCCGCTTATAGTTCAAATCGCCACCTTTAAAGACCACAAGTATT